>CM040117.1:166030379-166379761 GCA_022559845.1 Amorphophallus konjac | reverse complement strand
CTCCATTTACCTTCACCAAGTTGCAGATCAAGTAGCAATTTGCAACAGCAGAGTACCCCGGAGTTTCAGAGGCTGTCTCTTCACCAACCACCAGTCTCCTGGTGGCATATCCTATACCGGTGGAAAGATCGTCAAGTCAGCTTCGCAGGCAAGGTGGTCTCGCATCCGTCCGAGCTCCGAGCTGCCCGGGAGAGCCAATCTCCCACGAGTGCGGAAAACTACTCCGCCAGGGAACCAGAAGCCAAGAAAAGAAGCGACCCCAACTGCTCCAGGATAAATTTTGACGTAATTTCTTGGCTGAGGTCTTCTTCTCAAGTCCTCTACCATCTCCAAGAAGTAGGGCGCTGTTTGGACACCATAGCACAAAGTTCCAAATTTTATACCCAGAGTGCGCAGGTCAGTTCTTTTGGTTACAGATTCGACCCCCTTCCATGTTTCTGGTCTTCACGGTCAGCTCCAACATCCGACGACAGCCCCGTTGGTCCCAGATCGAAGAGGACTCGTCCACGGACACAGCGGTTCTGGTCCCGCATCATTCGAACATCGGATCTTTCGTGGCACCTTCCTCCTCCAGCAGTAGCAACCTGAGAGAGTCAACGCCAGAGCAGTTCAGCCCTGATCCATCCCTTGTCTTGGCCACCGACAATGTCAGAAATTCCCCAATAATTCTGACATCCTCCTGGGCCAACCTAGGAGGTTTTGGCGCTGGTTTCGTCAGAAACGGAGTTCGGGTGAGTCCGTAGCGACGCCAACAGCGACTGTCTGTCCACTGTTCCAAAGAGTGGACAGAATCGACGGCCACCTCGCATTTGGTTTCTAGCATAGATTTCCCCACCCCGCCTTGACCGGCTTACAGCCCCTCCCAACGTGGAGGTAGTTTTGGTTGTAATTCAAGTTAATCCCCACCTCGAGATCCCCCTCCTGCGTGAGGTGTAGAGAGTGTACTAGCATGTTGCCATCCGAAGCTACATTGGCGCAGTGCGGATGCATACCCACGCCCTCCCCGCTCGCCATCGTCTCCGGCCGGGTTCGCGTCTTCACGCTGATCAGGTGAGCTTTTGGCCCCTCTCCTTGCTGGTTTAACTCTGCTTAGCTTAGTATTGTTTCTAAGTTGCTCGTCGACGGTGAGGTGAGTGCCCTCTCGAATTCTCATCAAGTTGCGTGCCACCGCGGGTGAGTTGTGAGCAGACACTACATCCCACGCCCTAGGCGTGCTGGCCGCCCGTGCAATTGGGCATCCCAGGCCCTTAGGGGTCCATCCCAAGCTAGCCATACCCCTGGAGCAGCAAGGTCCCACCTCGGACCCTTCCCTCCATCGCCGGTTTGCCTACAAGCAACAGTGATCGCTACGCGAGTCGGTCCACTATAGTGAGTCTGCCGCTCAAAGTTACTTGCTTGCAATTGAAGGTCCAAGGGCTTTGGCCGAGTGGCTGCCAGCCCCAAGGTGGTGTCACATCATGGGTACTCGGCTCTTCCGTGTACTCGGATTGAGTCACGGGACGGGTTTGCTCTCTCTCGCAGCGGTGATTAAAAATTACTTTAACGAGCTAGGACCTATCACATGCAAGCAGCGGCATATAGAAATATATACGAGTAAAGCAAATGCCAAGTGGGGAGCGGACACGATACCTCCACGCTCCGGGCGTGGGGAAGACGACCCCGGCCAAGACTCGTACTCCTGGTGTACAGTAAATAAATAATTACAGTAGTGAATTTTTATTGTCCATTCCACGCAAGGAGGTAAAGGGCTACAATGGCGATCCGGGAGTAGCGGTTGACGGGCAGCAAGCCGGAAGGGCTTTCAGGCTGAAGACAGGCTGCTGGTCCGACCCGGCACTATTCCACCTTAGTCCAGCAACTCAGTTCACCCGCTGGACAGTAAGCCAATTCGGCTACTGGAACAGCGGCTTCCAGTCACCTTCTGGCCGCGACGGTTGGCTGGGACGCGGTGGAAGACTCCTCTTCGATCCCTGAAGTCGGCGGTGGCTGAATCGTTGTCGAGGTAATTTTGCTAGAATTAACTTGCTGCTGCTGCCTCTACTGGTCTGTTCACGGATCAAATCTGCGCGCCTCCACGAAAACAATTTTTGCACCCAGATCCGGTGGCGGATCGAGGAAGATTAGCGTCGTTGGACAGAGGACTCAAAGGGCTATAACACAAATTAATTTCACGACCATCCGGCAAACGGATTGGAAATGAAAACCACTGTTCCCCAAGTATTTCTGTTGGCTTGGATTACAAACATCCAGGATATAACAGGATCTGCCTAAAAATGAATTTTGACCGATAGGGGAATGGTAGAACTGGATCTTGGGAATTTTATGGTGGGTAGGGTAGGAAGTGATGATCACTGATGAATTTTTTGATAGTTTTTTGGAGATGGCTAAGGGGGCGGGAAAAATATAATAACAAGACACTATCCCACATATCTGCTGATTGGTAGACTGTCAGGGATGGAACTAAAAGACTGGGAAAAATAGCAAACGGTGGCGGATTGGTACAAAATTTAAAATGGGAGGAGGTAACAACAAGGGGGATGATCTCTAAAAATTTCAAGATCATCAGATACACGGATTGGGAGCAACCTTTTCTCTTAGCTTCTGTCCTGGATCTTGAAATCCTGGACAGCACTTCAAAGAATGGGCTGTAGCGGCTCGACAGCGCACGAACGGAGGCGACGGCGGCGGTGGATGGAAGTCGCATCCAGCAGAGGTGGTAGATCTTGGAGTCACACCAAGATTAGGGCTTCACACCCTAGAAAGGGGCAGCAATCACTGCTGCAAAGGGAGGGAGAGAGGGGCGCCCTTGGGGCTCTCTTGGATTTTCCAAGAATTCTTCTCATTAATTGTAGGAAATATGGAAATACAAGGCTTATATAGGAATAGATAAAAGACCTAAACTATCCTTAGATCTAGGGTTATGGAGGGGCAAATAAGGGATAGGAGAATTATTCTCCCATGTGGTCAAATGGCCATAAATAAAAAAATACAACATGAATAAAAAACCTATAAAGGGGGGCGCCCCTTTGAAAAAAGGGAGAGAAGTTTGAATTTCTTCCTTCCTCTCCTTGGTCCAAGTCCAAGGTGGACCATGGACCAGCCCCACATGGGCCCTAGAGCCTAGGTGGACTAATGGGAAAGGAGGTGGGGGTCCTACCGGGCCTACGTGGCCTTTTTGCAAAGAAACCCACTAAAACCTAAGGACTCACACTTTGGCTTATAGTTGCCATACAATTGTAAACCCATTTAACACAAGGATATAAATGTAAATAAAAAGTTAATGCTTCGATGTCCCATCAGCTCTGGTTCAATTCCAAAACTGCTAGGACTTGCATCTTTTCTGCTGTTCCTTTCACTTAAGCCTAGCTCATTTAGAAGCAACGGCTCATCATCTTGGCTTCTTTGCCAACCACACACAAGCACCTTCATGTTTGCTGGAAAGCCAGTGCGGTTTTATCCATAAGGATCCCCACGCATGCAACCCTGCTGCACCTTCTTCCCTACATATAAAGGCATTAGCAAATTCCTCCTATGCATTCTACACTGTAATACATTTGGGTCTCCATTCCTCAAGGGACTGCACCCTACATGAGTCTCATCACTGTCCCAACTATACATTCCATAGTCTGCAGCATACCAATGTTTTGAACATTGCAGTTCCATGTCTCCATTTGGGGCAAAGGTTCGCTAACGTCCTAAGCATGACCCATGACCTCATGCACTGGAGCGATAGTGTATAGCTGTTGATTCCACCGAAAGCTCTTCTACCGAAGGACCTGTCTTTGGGACAAGGGATACACTATGGTTTTATACTGATTAAATTTATGTAACCACCCTCGGATCCCTAGGGACTTGTCTCTTTTAGGCATGGTCCCTGGAGGACTTTTCTCTAAAGGAATGATATTAACGGCCATGAAGCCAGCAACAACCAGAAGCACATTACAAAGTTGGAAATGCAGCTAACCCACGGGTCAGTAGAGCCCATTGAAGGCTAGTCCTCGGGGTTCTCTGCCCAATTTGGGATATGGGGTAGCCACTCTTGGCTTATCCTAAATTTTAGGGGCCATCTCGGGACCTCTGTGGATGGGCTTCCTATTTTCACCCCCCAAACGCTTGGGTCTAGGGGAGGTACTGTCCAATTTTTTTCAGAATCTTGGACTTAAAGAAAACTTCAAGTAATACTAAAAGATATGTAATGAGAATGGTGAGAATGACAATCTAAATATGACTCTGCTAAACCAAAGGACAGATAAAAGATATGAGACAGAAATGAGTAGAAGACGAAGAACAAAAGAAGGAAATGGACAAAATAAAAAACCATGTAGGAAGAACGCATCTGCATAGATGATGTGACCAAATGAAGAAAGTGCGGTTCGTTCTGGCAGCAATAAAGAAGAGAAAACTATTTAAAAGAAATGAAAAGGAGAAAAGAATAAAAGAAAGAAGTGATCAGAAATCAATAAAAACAACTAAACAATGAAAGTATACAAGTATACGGAGAGCATGCTTAATGCATATACGCTTGTAGGATTTTATGAATGTAAGACAATTTGGGGTCTGCTGTGGAATGAGTCGACTCTGGGGGTCGAGACCCTCTAGCCCGGGCTCTGCCCACTGTTTTTGCAACAGATCTGCCCAGGGGTCGACACCCTGAGTCGACCCCCCCTCTGAACTTGGCTGCTGCCCAATGGTCAACTTTGTTGATAAATAAATCAAACACCTTGCATACATCATGCAATTCACATTAACATTTACTGAGCTTCCATGAGCATGGTTAAACTCTTTCCCTCATGCATTCCTCAACGCTGAGCAATTCACTAACACTCATAGTGAATCATGCATGCATCACGCGTGTGAAGTGAACTCCATGCATATGTTACCCATGCATACTTGAGTGTCATGACTTGTGGTATATCAAATGGTGGGTTGAAGAAGGTTGGGTTATGCCAACCTGGATACTCCCACTATGCGTGAGTACGTAACTCCGCCTTGTACCCGAGTCTCACTGTATAAATGCATCATTTAAGCCCTGCATATAGCCATGTAGATGCTTGCAAAACCAATTCATGCATTTCCAAAGGGGCCTAGCCTCCCTACTAAACAAGTGATGCATTAATTCATTCTATATACAAAGATGGAATAAAAGAAAAGAAATTAAAAGAATGAAGTTTGAAATAAAAGAAAGACTGAAGTTTAACATCCTTCGAGCTTCCAAGATTAATCTATAACATGAACAAACGAGCAAACAAAATGAAGAAGGAAGGGCTGGGATGAAAATGAAGGTGTTGGTGAGGGTTGCATTGACGCAGCGTGAAAGCTGCGTCGACGTAGCCTGTGTGGCGCTTACCCTGTTCAGAGCTTTCTGCGTTGACGCCATCCTTCATTGCGTCGACGTGATGATCCGTGCTAGCCCCTTGCGGGCCTTGTGCATCGACACAGCATCGTCCTGCGTCGACGCAGCAGCTCATGCCAGCCCCCTGGCTGGGCTTTGTGTGTCGACGCAGTGAGACCCTGCGTCGACACAACAGCCCTTATGAGCCCCCTGTGTGAGCTCGTGCATCGACGCAAGGCTTACGCGTCGATGTAGTGGTCTTTGGCCCCCTTTGCACGTTAAGAGAAATAAGAAGAAAGAAAGAAAAGAAAAGAGAATAGGAAGAAGAGAAAAAAATGATAATAATAATAATATGGTAATATAAATGATAATAATGATAGCATGAAGCATGATAATGATAATAATTGAATGCAAAAACCTTCCTTAAGAAGCTAATAACATCTGACCCGGGGCTCCTTCCCCCCCTCTAGACCCTATGTGAAGGGGATATTAATGAGGCCTCTGCAGGTCGTGCTTGAATCTTGGGGACATCCCATCATGGTCATGGTCTGACCCTGCTCTGGGCCCATAGCCCGCTACGTCTAACATGTTTCTATTGGGATCTACCCCCGAATATCAAACTTGCCATGCTCATGGCATACATTTGACTTATAAATTAGGACTCTTGTCCAAACATGAATTGGTCAATTAATGACCGGCTCTATTCAAATGTTTACCTCTCAATGGGGGATGTTTCACTGAAATTCAAAATTTTCACTACTTCTCTTTATCCGTATCAATTTTAGGCCCGAGGGTCCCCTTTTCTGGCATTTAATCAAAGGTTTTCTCCCCTCTGGGGAGATGTAGTTAACGATGTGACCTTTATGGCACAATGGGTTTTAGTCCTGACCCGATACCCATATCATCTGGTTAGTCAGACAGAGCACACATGTGGCTTCAGACCATCCCAGTCTTGAAGCCCGAATAAACTGTCACTTTGGTGACTGGCACGCCCACGCACTTAATAAACCAAATAAACCAAGAACGAAAAGATGACAAAATGAAAAAAAAAGATGAGCGTGAATCGAAGTGCGTCCAACAGGTTTGGCACGCTCGGTGGGACTGAGCCTCCTTTCATCTTCTCGACAGGATTAGGTGCCCGACGGCCTCCTCCTAAAATACTAACTCTTTTAATCTAAAATTGCACTCTTTTAATCTGAAATTGCAGGTTGCACCTTGATTAGTTCGATGGCTGTGTCATTTAGACCGCTCGTCATTTGATCATGCCTGGTACGACTACCTGGCCATGCCTACAAGTTCGGCGACTTCCCGCCGGTGGTTGGTTTCCCCAACTTTTGGGGGGTAGCTTTTGTTGAGATCCTAGATGTCTAGGAGATGGAACCGGTCGCTGCTATAGAGGCGACCTCAACCGATGTTGTTGCGGTGGGTTGCTACGTCCACCATATTCACTCCCGCGCTTCCCCCAACTAGAAGTGCTCACCGGCTGCCAAGAGGGTGGCCATAAAGAATGTCACTGTGCTGCAAGGCCGACTGTCAATGTCGGGCAAGTCTATTCTGATCAGTGGTGTCCGTGTGTTTCTAAACGCCAGTAATTTGCACCTGATAGGGTGGTTACAAATGTTACCGGTGTGGAACTCATTTCAAGCACTGGCTAAAGACAAGACGGACTGTGTGATGTCTGGATCAAGGGGAGGTTCGGCCCCCAAGCCAACCAAGTTTAAACAAGTGTTGGTGCCTAAGTGGATGCGGGCCTCAACTGCTGCCGAGCTAGAGCCTGTTCAAGCTGATAGGTTCGATAGAAAAGAAAGAAGAAGAAGAAGAAGAAGAAAGAATCAAGGTGCCAGCTTCGACGCCTCGCAGACCAGCCTTCCAGGCCTATAGCCCGCAGGCAAATGTTTATGCTTACAGCAGAAGATGCGACAAGATGGACCGAACAACAACAGCTTGCCTACAGGCCGCCAGCTCAACAGAGGATGTCACCATCAGCACTCTGCTGTTAGGGTGCTGACCCGGATACAGAGGGGGGTGAATGTATCCTTCTACGAATAATGCCCAAATAAAAACTCAGATGCTAGACGCAATCACAGAATAAAACTAATTCAATTAAACTTATGAGCAAGCACATGGAGCGCGCCTATCCAAGCATCTAGCGAAAGCAAACACACAAAGCAAACCACTGCTCAATAGATTTTTAGGTGGTTCGGTCCTCCAGACCTACATCCACCCCTCACTCCCAACCGGAGTGAGGCTTCACTAGCAAACGCTAGAACCAAGCAGACTCAGTCTGCGAACAAGGTGCTGCCACACAGCTTGACAAGGGGAACAGCCCCCTCTCTTCCTCCCAACCGAAGGGACACCCCAAGTGACTCCCAGCCACTTGGAAACTAGAGATCGAAGTCTCTCTTCCTCCAGACCAGGAGGGAACCCGCTAGTGACTCCCAGTCACCAGCAACCAGAGGTCGCAGACCTCTCTTCCTCCAACCGGAGGGACCCCTGGACTTGCAAGCCACAAGCCCAGAATCGGAGACAAGTCTCCCTTCTCCTGAATCCACAGGAGGAACCCGATCCCCAACAGGGCAATCGGAAGAACAAGGCTAACCAAAGAAACAAAAGAAAAAATAAAGAAACATAAAAAACACAGTAACGAAAGCTGGAAATGAAATACAAGAGATGTAGCTCTCAATGAGCATAGTCGTTCTGGATTTGATCCACGAATAGACTGAACTGATCCGCAATAGACTCTCTCCTCCTCTTCTTTTCTTCCTCTTCTTTCTGTTTCTCTTTCTCTCTTTCTTCTCACTTCTCACGAGCACTATCTCTCTCTTTTCCTTCTTCTGCTCTCACTCTCACTCTCTTCTCTGCTCTCTTCTTTTCTTTCTTTTCTTCACTGGATCGAAGACCTCTCTGCACTCTGCTTTTCTTCACAGCTTCTACTCTCTCAACTTCGATCTTTTTACATCTGTGGAAGAAGGCTCGTACATATAGCAGCAACAGCAGTAGCCAGGGCGCGTGAGGTTTCCACATTTCCCGCCCTAAGAATTCGGACCACGTGGCAGCATCCAACAGGCTGTCAGTACTCATGTCCTCATCTGGGCACCTCATCCTTCCTTGGATCATGTGCCTTCATTAGGCTTCACGAAGATTCCCTGTTAAGACAAAGAACATATTTATCAGTTATGTCTAAACCCTGTACAGTCTCTGAAGAATACAACACATTGTATAGACTTCAGTTTAAAGCCAACGAACAAACATTACTGTATGGACTTTACAAGACAAACAGCAATGTATACACTTTGCCCCAATGTGTAGACTTCATAATACAAGCGTCAATGTGTAGACTTAACGATGCAAGCGATGTATAGACTTTGCCAGGGCATGCACAATGCAATGCGTTGACTCTACACTACATGCCAATGCACTGCGTTGACGCAATACAATGTGACTTTGAAAGCTGGGAACAACAAGGCATGCTGTACAGACTTCAATCAATATGCATCAGACCACTCTGTATGGACTTGAAGACCCTTAGCCAATGTATAGACTTCAAGTGGAGACCAATGTGTAGACTTCACGTGAAAGCCCATTGTGCAGACTTGAGCTATGCAAGCTACAGTGTCGATGTATGGACTTTGTGAATGTTCAGACTTGAATGCTCGACCAGTGTACAGACTTGCAGAGCCGAACCCAATGTATAGACTTGAGGAATTGAAGCCAATGTACAGACTTGTCGAATGGCTCAGCAATGTATAGACTTGGCGAACCACGGTCCATTGTATAGACTTGAAGCCTTAAGACGCAGCATGAGACGCTGGCTAAGACGGACGTTGTACATACTTGCTAAATGAAATGCTTCGTGAGACACAGCAAGAGACGGTCAACGAGACGCTGACTCTGTACAGACTTAAGCTAAAGCAAGACAGTCGATGTATAGACTTGATGCAGAAGCCTTCAAGTGATGTGTTGACTTTGACCAGATGAGACGCTGCAAGAGACGGACCAATGAATAGACTTGACAGTGATCTCTGCAGCGAATGTATAGACTTTGCAAACTGAGACGCAAAGTGAGACGATGAAAGACACTGTGGATGTTCAGACTTTGGCAAGTGTGAGCGAGACAATGCAGACGCTGTACATACTTTGAAATTACACTATTGATGTATAGACTTGAATGAGAATGGAGTGTATAGACTTGAAGGTCTGAAGGCGATGTACAGACTTGGATGAACGTTGCATGAAAAAGCCTAACCAATGTATAGACTTTGATGCACAAACACACAATGTATGGACTTATGTTCGATCAGCAATGCATAGACTTCACAGAGATGTGAACAGGAGAGTGTATAGACTTGGTGCCTTGAAGGCAATGTACAGACTTTGAATGCACTAAGATGCTGAACAAGATGGACCGGCTGTACAGACCTTGACTTTAATGCATGGGCTTTGAATGCTTGAGAGACGATGCAGTGTACAGACTTCATGAAATGCAAACGGCTGTACAAGACTTGAATGAGACGCTGCATGAGACGATGCAGCTACAGTGATGTACAGACTTTAGGTGAAGACCAATGTATGGACTTCTAATATGAAGACGCTAAGAAAGACGATCCAGCGTATAGACTTTGAAGAAATGAGGTGATGTGCATACTTGCTGAGTTGACGCTGCAGCCCAATGAGTGACGTTGTATAGACTTTGTCTTCCAGCGTATAGACTTGATGAATGCATGAAGACATTGAATAAGACCCAGCAATGTGTAGACTCTACAGTGAATGCATGACCCAATGTATACACTTGATGCAATGCATGCCGATGTACATACTTCAGTTGAAGTCAACCGAAGAGTGTATGTACTTTATGAATCCATATCCCAAGACCAGTGTACAAACTTGATCGAATGTCTAGACTTTGCATGAACAGTCGATGTGAAGACTTCACATGAAGATAGTTTGTACGTGTGTGCTGGCAGTGTATAGACTTGGAGAGCGACCAAATAGGATGTGTAGACTTGCACAAGCAGACAGCATAATTGAACATGCTTTATGCAGCAGATAAAATGACTAACATAAAACATGCAATGCTTTAAATCTGTTAAACTAACTGAACAGCAATACAATGTTTTGATATCAGACTAAACATCAGAATATGCAATGCTTGACTGAACATTTGAAAAAGACTGCATTATGAACAGAAAACAACTGAATAACAGCATGATGACTCACACAGCAAGATGACTCACAGTGATTAACTCACATCTAAAACCATCATCAAAACCACAGGAGCACAACAATCTCCCCCTTTTTGATGATGGCAACACTTTCAACACATTGAGTCATTCTGATGATGTGAGGCATTCTGATGACTCAAATTATTCTCCCCCTTTGACTTCATCAAAAAGAAAATAGTTTGAGAAATTAAAGCATGTATAAAAAATTCAGTCAATTTCTCCCCCTTGCAAGAACATAATCTTCCCCCTTTGGTATAGTCAGGATGAACCATGGGAAGGGGTGAATGCAGATACCGATACCAGAATGCAAGATCTTCCCCTTTAAGAGTTTCTATGCAGCATGATGCATATGACATGGAAGCTCCCCCTCAATAAGTGGAATCTTATGAGATAGATGAGAAGGAGACCACAGGGGCAAGCAAGGAGAAGTTCAGGTCAATGAGCCAAGGACATGAGCAGAAGAGTTTCAATTAACAGATTTTTCAAGGATGCTCCAAACACAAGAAATTCAGCCAGGTTTTCAAAGAGATATCAATCTCATAAATCTAAAACATAAGTTTTCAAAGTCTTCCATTATAAGGGCTTATGAATGAGCTTTATTGAACAGCATGGTTTAAACATGATGTATGCAGAGTTTATCAATAAAATTCTGTATTGATATCTAAAAACATGTTTTAATAAAAATGAACCAAGCCCTCATATTTATCTTGATTATCCTCCCTTTGTCTTACACAATCAAATTTATTGACTTCTTTCATAATTATATGCACTAGTATTGAGATTAAGCAATTATGAAGTCATATGACTTTGTCTAGGGTTGTAGCAATTTAATTTTAGCATCAATATTCAGATATTTTAATTTGTTCAACAATTTTTCATGCTACAAATTTTACGAGCACTCTAGTTCAGTGCACACATTGTAACTAGAGGATATATCTTGATTAGAGGCCAATATCCCTAAGCCCTTAGTGTGACTAACTGTCATACTTTATGTGAACAGAGTTAGCATTTACACATCATGACACACTACAAATTATTTTTTAATGAGTGAGTTGTATTTCTCAGTGTGCATGCCATTGCTCTGCCTGATTTTCAACATGACACAGTCCTTTGGACATGTGTTTCTTAGTGACCAATGTCATTGCTCTGACAGATATTACCCTTTAGACATTCAGAAAAATTCATTTGCTTCAAATCAATAATAGTTTCATGTACTTAATCAGTTGAAGTCATGTATTCAAAAGTGTAGATTTTAGAAGTTTTCACAAGACACAACATGAAACAGATGGTTAAGGTTTATTAAACATGCTTCAGATATTTTTAAGAGATTTTAAAGTCAAACTCCATGAATACATTAAACTTAAACTACATGAGTTATTTCAGACATTCATAAAAAATATAATAGAGATTTCTAGTTCAAGAGTTTTCAGATTTATGATTGAGATAGCCCATTGAAATCTTCATGAGAGACTGATAGAATTTTGAACCCAAATGATATCAATTGATAGGAGAAATACCAATTGTTAAGAGAGATTGTGAAGCTCAAAGTTTTCAGAATATGATCAAGGTTTGTCAACAAAATCAATAAGAAAATATGCAATGAATTCTGACAAATGTATGCATTTGACAACCTATATGCAATGCATTGACTCCCCCTCACAATATGCATTCAAACTCTCTTTTTGGCATTTTCAATATAAGGAAATGCAATGCACTATATGTATGCAAAAACATGCAATTAACTCCCCCTGAAAACATGTAATGTTTGCCATGAGAAACTGAACATATGATTTTGATTCATGCACATTCAGACTGTCCTATCCAGCAAAGTGACCCATGGTACTAGGCGGAGTACTTGGTCTAAAAGACCACCTCTCACAGCAAGAACCTCCAGACAGATTTCCCTGCCTTTTGGTAGCTTACCATTTGATATACCATTGAGGTCAATCATGATAATTCAACATGGGTAGCATGCATGGATCAAATTTCAGCTTATCAGATTTTTCAGAATGCAATAGTCAGATTTCAAACAACATACATATGCAGTTCAGATTTTCAGAAATTGCAAGTTTATTCTCATTTCAATATCTAAACAGCCAATTCATATGAGCATTAAGAGACACGAATGCTCATAGTGTTCAAAAGATGACAGATATGCAAGAACACATCAAACCACATATGCAATGAGTTTCAAAAGAAATTGCAGAGAATTTACCTGAAAAGTTCAGAAGGGGTTTTCATTCTTGAGTGCCTTGGATTAATACCCCTTTTTATTCCATTCCAAGGCACACCTGCAAAGCAAAGTTATTTTGCACAAACAGTACCCAAGAGGTCTTGGGTCCTGAATTGACAATGACATTCGTAGCAGGTTTTCTAAACAATTTTCTAGCTGCTTGGTCATCGGATTTCATCAAGTAGCAATTATTCATTGAATGACCAATTTGTCCACAGTAATGGCATGAATTAGCAATTTCAAATTCTCTTATGCACATTACTATTGTCATGAAGTTTATTGGCAGAGAGAGAGTTCTGTTTACTATAATGATAGTAAGATGCATCAGGTTTCATATTTGATCTATGCACATTCTTGTTAGCAGGAAATCCATGTGCATATGCATGAAACTTTTTTAACAGAATTAAAATTCTGTTTACCAAAACCAGTCTTGCTTTGGTATCCTGCCAGCCAACAGGTTGCAGCCTGTGACCTGACTTTCCACAGTTATAACATGAAAGTTTTACAAATTGTTTTACAGGGAATTTAGCATGTTTGAGATTCACATTTCTACCCTGAATATGCCAACAGTCCTTGACTGTATGGCCATACTTTCTACAGTGAGAGCAATTTGAGAATTTCTTTTAAAAGAACCTGACCAGCATTCAGAGGTCTTGTGACCAATCATGTTGCAGTTAAAACAGATGATGTGCTGGTTCATTGAAACAGATTTGTTTTTACTAAAAACATGTTAGTTTGCTGGGAATTTAGCATGATATGAATAAAAGGTTTTCTTACCACTAGCAAACCAGCAATGAGCAATTGAGTGTCCTAATTTACCCCAATTAGAACATGTGACACTCCTTTTCTGAGGTGAAGGATTTTTATCATGAGATCTCCTAGCATTCTTATCATCCTTCTCCATCAACTTACACTTATGCATCAGATGTCCAAATTTATGACAGTAATGACAGATAATCTTCTTTTTAGATGCCTGTGAGTGTGTGTGAGGACTGTGATCAATATGCACTGATGAACCCTTTTCATTTATTTTCTGATTTACAGTCCTTTTCTGATTTTTATCCTGTTTTCCTATTTTCTTAGCCTTGTACTGAGTTGGAGATGAAGTAGAAGGCTCTTCCTGTTCAGAAGATTTAACAAAAATAGTTTTCAGGTTGGCTCCATCAACCTTCCTCATGACTGGACTGTAACCCAGTCCTTCTTTCTTAAAATTAATCTTTGTTCCCAGCTTTTTCTAAACAGTGGGCTTCTGAGAAGTGTGAGAAGTAGAGCTAGCAACAAAAGATGTATGAATTTTATTTTCAAAATTCTTTTTATTTACAGGATTATAACCTAACCCCTCCTTGAAAATTGACTTTTACTCCCAGCAGTTTGTTCAGATTATCTTGCCCACTCACAAATTTAGACAAAGAGTTTTTTAAGTCTTGAATTTCATTTTCTAAAGAGGAAATATGCAACTCGTAACTGACAATCTCTTGCTCACAACAATTCATAGCTTCACTCAAAACTTTGTTAGCAGTTTTATATTTCTCAATTTCCTGTTCTAGATTGCTCAGTTTATCAGAATCTTCAATGCAAACAGTTTTTCCTCTTTCCAAAGTTAGAAGTCTCTTTGTCATAGTGGAGTTCAGCATTTTTAATTTCTCATTTTCTTCCTTAAGTTTGTCATTCTGAACCAATTCATTTATTAGAGTCTAATCATCTGAGTTAACTCCAAGTTTTCTTTCAGCCTCAAATTCCTTTAATTCTTTTTCTGTTTCTCCAGATCTTTCTGTAATTCTATATTTACAGATTTTATGGCATTGAATTTTTCAGCAAACAAGTTCTTCTCCTGCTCAAGTTTCTCAAATTTTCATCATTTTCATTAACAGATTTTCTCAGAGAATCATTTTCAGATTTTAGCTTGTTTAAATCTGAGTTCACACTTTCAAAGTTTTCAACAATTTTTTATACTGGTCATGATAGTTAACAAGAGTCTGATTATCATTATCTGACTTGAATTTTTCTTTGAGTTCAGATATCACATTTATATGATCTTGATTCTCAGTTTTCAATAATGAGATTTGTTTCTTCAACATTTGAAAATCAGACATACAGGCATCATGAACATTTTTTAATTCAACACAATTTCTACATGGAGAACTTGAACTAACTGACCCAGTACCCTTCTTCAATTTTTTATACTATTTTCTTAACAGTTCATGAGATTCAAGTAGCTCAGAATATGCATTTTCCCAATCATCTAAAGTATAGTTTTCAATGGGATTTACCTCATCATCATCATCATCTTCATCTTGACTGCTGCCTTGATTATTTCTGTCATCCATCATGCAGCTGTCCTCATTTCTTATCTGACTTCGCTTTAATATGTCCAGAATATCTTTAGCAGAACTGCAATCAAAGAAACACGAATGAAAAGCTCTATCAGTAGCTGCCTTCATTAGATTTATTGCTATCTGATTTTCTTCATGCAGTGATTTTTTATGTCAGTCCATTTGGACTTTTTCTTTGGTAGATCATGAGGACCATGTGAAATCACTTTCCACAGGTCTGGATTAACAGATTTAGCATAATTTTTCAGACTAGCAAACCATACACTAAAATTGGAACTGTTGAAAACTGGTGGTTCACCCATGGAGACAAACAGATATAATGCGACAGGAATATTGATGCACCAAAAGCCAATTAGCACCTAAGACTGTAAGATCGATCTGCAGGTCGCTGGACCTTGTATGCAGACACCGCTCTGATACCAATTGTTAGGGTGCTGACCCGGATACAGAGGGGGGTGAATGTACCCTTCTACGAATAATGCCCAAATAAAAACTCAGATGCTAGATGCAATCACAGAATAAAACTAATTCAATTAAACTTATGAGCAAGCACATGGAGCGCGCCTATCCAAGCATCTAGCGGAAGTAAACACACAAAGCAAACCACTGCTCAATAGATTTTTAGGTGGTTCGGTCCTCCAGACCTACATCCACCCCTCACTCCCAACCGGAGTGAGGCTTCACTAGTAAACGCTAGAACCAAGCAGACTCAGTCTGCGAACAAGGTGTTGCCACACAGTTGACTAGGGAACAGCCTCCCCTCCTCCCCCAACCAGGGACACCCCAAGTGACTCCCAGCCACTTGGAAACCAGAGACCGAAGTATCTCTTCCTCCAGACCAGGAGGGAACCCGCTAGTGACTCCCAGTCACCAGCAACCAGAGGTCGCAGACCTCTCTTCCTCCAACCGGAGGGACCCCTGGACTTGCAAGCCACAAGCCAGAACCGGAGACAAGTCTCCCTTCTCCTGAATCCACAGGAGGAACCCGATCCCCAGCAGGGCAATCGGAAGAACAAGGCTAACCAAAAAACAAAAGAAAAAATAAAGAAACATAAAAAACACAGCAACAAAAGCTGGAAATGAAATACAAGAGATGTAGCTCTCAATGAGCATAGTCGTTCTGGATTTGATCCACGAACAGACTGAACTGATCTGCAATAGACTCTCTCCTCCTCTTCTTTTCTTCCTCTTCTTTCCGTTTCTCTTTCTTCTCTCTTTCTTCTCACTTCTCACGAGCACTATCTCTCTCTTTTCCTTCTTCTGCTCTCACTCTCTTCTTGCTCTCTTCTTTTCTTTCTTTTCTTCACTGGATCGAAGACCTCTCTGCACTCTGCTTTTTCTTCACAGCTTCTACTCTCTCAACTTCGATCTTTTTTCATCTATGGAAGAAGGCTCGTATATATAGCAGCAACAGCAGCACAGCAGCAGCCAGGGCGCGTAGGTTTCCACATTTCCCGCCCTAAGAATTCGACCACGTGGCAGCATCCAGCAGGCTGTCAGTACTCGTGTCCTCATCTGGGCACCTCATCCTTCCTTGGATCACGTGCCTTCATTAGGCTTCACGAAGATTCCCTATTAAGACAAAGAACATATTTATCAGTTATGTCTAAACCATGTACAGTCTCTGAAGAATACAACACATTGTATAGACTTCAGTTTAAAGCCAACGAACAACATTACTGTATGGACTTTACAAGACAAACAGCAATGTATACACTTTGCCCCAATGTGTAGACTTCATAATACAAGCGTCAATGTGTAGACTTAACGATGCAAGCGATGTATAGACTTTGCCAGGGCATGCACAATGCAATGCGTTGACGCTACACTACATGCCAATGCACTGCGTTGACGCAATACAATGTGACTTTGAAAGCTGGGAACAACAAGGCATGCTATACAGACTTCAATCAATATGCATCAGACGACTCTGTATGGACTTGAAGACCCTTAGCCAATGTATAGACTTCAAGTGGAGACCAATGTGTAGACTTCACATGAAAGCCCAATGTGCAGACTTGAGCTATGCAAGCTACAGTGTCGATGTATGGACTTTGTGAATGTTCAGACTTGAATGCTCGACCAGTGTACAGACTTGCAGAGCTGAACCCAATGTATAGACTTGAGGAATTGAAGCCAATGTACAGACTTGTCGAATGGCTCAGCAATGTATACACTTGGCGAACCACGGTCCATTGTATAGACTTGAAGCCTTAAGACGCAGCATGAGACGCTGGCTGAGACGGACGCTGTACATACTTACTAAATGAAATGTTCGTGAGACACAGCAAGAGACGGTCAACAAGACGCTGACTTTGTACAGACTTAAGCTAAAGCAAGATAGTCGATGTATAGACTTGATGCAGAAGCCTTCAAGTGATGTGTTGACTTTGATCAGATGAGATGCTGCAAGAGACGGACCAATGAATAGACTTGACAGTGATCTCTGCAGTGAATGTATAGACTTTGCAAACTGAGACGCAAAGTGAGACGATGAAAGACACTGTGGATGTTCAGACTTTGGCAAGTGTGAGCGAGACAATGCAGACGTGTACATACTTTGAAGTTACACTGTTGATGTATAGACTTGAATGAGCATGGAGTGTATAGACTTGAAGGTATGAAGGTGATGTACAGACTTGGATGAATGTTGCATGAAAAAGCCTAACCAATGTATAGACTTTGATGCACAAACACACAATGTATGGACTTATGTTCGATCAGCAATGTATAGACTTCACAGAGATGTGAACAGGAGAGTGTATAGACTTGGTGCCTTGAAGGCAATGTACAGACTTTGAATGCACTAAGACGTTGAACAAGACGGACCGGCTGTACAACTTCGACTTTAATGCATGGGCTTTGAATGCTTGAGAGACGATGCAGTGTACAGACTTCATGAAATGCAAATGGCTGTACAGACTTGAATGAGACGCTACATGAGACGATGCAGCTACCGTGATGTACAGACTTTAGGTGAAGACCAATGTATGGACTTCAAATATGAAGACGCTAAGAAAGACGATCCAGCGTATAGACTTTGAAGAAATGAGGCGATGTGCATACTTGCTGAGTTGACGCTGCAGCCCAATGAGTTGACGATGTATAGACTTTGTCTTCCAGCGTATAGACTTGATGAATGCATGAAGACATTGAATAAGACCCAGCAATGTGTAGACTCTACAGTGAATGCATGACCCAATGTATACACTTGATGCAATGCATGCCGATGTACATACTTCAGTTGAAGTCAACCGAAGAGTGTATGTACTTTATGAATCCATATCCCAAGACCAGTGTACAAACTTGATCGAATGTCTAGACTTTGCATGAACAGTCGATGTGAAGACTTCACATGAAGATAGTTTGTACGTGTGTGCTGGCAGTGTATAGACTTGGAGAGCGACCAAATAGGATGTGTAGACTTGCACAAGCAGACAGCATAACTGAACATGCTTTATGCAGCAGATAAAATGACTAACATAAAACATGCAATGCTTTAAATCTGT
The DNA here is from genome assembly GCA_022559845.1 of Amorphophallus konjac. Lineage (NCBI taxonomy): Eukaryota > Viridiplantae > Streptophyta > Magnoliopsida > Alismatales > Araceae > Amorphophallus > Amorphophallus konjac. The sequence continues at coordinate 166,361,132 of CM040117.1, read as the reverse complement.
TAAACTAACTGAACAGTAATACAATGCTTTGATAATCAGACTGAACATCAGAATATGCAATGCTTGACTGAACATTTGAAAAAGACTGCATTATGAACAGAAAACAACTGAATAACAGCATGATGACTCACACAGCAAGATGACTCACAGTGATTAACTCACATCTAAAACCAATCATCAAAACCATCATCAAAACCACAGGGGCACAACATCTGCTCCATAGATGGGCAAAGTGATATTACCCAAGCCGTCCGAGGATATTTCTTGGGCCTTGGGAACACCCCTCAAGGGACGCAGTGGCTCTTAGAAGCTATGAGCGCTGCAGAAGATGAAGATCGAGAAGGACAAGTCAACCCGGAAGAAATCACAGATGAAGGGTCCGGTTGCCATGGACCATCCCTCCATGAAGAAACTACACCGAGGATTTTGGTATTCGACAGGTTAACCTTCCCTGGACAGCCAGCCAGGAGGGTGATACGGAGGGACGGGCACCTCCAGATATTCAGCTGCAACATGACTGGAAGGACCAGCTGCTATGGGTCTCTACCTGAAGAACCTGAAGAGATGACTAGGCTCGCCTGTTGATGTTTATGTATCCCGCCCCCAAACTATGCTAATAACATAGAAGCATGAACAAGCATGGAAATATGAATAAAGGGCGATGAAGATATAGGAAACTGACCGTGATCGCCACCAAGGATTAACAACACCAAAAGGATGGAGAAAGGAGAGGTCGTGCATGTTTAGATAGAGTTTTCTCCATTTTCCTGCTTCTGGGTGTTTTCGGGTCTGTTAGGGCCTTGCGGTCATCTTCAGGACTGCCAGATGAGCCTAGCGATCATCACTAGGCTGCCAGGGCCTTTCTGGTAGCTTTGCGGTCATTTGATAGATCGCAAGGGTTCAAAAAATGGTTATTTGGTAGACCACTTTCTGATTCTGGCAGTTCTGGCATAATGCTCACAGGGCCATGTTCGTTGATGCATAACTTGGCCTCCCAGGGTTAGATTGCCCTGTTCTTGGGCCCATTTTGTAGCCCTTTGTATTGTCTTTCCATCCATATATCATATGCATCATTTGGGTCTTGTTTGCATAGTTTATCTTATCTTCATTTTTAAGTTTTCTACATAAAGTCTATAGGCAGGCACAATGACAAGTTCATAGGTACGTCTTTCCATGATGATTTGATTGCCTTCCTGAGGTCTAATTGCTTGGTTCTTGGTCCCATCTTGTTCCCTTTGTATTGTCTTTCCATCCATATCTTATTTTTATTATTTGGGTCACATTTGCATAGTTAAACATCGTCTCCATTTTGTGCATGCAGGTCCGATGGCAGACATAAAGGTACGTCGTTCATTCATGATTTTTCATATCTTTTAGTGCCTAATTGTGCCTATTTTTGGTCTGCCTTGTTGTCCTTCATATTATCTTCATTTTCATATATTGGTTGCACCCATATGATCATGTTTGCATAATTTAGTATTACCCTGATTTGCTAGTTTTAGGCTAGAATTTACATGCACTCTGGTGCACATAGGATCATGCATTCTTCATATCATAGTTGCATTCCTCCTTAGTAAGTGATCCTCTCACCTCCATATTCTTGGGGTCAACTAGGTGATCTTATCCAGGACCTCCGTAAGTCCCCATGAGTCGTGAATTTCCACACGGACGCCGGGCCGGTTGTACCTTCCCACCCCTTAGGCTTGCATTTGCATACGTGTGAGGGAGTTAAACCTTAGTCAACCCAAAGCTTGGACCTTATTCCCATAGGATTTCTATCTTGAGAGAATTATTCTTAAATCAAATCATTAAAAGGTCTATTAAAACTCCTAAAATATTTCCCATCATATTAACTTGTTTGGCTTGGGTGAAAACTCTCACATTACATTGTTTGTGTTGTTTGGGCTTGTTCAAGCCCATTAGTGGTGTTTGTGTTGCATTCCTTCATCATACACATATTCTTTTGTTGTTAGGCCCATTTAGCTTAGCCCATTTTGTGTGTTTGTCTAGTCCATTATCCTAGGTCCGTCTTCCCTTGGTCTTTGCATTAGTGGGTCAGCCCCCTCTTATTCTTAAGCCCATTAAGCCCTTGCTTCCCTCATTGTACTAAGTCTCCATTTGCCCTCATGGAGCATCATTCCGACCCCCTGTACCATTCTTCTTCCCAATCTTCTTCTTATTCTCGCGTGGAATCCTCTTCCCACGCGGGCCCATCTTCACGTGGTCCCTCTGATCAATCCGAGGAACAAGCTAATCTCATGGCCCATTTATCATGCCTTGTTCATCAAATGGACCCGGCCCAGGCCCAAAGGCTCATTGCAAATCATCTTCATGGGCCCTCTTCTTTTAATGGGCCCTTTCCCTCTCCTTCCCACGCTGTTGGCCCAATTTCTAATGTTCAATCTCATCTTAATGGGCTTCCTTCTCCTTCTCGTTATGCTGGTGGCCCAGTTGGTCCTCACACTTATGTCCATGTTCCTTCTAGGCCCATGTACCCTTCCACTCCTAGAATGGGCCCTTCTTCTTCTCAGTCTGGATCTCCTTATCCGGCCCATTATCACAATCCTGGTCCAATTTTACAACCACTTGCTCAAGTTGGCCCACATTACTCTCGATCTCTCCCTACCCCGGAGATGATTTCTCAAACCCAACGCCAGCTTGATGAACTTTACGCCGAATTGATCCCAAATCCTCCTTGAGTGTCCCATTCGCATTTCAAAATCTTCGTCTTCCACCACCTTCGCAAATCCCTTCATATCACCGTTATGGTGGAGTTGGTGACCCATATGTGCATTCAAAGAAGTTTATTTATGAGTCAGCCCAGTTTCGACATGACCAATGCCTGATGGCATATCTATTTGGTCTATCTTTAGAAGACCCGGCTCGGGATTGGTTCTTCTCATTGTCGCAAGAGTAGATTGTGAATTTCCAAGTTGTGCAAGAAAAATTCATTCAGCAGTTTCAGGACCAGGTTGGGCCTAAGTATTCTATGGTGGATCTGGCCCATGAGAAGATGAAGCCCGACGAGCAGTTCTCTACCTTTGCCGACCGCTGGCGTCGCCTTGCCGTGCAAGTCCCGGGGCACATTCCATAGGGAGATCAAATCAAGATGTTAATATCTAATGCCGCTCCCGAATACAGTTTCATCTTAGCCCTCAACGACATTATCTCCTAGCAGCAACTTTACAGCCAAGCCCGCTTCATTCACCAACAAATCCACGATTCCCTTGACCTCGAGTCTTCTCCACCTTGTACGCCCACATCCACCCCGCCATCTACATTTACCCCCACATATCAACCTTCCGTATATCAACCCTCCACAAGCCAACCCTACACTCCCATGAGTCAGCCCTCCATGAGTCAGCCCTACACCACATCTACCTCCACATATCAACCTTCACCCTCCACGAGTCAATCGTCCACTTACACCTCACCCTCCACATACCAATCTCCCATATCAGCCCTCCATCAGCCTGTTACGTCAACCCTCCATGAGTCAGCCTTCCGCTCCCACATATCCGCCCACGTCTTCCCCTCCGGTCAAGGAAACACCACACCTTGAGCAGGTGGATGCCGTCTATATGCCCCTCATCCCGCTTCACATTTGTCTCCGCCTAGTCTCTCCACTAGTCGCCACGCACCATTGCCGAAGCAACCTCCACAACTATCTTCATTACCTTCCCATATCCCTCGGCATCCACCTTGCCCGAAGCTGGCTCCTCACTATCCTCCGTTATCGGAGTGTTTCACCGACATCTTTCGGGCTTTGATGGCTACTCACGCGTTGCAGCTCCCTCCAGTTGTGCCTTGCCGACCCGCGGTCGGGGGTATGCTCCAGTTCTGTGATTTCCACCGCCAGCAGGGGCATTTGGTCGAGGATTACCTCGAGTTCTGGGAGTTTGTTTATGACCTAGAAGATAAGAAGAGGATCGATTGGTCTGCCATTCGCAAGATTATTGCACATCTCAACAAGCAGCAGCAGCAAGAAGCGCCGCCTAAGCAGTCGTCTCTAGTTCAAGACCATGGGCACCCCTGTGAATCTTCATCTAGCACCATGCCCGCTCCATCGCCTACTCCATCACCCGTTACCCCACCACCTAAGCCTTCCCCTACTCCGGCTCCACCTCCACAAACCCAAGCCTCTGCTCAGAATAGTGCCTCCACTTCTTCCTCCACTTCTTCCACCACCACTTCCACTCCCAACGACACCCAATGCATCGTGTCGATACATCGACGATGGACGCCACGGCCTTCCCCCAACCCTCCACCAACACCATCTCCACTACCCCTAGTGCCTGCTTCACCATCTCCACCACCCTCATCATCGCCTAAACTGCCATCATCTTCGCTATCGCATGCGCCCGAGCCTGAGCAAGCCACACCGTTGCCTTTACCACCACCTATATCTCTGCTTCCACCTTTATCTTCACTTGAGCCCATCATTGCCGCATTGCCTTTGCCCTCACCTTTAACATCACTAAAACCCCCCGTTGAAACCTCCACGCCTTTCAAACCTTCACCTCCGTCATCCAAACATGTTACCTTCACTTCTCCATCCACTCCCACCTGACGGAGCGGGTGTACGCTTCCTTTGGTGCCCCATGGGTCTAGTCCCCAGGGTGATAGTGAGCTGAGTCAGGATGGGTCAGTGCCGGTTAGGTGATGCAGGACAGACACAGGGACCGACTCTAAGTGATGCGGACCTCGGACTCTAAATGTAGACGCGACCAGCAACATACGAACAACGGAGACACTATGGCCCGACACTAAGAGTTCCTATGGGCTATATGACGCTAACAGAAACGTAAGCTCACTCGTCGTCCCAAGCGAGGGAAAGCGTGGATCCGCGCGATTGAGAAACCGGTAGAGTCAAGGGTGGTCGACTCACTTCCGTGCTCGGACCGAGTCACGGGACGGGTCACTCTCTCGCTCACAGCGGTGACATGGACTCACAGGCTAGATCCCTAACGCACTCATAGCAGCATATGACCATATACTAAACTAGCAAGTGTAATACCGAGAAGTTAAGACTATTACCTCCATGCACCCGGCGTGGGGAAGACAACCCCGACCAAATCCGTACTCCCGGTTAACAAATATTACAGCGGTACAAAGTTTCGACCCACTCCACGCAGGGAGGTAACAGGTCACATGTGGGGCCCGGGAGTATCGGGAATTGGGTTGACGGACAGCATCTTGATGTCGCTCCGTCGGTGCCGAAACCCACGTTTTGGTGCTGTCCGGACGACGCGATCTGCGGGTTCGTAGGGCCCACGTGCTGCTCAGTCCTCCGGATCTGACGGGGGGGTCCCGCTATGATGGTGACACCCAGTGGCGCGCTCCACTGGATGGTGGTCGGGCTGAAACACCGGTCGGAGGCCGGGTAGCTCCGATCTTCACTCGTCGGTATTGCTATCCACGGATCTGTAGCTTCTATTTTACAGCACGCGACCCGGCGAGATCTGTTGATGCGATCAGCACCGACGTCGAATTGGTGCGAAACCAGCGCCGTTGGAACGCTGACTCGAAGTCCTTCAACCCTTTGTGGTCTCTAGAATCTCGTCGGGGCTGTAATTTTGATGGCCGATTTTACAATAGGGCTGTGCTCAGTCTCAGATCTGGTCAGGCAGATTGAGATCTAACTGAGAACCAGCGTTGACCGTGATGTAGACCTCCGATTTAGATGTTGAGGTCTTCATAAAAGTTCTAGAGGGGAGAGAGAGGAAAACAGGGATAATTTTTTTGAAAGATTTGGTGAGGGTTTGGTTGGGGAAAAGTATTTTATAGCACCGGGTGGTCGGATCTGGACAGCTGAGACAGAACTGATTTTGGGGTCTGACCATGATTTTTAAAAATAGTTAAATGACTCTAGAAATTATAAGAAAATTCGTGAATGATGGGGGTGGTGGACAGAAACTCCAATTAAATTGGGGGCTCAAATAAATAAGGGAAAGTGGGTCAAAAAGGAGAAACATAGGGTTGATGTGACTCAGGACAGAGAACTGGCAGATCTGAAAAGAGGGGGAGAACGAAAATGGAAAACAAATGCCAGAAGCCTCACCAATTTTTCTGGGACGTGAGAATGACCTCTGGAACTCACGCTAAAAGTTTGGGCTCCAGAAGATCTTGTGGCTAAGAGCAGAAATTCTGAGATCAGGGGGCTATCCTAAGTGGACAGAACTCCGGCGACAGTGGCGGTGGTGCAACGGCGGCACGAAGGCGACGGCGGCGGCGGCGACGATCTTCACACCTGATAGATGAGGCTTCACACCTCTAAATCACAGCCTTCTCAGCTGCAGAAGGGGGAGAGAGGAGAGAGATAGGGGACGGCCCTTGCCTTGTGGAGGAAATTTTAGATTTTCTTTGCATTAATTCCAATCAAAATGAAAATACAAGGTTCTTATAGAAAATACAAAAAGACTAGTTCTATCCCTAGATCTAGGGTTGGGGAGGGGTAAAAGAGGGAGTCCACATTTTATTCTCCCATGTGATTTGGAATCAAATAAAATAAAATTTCAAACCTATTAAACTATAATATGCTAGGGGTGCCCCCTTGACTTTAAGGTATCCAACTTGGAATTTTTATACCCTTTGTCGCCCCCTTGGTCCAACCCTTCTAGAAGCCCACCTTGGAGGGTTGACTGACCCCACATGGGCCCAAGAGCTGAGGTGGATCAATGGGAGAAGGGATGGGGGGCCCGCGGGACCCGGGTGGTCCCAAATTATAAATAAACCCCTCTTACAATTCGAATTACAATCCGAATAAAGCTAAATAAACACACATTACACACAAATAAAATCCCAATAAATATGATAAATGCTAAGACTCAAGGGGGAGTCTCCAGACTGTCTCCGAGCCAGATGGAAGCCGATGTACCTCGAGTGGTGCTCCGCGTACGGTACCGACGGCTCGTCGGTTCGTGCTTCTCGCTCGCTCTGGTGTCCGTACCAATTCTCCCCGGGTGGGAGAAACTCGACCCTGTCGAGTAAGGGTCTGCATCGCTCTGGTAGCGCTCCAGTAGATCCGGATCTATCCTCTGCAAGTCTCCACGGGTGATCCAAGTATCCTCGGTGGCGGGTCGCCCTCTCCAACGCACTAGGTAGCGCAGGTAGGATCCACTCCTGGTAACAGTCACCTGCTCATCCAGTATATGATCTATATGCTCTCGCTGCCGTGAAAATGGGGCTGGTGGTGGACACTCAGGTGTGGGATCACTCTCAAGGGGAGGAGATGGCTCGAAAGGCTCACTAGGGATCACCGCTGGGTCCCTATATGCAACTAGATCTGGCACATTGAAAGTTGAGCTTATACCATATTCCTCAGGCAGGTCCACAACATACGCATTGGATCCAACGCGTTTCAACACTCTAAATGGACTGGCTTTGCGAGCTTGCAATTTCTTTACAGTTCTAGAGAGAAACCGTTCAGGCCTTACCCTGATCGTGACATATTCAACCTCTTGGAACTCACGGTGGTGTCGATGGGCATCGGCTAACTCCTTATACCGTGCATTGCTGGTCTCAATGTGACGACGGATGTCGTCATGCAGACTCCTAACATGCCTAGCAAAAGACTCGGCAGACTCAGACACTCGAGCATGAATGGGCATGGGAACAAGATCCACGGTCTTCCTAGGCCTACGACCTGTGACAATCTCGAATGGACTCATACCGGTAGACTTGTTAACCGAATCATTATATGCAAATTCTGCCAGTGGTAATATGAGATCCCAATCACCGACACGGTCCTTGACAAGACACCTCAAAAGATCACCCAGACTCCTATTGACCACCTCGGTCTGACCATCTGTCTGGGGATGATATGCAGTGGAAAACTTGAGTTGAGTACCCAACATATGCCATAGTGTCTTCCAAAAATAACTGGTGAACCTAACATCACGGTCAGACACTATGGTACGAGGCAACCTGAACTTGCACACCACATGAGTAAGGAAAAGGCGGGCTACCCTCAAAGCATCCGAAGTCTTCAAGCAGGGAATGAAAAGGGCCATCTTCGAGAACCGGTCAACCACCACATAGACCGAATCATGCTTCCTAGAGGTGTGTGGCAATCCCAAGATAAAATCCATGCTAACATCATGTCACGGGGCATCAAGCACGGGAAGAGGTGTATAAAGGCCTGAGCTTTGCTTCTTCATGTTGGCCGTAGTACATGTACGGCACTGGGTCACAATATGAGCGACATCACGCTTCAAGCTCGGCCAATAAAATTTGTGCTCAACAGCCTCGATAGTCTTGTTCCGACCAAAGTGGCCGGCTAGACCTTCCGCATGTAGTTCCCAGACTAAGAAGTCTCGAACCGAAGTTCGGGGAACACAAAGTCTGCCTCCTCGAAAGAGGTAACCCTCCTGAAACACATAATCATCAAGGTCTCTCGAGGGTCCGGCCTGGAGAGTGGTATAAATCTGACCGAAGTCAGGACAGTCAACATAGGCCTCTCTCATCTTCTCTAACCCTATGACATCGACAGTCACGGTAGTCAGCAGACATGCACCGACTCAAGGCATCAGCCACCTTATTCTCCACTCCAGCCTTATGTTTAAGCACAAATGTGTACTGTTGGAGACACTCAACCCATCTGCTGTGACGCGCGTTAAGCTTCTTTTGGGAATGGAGGAACCTTAAAGGCTCATGATCGGAGTACAAGATAAACTCCTGATGTAAAAGATAGTGCCTCCAATGCCTAAGATCTTGGACAACTGCGTAGAATTCTTTATCATAAGTGGAGTATCGCAGTTTCGCGTCATTCAGCTTCTCACTGAAGTATGCGACCGGGTGGGCCTCCTGACTCAACACTCCTCCAATCCCTACACCCGACGCATCACAAGAGACCTCAAACACCTTTGAGAAATCTGGCAATCGAAGGATCGGTGTCTGGGTCATGCGCTCCTTGATGTCCTTGAAGGTAGCAGCGACGGCCTTCGTCCATACAAACGTGCCCTTCCGAATACAGTCCGTGATCGGGGCAGTGACGGAGCTAAATCTGTGGATGAAACGATGATAGAACGTCGCGAGGCCATGAAAGCTGCTGACATCATGGATCGTACGGGGTTCCGGCCACTCAACAATGGCACGGACCTTCTCCGGATCAGCAGAACCCCAGTACTAGACACAATAAAACCCAAGAAGGTAAGTTGAGGTGTCATGAAGGCACACTTCTGTGGGTTCGCAAACAACTGCTCTCGCCTCAAAAGCAAATAGACCTGCCGTAGATGGTCCAAATGGTCCCCTTTAGTGCGACTATATATAAGGATATCATCAAAATACACAACCATAAAGACTCCAATGAATGGTCGAAGGACCTGAGTCATGAGAAACATGAAGGTGCTAGGGGCATTGGTCAACCCAAAGGGCATAACCAACCACTCATATAGACCATCCTTGGTCTTAAATGCGGTCTTCCACTCATCACCTGGCCTAATCCTCACCTAGTGGTAGCCACTCTTAAGATCGATCTTCGAGAAGATAGTGGCACCGGCCATCATGTCTAGCATATCATCTAGGCGGGGAATAGGGAACCTGTACTTCACGGTGATTTTGTTGATGGCATGACTATCAATGCACATTCTCCACGTGCCATCCTTCTTTGGGGCGAGTAATGCGGGAACAGCACAAGGACTCATGCTGTCCCGAACAGACCCTCTCTGCATCAACTCATCGACCTACCATTTTAGCTCGGCATGTTCCATGGGACTCATGCGATAATGAAGAAGATTGGGCAATGAGGAGCCCGGAATCAGGTCAATAGCATGCTGAATATCCCGGATAGGTGGGAGTCCCTCGGGAAGCTCATCGGGAAAAATGTCAGCGAACTCCTGCAGAATAGGAATGACATCGGGTGGGAGTTCACCCTCGGACTTTGGCTCCACCTCTCGGACCGTAATACCAAACACAGGGCTGCCCCTACTAGCCTCCTGCCTGTGTTCGATGCAACGGTCATGGCCCTAGCCGGGGATGGGGTACTGGGTCCCGAGACGGAAGGCTCCGGAGTACTAGGACCAGTAGGACCCCTAACTGAAGGCTTCTTGGGCTGAGAGGGGGGGAGGGTAATCCGATGGCCACCATGGTCGAAGGTACAGGTGTTCGACTGGCCATGGAGTGTGACATGCCGATCAAATAATCACGGCCTACCAAGAATAATATTGCCCACCTCCATGGGGAGGACATCACACAAGATCTCGTCACAGTAGGCATGGAACTGCAGTGGGACCAAACACCGCAGCCTGATCGGAATGGAGGTGGAATCCACCCATGATACTCGATAGGGGCAAGGATGGTCCACGGGAGTAAGACCAAGACGTGAGATAGCGCCCGTGGAGATTGCATTGATACAACTCCCACTATCGATAATCACTTTACACACTTGCCCGCCCAACCTACAGTATGTATGAAAGATAGTGGTCTGACGCCAGTCATCATTGGCATGTGGCTGGGTGAGAATACACCTGACGACCCCCAAGTGGGTATCATCCGAATGCTGGGCATCCTGGCCATCACCTTCAATCTCATAGAACTCGTCAGCTAGCTCCGGATCTGCTTCATAGCTGACTAACACAAGATCTGAAGAGGTGGCGTCCGCGACCTGTGTGTCCCCAATGACAAGAGACTGGCGAGTGGGACGCTGGTTGGCGAAATGGCCAAACCCATTGAAGCGATAACACTGCTGCCTTGATCCACTAGGCTCCCAGATCAAAGGCCCTTTCCCCTTATCCTCCTGACGGATAGGAGGTGTAGGCAACAAAGGACGAGCAACAGGTGCGGGTACCGGTGGACGGGCCGTGGGTGCCGTGGGTTGGGGACGAGGAGGGATATCCCTCGGAGGTGGAGGGGAGGCCTAGGAGCAAATGGTTCGGGACGAGTGGGCTCCTGAGGTCGAGCCATGGGGGCCCTCGGATACGTGCCTAAAGAGCCACGGGGCTCGACACTACGAATGGGAAAGGGGCCCTGCCGATGAGTAGGCTCAAACTCGACCTCGAATTGCTTCAATTCGAGAGCAGCCTGATACGCCTGTTCCAAAGTGGTCACATTGCGGTGAAAAAGTTCATATTGGTAGTTCAGCCGCAGACCTCTTTGAAAGCGCGAAATGGTCATGGTGCTCTCTTCCGTAACTCCACACCGCAATTAATACTCATCAAACTCGGCGGTGTACTCAGGCACGGATCGGCTCCCTTGGGTGAGACTTTGCCATTTGTCTATGAGACGCTGGCGGTATGTGGCAGGAAGGTATTTCTGCCTCAACTTGATTTTCATGTCATCCCAAGTACCGATCGGGGGTTTATGTCGCTGCATTAACAGGCTCTCCACATTTATCCAATAAGTTTAGGCCTGCCCATGCAACTTTATCTTCGCGTACCGAACTCTTCGGTGGTCCGTCATCTCAAACCACTCGAAGTACCAGTCCATGCCGACCTCCCAATCTAAGTAGACCTTCGAGTCTAGAGACCCGTCAAATAGGGGAGGGTCCGCACGCACACTCCTAAGAACGTGGTCATCGTCATCATCATGATTCTATTGTTGGTTTCGACGACCATAACCCCCTTGTTCATTATCAGAGGTGTAGTCATCCACCTCGTGCACTTGCTGCCTCCTATCATTTGCCCCTTGAGCCCCTGGAGCAACAGGTTGCTGAACCAGCTCTTGTTGGCCATTTGTTGGCGCAGGTGGCACCGCCACTGGGGCCCTCTTGAGGACAGCTATTCTCCCCACAAGACCCTGAATGGACTGGTCCGATGCTTCGGCCCGATCCTCTAGGGCTTTCATCTTCCCTTCTAGATGCGTTCCTACGCCATCTAGACGCATACTAAGGCCATCCATACGCATATTGAGACGATCCATGAGGGCTCGAAACATCTCGACCGTCGAGGGCTCATCGGAACTACGGACTCGGGAATCCGTCATAGGTGGTGGTGGCGAGTATTGGGTGCCTCAACGGGTGGGCATGCAAAGACACACGGACTAGGAGACACAGACTAATGCAAAGATGATGCACCTAGACCTAACCAATATCCGGTACGTGACGGAGGTTTGACCTGGGGGTCTCCTTGACGCGAGTGTATAGCCTTCCCGATAGGCGTAACCTAACGTTCGGGTGACACCTTTTGATATATCGGGTTATTGGGATGAAAATGCAACCCAAAAACACACTCTCTTTTTTTATTTTAAAACAATGATGATCCTAGACTCGACTTAGACCGTGCAAGACTTATGCCATGACTACCCTAGACTCGAGTCGCTCTGATACCAAACTGATGCGGGACGGACACATGGACCGACTCTAAGTGATGCGGACCTCGGACTCTAAATGTAGACGCGACCATCAACATACGAAAAATGGAGACACTATGGCCCGACACTAAGAGTTCCTATGGGCCATACATCGCTAACAAAAATACAAGCTCACTCGTCGTCCCAAGCGAGGGAAAGCGTGGATCCGCGCGGTTGAGAAACCGGCAGAGTCAAGGGTGGTCGACTCACTTCCGTGCTCGGACCGAGTCACGGGGCGGGTCACTCTCTCGCTCACAGCGGTGACATGGACTCACGGGCTAAATCCATAACGCACTCACAGCGGCATATGACCATATACTAAACTAGCAAGTGTAATGCCGAGAAGTTAAGACAATTACCTCCACGCACCCGGCGTGGGAAAGACAACCCCGGCCAAATCCGTACTCCCGGTTAACAAATATTACAGCAGTACAAAGTTTCGACCCACTCCACGCAGGGAGGTAACAGGTCACATGTGGGGCTCGGGAGTATCGGGAATTGGGTTGACGGGCAGCATCTTGATGTCGCTCCGTCGGTGCCGAAACCCGCATTTTGGTGCTGTCCGGACGGCGCGATCTGCAGGTTCATGGGGCCCACGTGCTGCTCAGTCCTCCAGATCTGACGGGGTGGGTCCCGCGTCGATGGTGACACCTGGTGGCGTGCTCCCCTGGATGGTGGCCGGGCTGGAACACCGGTCGGAGGCCGGGTGGCTCCGATCTTCACTCATCAGGATTGTTGTCCACGGATCTGCAGCTTCTGTTTTACAGCGCGCGACCCGGCGAGATCTGTTGCTGCGATCAGCACCGACGTCGAATCGGCGCAAAACCAGCGCCGTTGGAACGCTGACTCGAAGTCCTTTGACCCTCTGTGGTCTCTAGAATTTCATCGGGGCTGTAATTTTGATGGCCGATTTTACAATAGGGTTGTGCTCAGTCTCAGATCTGGTCAGGCAGACTGAGATCTGACTGAGAACCAGTGTTGACCGTGATGTAGACCTCCGATTTAGATGTTGTGCTCTTCATAAAAGTTGTAGAGGGGAGAGAGAGGAAAATGGAGATAATTTTTGTGAAAGATTTGGTGGGGGTTTGGTTGGGGAAAAGTATTTTATAGCACCGGGTGGTCGGATCTGGACAGCAGACACAGAACTGATTTTGGGGTCTGACCATGATTTTTAAAAATAGGTAAAGGACTCTAGAAATTATAAGAAAATTCGTGAATGATGGGGGTGGTGGACAGAAACTCCAATTAAAGGTAGTGGTGTCTCCCAGAACCTCCATCCCGACCTTCAAGCTCTACGACGGCCAGGGCGACCCGGCCGATCATTACGACAGCTTCGACGCTTTGATGACCTTGCATGGAGCGTCGGACGCCATCAAGTGCCGAGCCTTTGCGACCACCCTGGTCCAGGGCGCCCAAGCATGGTTCCGGGCCCTCGCCCCCGGCTCCATCCGAGACTTCAAGCAATTGGGGCGAGTCTTCAAGGAGAGTTTCACCGGGAGTGCCCCCCCAAGGTCGGTAGCGGGGCTCCTGGCCCTCAAACAGGCGCAAGGGGAAAGACTCCGGGCTTATATTCACCGATTTAAGATGGAAGCCCTGAGAATCCCCCGCCTGGACGTGGCCTCAGCCATAACCGCGCTGACTGGGGGCACCCGGGACGAGAATCTCCACCGCGAACTTGGCCTCCACCCTCCCTCGACCCTTGCCGAGCTAGTGACTCTGGCATTACGCCACGCCGAATGCGAAGAGGTGCTCAGCGCTTGCCAAGACGCAACTGGCTTGGGTCAGGAAGGGGACAAGAAGCGGGCTTCTGAGCTAAGTTCAGGTTCGGGGAAAAGGCGGAACCGCGATGGGGAACGTAAGGAACCGTCACGAAGGTACGAGCGGTACACCCCACTAGCTACGCCGGTCTACGAAATCTACGAAGACATCAAAGACTCGGGCCTCCTCCGCCAACCCGAGCCAATGAGGTCGAAGAGCCGTAATCGCAACAAGCACTGCTTGTTCCATAGCGATCACGGGCACCACACCGACGACTGCCACCAGCTCCAGGACGAGATTGAGCGCCTCATCCGTCAGGGACATCTAGCTTGGTTCGTAGCCGAGCATAAAGAAGACCGAGGCGCCCCAGAGGAGATCGACAACCCCCCCCGAGGGGTCCACCTCAACGTCATCTCCGGAGGGATGGCATCAGGAGGCGACAGCAGCCGAGCAAGGAAGCGTCATGCCGAGCGGGTGAGCCGAGCCATAGAGCCTCCCAAGGCCCTGCCGAGTGAGCCCCAGGTCATAGTCTTCTCCGACCGAGACCTGGAAGGGCTGAGCACCCCGCATGATGACGCCCTCGTGATTTCGGCTACAATAAACCATTGTAACATAGATAGGATTCTAGTTGACAATGGGAGTGCCCCTGATGTACTGTCTTATGATTGTTTCCTTAAGATGGGGGAGGATCTATCTAAGCTCCGCCCTGTCTGAACCCCCCTCTACGGGTTCAACGGCCTGGCCACATATCCCGAGGGAGCCCTAAGCCTGCCGGTTACCCTCGGCACCCCCCCCAAAACCGTTACGGTCATGGTGGACTTCATAGTGATTAAAGGTATGATAGCATACAACGCCATCTTCGGCTGGGGAATCCTCGGCCGAATAAAAGCGGTGCCGTCTACCTATCACCAGAAAATGAAGTTCCCCACCAAAAATGGGTTGGGGGAAGTCCGAGGTAACCAGGCCGCGGCCAGAAGGTGCTACAATATCTCGGTAGAGGCCACAAGGCCGGACGGGAAGGATAAGGGCCCCCGAGGAGTCGAGGATAAATCCGCAACCACCGAACCTGGTGGTGAATTGCTGGCGATTTTCCTAAATGATAACCCGGCCCTAGGAGTAAAGATCAGAGCCGACCTACCATCTCAGGTTCAACAACAATATAAAAAGTTCCTTTTTGAGTACATTCGAGTTTTTGCTTGGGTTGATGATCAACTCTCCGGGATACCAGAGGAGACCGTAATGCACAAGCTCAACCTCGACCCTGCCGTGAAGCCCGTACAGCAGCGCAGGAGGAAGCACGCACCGGAGAAACAGGTGATCATCAAGGCGCAGGTCATCAAGGGGTGAGAGACTGGCCTTTTTAGGCTAGTCCTCTACCCGACGTGGCTAGCCAATGTCGTCCTGGTACCGAAAGCTTCAGGCAAATGGCGGATGTGCGTAGATTTCACCGACCTGAACAAGGCCACCCCTAAGGACTGTTATCCATTGCCGAGCATCGACCAATTGGTTGACTCAACCTCGGGCAACGAGATACTCAGCTTCCTAGATGCCTATTCGGGTTACCACCAGATCAGAATGGATCCAGAAGATGTCGAGAAGACCGCCTTCATCACCGACTACGGCGTATACTGCTACACCCGGATGCCTTTCGGGTTGAAAAATGCCGGAGCCACGTATCAGAGGCTGGTCAACCACATGTTTGAAGGATAGCTAGGCCGGAACGTCGAGGCCTACATCGACGATATGCTCGTCAAGACCCCCAAGGCCGAAGACCACTTCATCGACCTCGCTGAGACCTTCGACACCCTCTTGAGGTACAACATGAAGCTCAATCCTGCCAAGTGTGCCTTCGAAGTGAGATCCGGGAAGTTCCTGGGTTTCCTAGTCACTCAGCGTGGGATCGAGGCCAACCCCGACAAAGTCCAGGCCATCCTGGACATGCGCCCGCCCACCTGCATCAAGGACGTCCAACGCCTAACTGGGCGTTTCACCGCCCTCAGCTGTTTCCTGTCCCGTGCGGCCGAACGATGCTTGCCCTTCTTCAAGCTGTTGAGGGGGCCCAAATTGGCATCTGCTACGTTCGTATGGGATGAGGAATGCTAGAGAGCGTTCGCCGAGCTCAAGGAGTTCTTGGCCTCACCCCCGGTGCTCTCCAAGCCTGTTCCGGGTGAAGTCTTGCTGCTCTATCTCTCGGCAACACCATCTACTGTTAGCTCGGTCCTAGTCAGAAATGACTCGGGAGTCGAAAGGCCGGTCTACTACACCAGCAAGGTGCTCAACGAGGCTAAAAGGAGGTACCCCGCAACCGAAAAACTCGTGCTAGCATTAGTTACCTCTGCCAAGCACCTCCGGCCCTATTTCCAGGGTCACCCCATCACCGTGCTAACCGGAGAACCATTGAAGAAGATCCTGGCCCACCCCGAAGCCTCGGGACGACTAGTCAAGTGGGCCATCATGCTTGGGGCCTACAATATATCCTACCGGCCGCGCTCAGCTGTGAAAGGCCAAGCGCTCGTCGACTTCATCACCGAAAGCACCATCCCGACTGAAGAAGGGCCTCCGTCTGCACCCGGGCCAGCCTGGGAACTGTTCGTCGATGGATCCTCCAACACGATCGGTAGTGGTGCCGGAATCCTCCTGAAGTCCCCTGAAGGAGCAGAGCTAAAATACGCCTTGAAGTTCAGCTTTCAGGCATCCAACAACGCTTCCGAGTACGAGGCCCTTATCTCGAGAGCGCGCATGGCCCGATGGTTAGGGGCTGAGCGAGTCAAAATTAATACTGACTCCCAACTGGTCGCTAGCCAAGTCAATGGCGAGTACGAAGCTCGAGAGGCACCAATGATCAAATACCTCCAACTGGTCAGAGACCTGGCCCAACAGTTCGAGAGATTCGAGGTGGTCTGAATAGCTCGGGAGGAAAACTCCCGAGCGGACGCCCTCTCTCGGCTGGCCTCCTCTCTCGACCTCGAGGGTACCCGATCAGTCCTCCTTGAAGAGCTAGAGCGCCCGAGCATTGACTCGAAGCTCCTTACTGTTGACTCATCCATTCCGAGTGACTGGCGCACCCCCTACCTATCGTGGCTCTGGGACTCTCAAGAGCCTTCCGACCCTCTAGAGGCCCGCAGATTGAAGTACCAAGCTCGGCGCTTCGTCATTCTGGACAACACTCTCTACCGGAGATCCTTCTCCGGTCCCCTCCTGAAGTGTCTTGGCCCCGATGAAGCCAACCGAGCTATCTAAGATATTCATGAATGCCTGTGCGGAGCGCATTCAGGAGGAAGGTCACTCACCCGGATCCTACTACGGCAGGGTTACTGGTGGCCCACTCTACAGCGTGACTGCATGGCTTACGTGCAACAGTGCGACCGATGCCAGCGATTCGACCACTTAGTCCATCAGCCGGCTACGGAGCTCGTCACCCTGACCGAGCCTTACCCCTTCGCTCGGTGGGGGATCGAAATCCTTGGGCCATTCCCTACGGCTCAGGCCCAGAAGAAGTTTATCATCGTCGCCATCGACTACTTTACCAAGTGGATCGAGGCCGAACCCACGGCGAGGATCACCGAGACACTCGTCTGGAGTTTCCTCTGGAAGTCGATCATTTGTCGTTACAGCATTCCCCGGGTGATAGTGAGCGATAACGGTCGGTAATTCGACTCTCGTTATTTCCGAGACAGATGTGCCGACCTAGGTATTTGCAACCACTTCACTTCGGTCGCCCACCCTCAGGCCAACGGGCTAGTCGAGAATGCCAATAAGACTATCTTAAAAGGCATAAAGACTAGACTCGGCAAGGCCAAGGGCAGCTGGCTCGAGGAACTGCCTAGCGTACTCTGGTCCCACAGAATGACTCCCAGAACGGCAACCGGTGAGAGTCCTTCCCAGTTGGTATATGGCACCGAGGTCGTCATTCCGTTGGAGATCGCCAATCCCTCCCTCCGAGTCATCTGCTTCTCGCTCGAGGTAAACGAGCAAAAATTACTCGAGAACCTCGACCTAGCAGATGAGCTCCGAGAGATTGTCGGCATCTGAGCAACGGAGTACCAGCACCGCCTCCCTCGATACTACAATGCCAAAGTCCGAGACAAGCACTTCCAACCGGGAGACTTCGTCCTCAGGAAAGCCGAAGCCTCTCGACCACTAGAGGCGGCGGGCAAGTTATCCCCTAACTGGGAAGGCCCCTACCGAGTGGTCGAGACGCTCAGGAAAGGAGCATACCGACTATCTACAATGGAAGGGGAACCCATCCCTCGGACATGGAATGCAGCCACATTCCGCAAGTTCTACTTTTGAAGTTCGTGCAAACAATCCGAGTGAAATAAAATTTTCTCCTTTTCATTCAAACGATTGTTGGTACATCAGAAAGGCAAAAGCCAATACATTACACAACAGAAAGCAAAAAATCCATCTGGCACCACTGCAAGAGGCCATTGCTCGGCTGACTCAGTTGATCTCCTTGCGTCCAGCCACTGACTCTGCCTCGCGTAGAAACTGGATCGGATAAAAGGTTGTTGATCCAGTTGGATCGGGCGGCCCATGACAAAGGTGACAGAGGGACTGCGGAAGGGAAGGCTACCTTCCAAGTTGACAGAGGCTGGGGAAAAGGGAACACCTATGAAGGCCTCCTCTCTTCCAACCTGCCAACTCTTCGGAACGTACAAAGAGCAAGCACCCTCCGAAGAGTGAAAGAAAGGATGAGCAGAAGAGGGAAAAAAGGCTGCCAGAAAGAAAAAGAAGTCCAGCATAGCTGGACGAGGAGGTAGGGGAAGGCCCGGAAAGGAGGGAGCTTAATTTGCTTCTCCCCCCATCCCTGAAGTGAGCAGAGAGGGACAGGCGGCGGAGATGCCGGATGCCCCCATCCGTCTTCCATCTCGCCCCCCTCCGGGAAGCCTCGCCGGAACTGATAGAGGAAACGGCGTGATTTTTCCGTCGAAATCCTCTCCAGATCCGCGCGACGACCATCGAACCCGCTTCAAACCCACGCGATGACCGTCGGACCTGCTCAAAACCCGAAGCGACAAAAATCTGTTGCCCTCCATCATCGGCAGCATCGTCTTCCGAAGGATCCTCCATGCTCCGAATGCAACGGCACAACGTAACGTGAAGAAGGGGCGAGGAAAGACTGTCAGGGAAAATCCTAAGCGATGGAGAGGAAGGGACGCCCTTCAGTCTTTTTATAGGCAAAGGGAGGCTACTCGCCTTAAACGACTCCCTCCTCAAAAACACGCCAAAGGAATTTTGGTGAGGACACGCGCCGCTTCACTTGACGGAGCACACGGAGCACGCCGGCATCCCTTTGGCTCGGCGATCATTTAGCAGACTAGCAGAGTTATCCCCATTTATTTCATGCTTTAGGCCATGTTGGGCCTTGGATTAGTCCCTGCGTGGACACTTCTATCTAGTTGTAGGCCTTTGTAGGCCAATTAGACATCTTTTGTGCTTTGTAGGCTTATTTAGAGGGCAAAGGGGTTAGTGGGCCATCTTGTGCTCCACTTCTCTTGGCCCATTTGGGGTTTGCGCACCCAACCCCTAGGGTTAGGGTTTTGGGCGCACCTCTCACCTCCTCCAAGTGGAAGAGGTGGCAGCCGCCTTCCCCTTTCTCCACTCCCTCCTTTGGCCGCCCCTTCCTTTGATCCCTCCTTGATTGGAGGAACCTCCTTGATTGAAGGAGAGATTCCCTCCTTGATGGGAGGAGAGCTGGCCGCCCCTACTCCCTCCCATTTGCGCCCCCATCTCCCCATTTGGTGGTAGAAACCCTAGCTCCCCTCCCCAACTATATAGTCTTAGCATTTTCTTTGGAGGAATTTAATTAATGAATGAAATATTTTGATTGAGCAGCCATTGGCGCAGCCACCCCTTGGAGAGGGCGACCCTCTCTTCCTCCTCTGCTCCTGCGACGGGAGCAACCCCGGGGTGCGACTCCCCATCCCCTCGGTGCGACGCCGAGGCTCTTCCTCCCTTCTACTTCGTCTCCGGTTCGAGTTCGGGTGTTCCAGATTCGGCCCCAAGTTGCAGCGGCGTCCCCATCCGGTGCGGGTCGAATCCGAGCCCCTCCTTTTTTTAGTGGATACTTCTACGAGTCGGCAGCGCGTGGGGTTTGGTTTCGCCTCGATCCGAGGTCGGCACCACCCGTGGCGAGTTTTCTCGTGAGCTAGCGCAGGAGCCTCCCTCTCTGCGCGCCCAGATCCACCCTCCTTCTTGCGAAAATCCCACAGGACGGAAAACTCCGAGTTTTGAGCTGATTTCTTCAGGGTTTGTACCTCTCGTCGTCCTCTTTCCAACGCCGCCAACCTCGTCTCGTTCCGACGTCCGAGCTGTTCGTGGCGTCCGTTCCCGTGAGGTCGCGCGGGTCTGCCCAGTCCACCCGGTGCCAGGACAACCGGCGATTTCCAAAGTTCACAGCGTCCAACCACGACCAGATCTGATCGAGCTCTTTGGTCCGGACCTGCTGCTCTGCGTCCCCGACGTCCTCCCACAAGCGGGGCCTCGTTCGCCTACCGGAGCAGTGAGTTACCATTTTCCCCGCTCGACAGCGCAGTTCTGGGAGCAGATTCCTTGTCCCCACTTGCAGGTGCGGCCACGGCTTCCACGGACGGAATCTGAGCACGCCTTTTGTCCGAGGCTTCCTCCTGCGACCTAACTACGCGCCCTCGCTGACGGCGCCCCAATTGGACTCCGGATTCATTCGTGGGAACGTTTACCACCGAGTCGCGCGTTGCTGCGATTCTGCCGATCGTCATCCGGACCCTCCTCGTGGCCAACCCTTCACCGAGTGCCGCCCGTCAGCCCGTGTATCGGCCGCCCCGAATGGAATTGTTGTAGCCTGTTATCTCCCTGCGAGGAGTGGGCACCATTGCTGGCTTGTACCTATTCTTTCATTGTGTGTATCGGGGTTGTCGGTCTCGGCCGGGGTTCCTTCCCCACGCCTAGGCGTGGAGGTACGTGCGACGCTCCCCCCCTTGGCATTTTTGCTTCACTAGTATGTGATCTTGTATGCCGCGTGAGAGTGTAGGGATCCTAGCTAGCATTCAACACCGCGAGATCGTGAGTGAGAGTATCCCATTCCGTGGCCCTAGTCGAGCACCGAGCTCGGACTAGACTCCTATAGTTGCGCGTCGGCTCCTTTGCCGCTTTGATCCACTCGCTTCCCTCATAGGGACGACCGTGGACTTGGGTTTCTTGTTGAGAGACGCCTCTCTTCGGAGGAATAGTACGGAGGTCGATCTCTCGGCTTGCCTTGTCACGTGTGAGTGCTGGCCGCACTTGGTCTTCATCATAGGTTTAGTCCATTTGTCAGTTCCGTCCCGCATCAAATTTCCCCCTATGAATGGTCACCTCAAACCTCTCGTCTTCCGCCCCAGCGGGACACACGAAGCGGCCAGGCATTTAAAGCATGAGAACGCGGAAAGGCACCCTATCAGACGCTCACCCAACCATCATGTGAGATCTGCGCAGAAAGTATCGGTCCTTTCCAACTACTGCAGATACGCTGATCAAATCACGGCAAGGATAGCGTGAAGCAAGTAAGATTTTATTTATTACCTTACAAAAAGTGGAAGTCCTTTTTTTGAAAAAAGAAAGAGACAAACAAAGAATGAGGCAAAATAGGACGATACATCAGGCCTAGGGCCCACTTTGAAGCTCGGAAGTGTAAGGTGCAGGTGTTTCGCCCCCGGCGCACTCGGTGACGGCCGGCCCTGGCACTGACCCCGCCTGCGTGGGAACTGCCTCGATCGCGAGCCCTCCCGAGGCAGCCGGAGTTGGCGACCCCTCAGGAGAAGAGCCCTCTGGATCTTCCCCGCCCGACGCAACGGAGCTGGAAGGTGACAGGTCCGAGTCATAGTGTTGGCCAGAGGGGAAGTCGATCCCAGAATCTTGTTCCCCGGCATAAGCTACTGCCCGGCGGTAACCCTGCTTAAACCCCTTGCGGATGCCTCGGTGAAGTGTTGACTCATAGTAAGGAAGGGTAGCTTCCTGCAGGTCGGCCCGGTAGGCCTCTGAGCCCTTGTAACGCTCGATCGCCTCCGCCCCGGCCAGTCCCATCCTGTCGGCAAGCTCGGCCTTCTCCCGCTCCGCCTCGGCCGCCCGCTCCTCGGCCTCCACCGATCGTTTCTCTACCTCGGCCAACTTCCGTTTGGCCTCGGCCGCCCACTCCTCGGCCTTGACCGATCACTTCTCCGCCTCAGCTCGGTCGGCCTCAGCCTCCAAACGAAGGCGCCCCTCTGCCTCTGCCCGGTCCACCAACTCGGCGCGCTCGGCCTCCCAACGGCCTTCCAGCTCGAGACGAAGAAGGTGCTCCTCTTCGAGGAGTTTACTTTTCCTCTCGAGCGATTCCCGGGCCTTGGTTAGTTGCTCGGTCAGCACCCCGACCTCTAGCCGGCTCGACCGCGACAACTCCCTGATCGCGGAGAACTCCCATCGAAGCCCCTCATGCGCCTCATTGAGTCGAGCTAGTTTCCTCTCGCACCCTCCGAGGGTCCAAGCGAGATTCGACCGCTCTGACTCCGTCCGGGCATAAGTCTCTGCCATTGTGGCCCCCATCTGGGCCATGACCAGGCCGCCCTCCATAATGATGTCGAGGACCCCGGGTGAAGAATGACGCTTGTCTCCCCCTTCCATCCTCGCGGACACCTCGCGGCAAAGCTGGTATAAATTGCTCGAGATGCCGAGCCTTTCCAGAGCCACCGGCATGGGAACCCTTTTCACGCCCGGCGCCTCGTCGGAAGGCCCGGATTGAGCTGCGGGCTCAGCCGCCTCACGCGCTACGGTCGGTTGGGGTTGCGACTCCCCCGCAGGTGAACCCCCGACCTCGACCAACGCTATGAGCCCGGCCGCTCCGTGCACCGCAGACGTTTGGGGCCGCGATGCCTCTACCGGTGAACCCCCAACCTCAACCGTCTCGTCCCGCACATCACCGCCCGAGACATCACCCACCTCGACCGGCGCCCTGGCCTCGGTCACGGTTGTTTCAACTTCGGCCCCCTTTGTTCCTGACAAGGGGAGAGCCGACCCATCACCGTCACCCCCCAGGGTGCCCCTGGCCTCCTCGGCCCCCTCTCGCTAGGTGGATAGGAGAGATGGCTCGGGAGGGCCGGCCCTATCTTGCCCCAGAGAGGGGAGTGCCGCCGAGCTAGGATCGCCCTCGGTAGTGGGAAGGAGACCGGTCTTCCTGGCCCCTTTCCTGGCCTTCGCCGCCTCCCACAACCTCCCCTCCACGTGATCCTTGCGCTTCGCTCCGCGTGGCCGAGAAGTCCCCCTTAAGGCCACCCCCTTGCCCTTGTCCCGGGCTTGGGAGTGACCCACAGGGGCGCCCGGCTCATCAGCCACCGAGTCATCGCCAAGGTCAATGATCTCAGCGGCCTCCTCCAGAGGTTCCCGCCTGGTGTCTACAACCAAGAAGAAGACGTGATCAGGAAAAGGAAGATGACCCCCAACCCCATAGAAAGATCTAAGTGGTGGCACCTGACGGTTTCAGCCGCGTAAGAAGGCACCGCTCGATATTCTCCGGCGTCACCAGCTCCTCGGTAGACTGGTGATTTTTCAACAAACGAGTAGCGTACTCCTCCACATGTGGGGGGAACTCCTCCTACCGGGGAGGGATATTCGGGTGGAAATTGGGCATTACTTGGCACCTCCAAGTTTCTTCCACCGAATTAATCCTCGCCCAGAAAAATTAGGTCTTCCACCCTTTATGCGAAGAATCCTTCACCGCCAGCGAGATACAGCTCCTATTCCTCCTCGCCTGGATGAAGTAAAAACCCTTCCCCGCCGACGGGTGCGCCTTCAACTCGAAGAAATAGTGGAAGAGATCCAAGGAAGGAGGAACCCCGCACTGACGACAGAGGATTCGGAAGGCGGAGAGGAGAAGGTACGAGTTAGCTACCAACTGGATGGGTGCTAACTGGAAAAAGTTGAGAAGCGTGAGGATGAAGGGCTCGAAGGGGAGGCGAAACCCACTCTTCCACGCCAGAAGAAAGATGGAGATGTGGCCCGTGTGAGAATCCAGGCTCGTCTCATACGGGGCAGCTACTGCAAAGCCATACTTGTGAGGCAGGTGAAACTGATGCTCCAGCCTCTTCACCTCAGCTTCCCCCAACTCACTATAGTTTGGGACCGACGCTCTCGCCACCGGTTCGTCGCCCCATCCCTCAGCATCTGAGCGCTGGCCCGACATGGATTCCGAGGATGAACTTGAAAAAGAGCTCTCTCGATACCTTGAAGATTCCGGGGGAGGAGGAAGCTGTCGGACCGCCTCCGCAGTTATCTTCGCCAACTCCTCAAACGTCGCCGCAAGTTTCTCCTCCTCCGCTGTGTTCTCACGGCGCATCAAAGAGCCCCAAGAGTAAAGAAGCGAAGGAAAGCCAAAACCCTAACAACGGAAAGAGTCTGGGATGACAACCAGTGCCCAACACCTATAAACCCATGCGGGAGGCGGCGCGTCGTTCCGACCTCCGAGAAAAGGGGGCCCCTTCATTTCAAATCCGTCAAGATTGCAATTATTATGGGCCCAGGTGACCACAACATGTGGCTTCATAACACCGCCAGATTTCCACCCACTTGAGCCACGCTGGTCCAAAACCCCAAACGGCTACTCCTCCAAGCTTATTAAGGCTCGGGAGTAGGAGGGGGACAAGTGGAGAGGGGGATTTCTGTAGCCCAATTAAGAGCAGCCGAACTAGGCCCCTCAGGGCCCAACAAGGCTCAGTTCAGCCAAGTGACAGCCCCCTGGGGCCCACTTAGGCGAGAAAGCCCAATAAAAGTTTCGCTCGAGGATACTACCTTCCTAGGCGGCCTCTAGGCTCGGAAGGCCCGAGCGTCGGTCAGGTCACAGGAAAGGTCCGTGCCCGTGCCATCTCTCCGCCCAGGGGAAGAAGGCGCATGTCGACCAATCTGACCCATCTTCGTCCGAGCTAAGCCTACCGCCCAGATAAGGCTGGCCTCTCTGAGCTCGGAACGGCCGATGATTGCTTATCCATGCAGCCATTAAGAGTCCTCTGTGGGCAGGAATTCATAAAGGTGAGGGACTCCAGCTCCCCAAGGTGATAACGCTCCCACGATAAGGTGATAAAAGCCTACGTCGAGGACGTAACCTCCAGCTGAAACCCCTCAGCTTACAGGACCCCAGAAGGCGGCGCACTATTTAACCCAGAGATACCCTCCGGCGAAAGGTAAGGGCAATCACACGCTCACAACTCCTGAGCAGGAATCACTTCACCCTTCTGGTGGAGAGGGATCTCGCGCAGAAGCTACTTCCTCCCTATATTGTTCCCACCATAGCTCTACTGACTTAAGCATCGGAGGGTTTCCCCCAGGGACTCATCCCTGGGCCCCCTGATCCGTTTCCCTTTCTTGCAGTTCACTTTCCGATGATCCACAGCCCGCTCAAGACCAGTGCAAGACAACGCCTCTTCAGGGGGCTCAAACAAATAAGGGAAAGTGGGTCGAAAAGGGGAAATACAGGGTTGCTGTGACTCAGGACAAATCACTGGCAGATCTGAAAAGAGGGGGAGAACGAAAATGGAAAACAAATGCTAGAAGCCCCACCAATTTTTCTGGGATGTGGGAATGACCTCTGGAACTCACGCTAAAAGTTTGGGCTCCAGAAGATCTTATGGCTGAGAGCAGAAATTCTGAGATCAGTGGGCTATCCTGAGTGGATAGAACTCCGGCGACGGTGGCGGTGGCGCGACGGTGACACGAAGGCGACGGCGGCGGCGGCGACGACGACGATCTTCACACCTGATAGATGAGGCTTCACACCTCTGAATCACAGCCTTCTCAGCTGCAGAAGGGGGAGAGAGGAGAGAGATAGGGGGGCGGCCCTTGCCTTGTGGAGGAAATTCTAGATTTTCTTTGCATTAATTCCAATCAAAATGAAAATACAAGATTCTTATAGAAAATACAAAAAGACTAGTTCTATCCCTAGATCTAGGGTTGGGGAGGGGTAAAAGAGGGAGTCCACATTTTATTCTCCCATGTGATTTGGAATCAAATAAAATAAAATTTCAAACCTATTAAACTATATGCTAGGGGCGCCCCCTTGACTTTAAGGTATCCAACTTGGAATTTTTATACCCTTTGACCCCCCTTGGTCCAACCCTTCTAGAAGCCCACCTTGGAGGGTTGACTGACCCCACATGGGCCCAAGAGCTGAGGTGGATCAATGGGAGAAGGGATGGGGGGCCCGCGGGACCCGGGTGGTCCCAAATTACAAATAAACCCCTCCTACAACCCAAATTACAATCCGAATAAAGTCAAATAAACACACATTACACACAAATAAAATCCCAGTAAATATGATAAATGCTAAGACTCAAGAGGGAGTCTCCAGACTGTCTCCGACCCAGATGGAAGCCGATGTAGCTCGAGTGGTGCTCCGCGTACAGTACCGACAGCTCGCCGGTTCATGCTTCTCGCTCGCTCTGGTGTCCGCACCATTATGCATTTCCAGATTCAATATTATATTTGCCGCATGTCGATCCCCGTCCCGATTTCTGGCTATTTTGGGGTTGATGAGCTTGTATTTCCGATGACAGTTGCTAAGAAGAGCTCTCTTGTATTAGTGGCAGTTTCTTCTCGAGCGAGGCTGGTGGCAATCTCTTTGCTCACCGGAGGCTTGACTATTGATGCTATTATCACCTTTCACTCCATCGCAGTTCAGATTGCTGGCCAAGAAGGGCTCTCTACCCGTATTGTGCTAACGCATACGGTTGCCAAGCAGATTATGGATTCTATATTCAATGGGCAATTCTCCGTATCTTCTGTATTCTCCAAGGACATTCTGCACACCTTATGCAATCTCTCTCAATTTATCATTACGCCAGCCACGTCAACGCCGTGTTTTACTCTCCCTCAGTTTCGTCCTTCCCTTCTATCAAGGGAGTTATGTTTCAAGCCCGATTGCCGAGTGGAGTTGCCAAACCTAATGTTGCTTGTGCCAAGACACAAGGCACCGTGGTTCCATGATATGCAGCATTTTAAGGAGTTATCTATTCGAGAATGTCCAACTATGGTTAGCATCCGGTGTCTAGGGGCAACCGCCCCAGCGAGGCAGCATGTTCATAGCCGGGCCAGGCCGTCTGCTAGATGGGCTCGCTATTTGAGAAGATATTGCAAGACAAGGTGCCCAAGGATTCGGGCCCGTGCCAGGCGGGTCCATTACAAGCCAGTTTCAGCTAAGAAGAGACGGCGGCGCAAGTTCAAGGGCCGTCAATTGTGCATTCAGGGGTCCACCTCGTCCTCCCCTTCTTTTCTTTCATCTTTTCTCTTACTCATCTCCCACCCTTGGGTGATGTATCTTCCCACTTCAAATCCTACTGCCATCATCTTCTCTGCTCTTCCCCAGTCCACAAACCCCCATCCCTCTTCTTCCCATCCAGAGTTTCCGGATTTTCCCTCCTCCCATAAATCTAGGCCTCGACCTATGCCCTCTCATCATCCCGATCCTGGGACATCTTCTGATTCTTCTCCTCCGACATTTCTGGGTCCTAATTTTCCTTCCCCGACCCTGTCGGGTGATTCTCATTCTCCTTCCCCAATCTTGTCGGGTGTCCATGATTCTTCTTCTCCGACCCTGTCAGGTGGTCCTCATTCTTCTTTTCTAACCACGTCGGATGATTACTCTTCTTCTTCTTTATCTTCGCAGCAATCTCCTTGTCGTCTTTCTATTCTTTCTTCTTCACCCTTTCGGGGTCATCACCCTTTTTCATGCTATTTTCGAGGCTTTAGCCCGCCTTGATCTCAGCTGATCTCTGTTTATTTTGTATCTAGTTCCTTGTTATCAGGGTCTCTGTGCCTTAAAAAGGGAGTTCTAGCCCTCATCTCTCTTCCTTTTTAATCCTTCTTCGTCTAGTTTGGTGTCTATCGCTCCTTCGTGTAGAGGAATCTTCAACCCTTTGCTATCCTCTACTTTTTATCCTATCAAGTGAGGAAAACAAAGCTCGTGCTGCTCAAAACTTGATGATCAATATCGCTTCAGGATGCTACTTCCACGCTATGGATTTGCAAGGTATCTTTATTTTATGCAAGAATATGCTATCATTGTTATTACGCTTATTATTATTCCTGCGCATTGTTAAGATAATGCTGGTTCCTTAACATGTTTGAGTGGCTTTAGAAGAAGTTTGCATAATTTAGTTAAAAGAGTTCGCTTCTGCAGCATCTTAGGCTGGTGATAGCTCCGCGCTGAGAGTCTAGTTTCTTTCCCCGATTGTTGAGGGTGCCCTTTGAGTTATGCACAAATGTCTTTTTCTCTTCTCTGCTCGGCCAAGTGTAGGGGCAAGAGATTGACGGATGAGATGACCAACCTAGGCGCTCCCTAATACGGGAGAGGTCTCAAATAGGGGCAGTCTTGACCCTTGTAAAAGTGAGCTTTCAAGCTAAATCTAGCCAATAAGGGCTGTCAAAAAATAAATCAATGATCTGATCAATGCAAAATTAAGAATCAAAGGCATAGCAAGAGTGGCAGTACAGTTCCCCGCGGGACGTCATGAGCCCGGTCGCATGCGTGCCTGATACATATGGGTCTCAAAATCAAAGACACAAAGCCCGGGCGCAACAGACTGTATCTTTGAGGGGTAGTGCCCTGGAAGGAATTCGAATCATGATATCTCCCATCCTATATAAAGCTTATCTCTAATTTTTCTTTTGCTTCTCCCTCTTAGACTGGGTTGTATCCCGGGTATGGCCTTAGTAGGGGTACCGTTCTTTAAAGGTGGTTGGTTGTGGCAAGTCACCCTCATATGCATGCCCTGCTCAAGGGAAATCTTTAACAAAAGGGGGGACAAACGACGATCCCTGGCCAGTGGTTTGAACCCGTCTTTGGGTGCTGCAGATTTTTATTTTAAAAAAAATCAAAAAAAATCAAATATTGCCAAAAATCTCAAAAAAATCAGATAATGTCAAAAATAATCAGATATTAAAAATCCAAAAAAATCAAAAAATAACAAAAATCTAAAAATATTTATCTTTTGTTCCCTTCTTTACGTGTTTTCTGTCTATTTATTCTGAGGATAGGTATGATTCGATTGTTAAGTGTGCAGTTGCAGGTCGCAAGTACTTAAGCTTTCCTAGCTCCATATTTTGATCTATCTGGCTCTTGTCTGTTGGGTTCACTGTGCTCCCTCGTTGTCTTTGGTGATGGTTTTGATGATAACAAAGTATTATGTGTAAGTTCTGTGGAAAATGTCCTTTGGTTTCTCCGTATCATGAATATGGCTCTTGCATATTTATCTTGGGACATTTGAGGTATTTTGGGTCTTGATCTGCTTCACATGGGCATTGACCGATTTGAGTTGAATGAGATTCATGGGTTGCACTTGGTTGCATGGCATTGTGTAAATGCATTGCCATTTCAGCTTTGGTTGAATTAGTAAAGCTCACTTGATCACATAATTTCTATGCTTTCGCAGGTTTGATGAACTCCATATATTCATGTTTGAACATGATGAATTCTGGATATATGAAAGCCATGATTGAGTGTTTGAGGTAAATGAGGTTAGAACATGTTTGCTTTTGGTGAATGGATCTTCAAGTGTTCATTTTGCTCTTGGAAAATTCTGAAGCATTACTTTTGTATGGTGGGTTGTGAAATTCTGAGCTTGCTTTGTAAAGCATTCATATTTTTTCTAAAAGGTTCAAGAAGCATCATGCTTAGTTTGATTCTTAGATTCCCTTTCAAGACCATGTTTGAATGGTGTTTTTCAAACTCTCAAATGCATGTCATTTCTATGGAAAATCATGTTTTCAAAGAGGTTATAGGGCCTTTGAATTGGTTGGATGGTATTTGGAGTGAACAGTGTGAGTACAATATTGATTCTAACTGTGTTTGAGATTATTGGACTGAACTTCCATTGTATATCTCTTGATGAAGAGGAGTCAAGATGTTTGGTCTCATGGATGGTTTTCTAGGAATGAGTATAAATTCTTCACAGTTGAATTTTTACTGTCAATCTCGAGTTGAGTTTCGATTGGCTGGATTGCATTTGTAATATCTGTGTGAATGGAGAGAGTTCAGTTTTTCATTGGACTGAACTTGGATTATATGCATTGAATTATGAGTATCCCTTGTTCACATAGCTGCACTTTTATGATACTAATCTGCAGGTTCAAACTTGAAGAGTTAGTCTTGTGTCTCTTATATGCAAAGACCTGACTCTTTATGTGAAATAACATGTTCCTAAGGTTCCAAGTTTTGCAGGTTCTTTAAGGCTTACAAACCCTTGAAACAATGGTAGGAATCCTTGATTGAATGAGTCTTAATGTGACTAGATTGGGGTAAATTCATTTATCATGCATTCCAGGTGCATATTGCATACTTGGTTCTGGAGCTGCAAGAGTCGACTCTCAGAGTCGACACTTGTAGCCCAGCTTGCTGCCTGGGCACAGCAGGGTGCAAGTGTCGACTCTAAGAGTCGACACCTGCTTGTTGGGCATGGTTTTTGGCGAAAACAGAACTGTTGCCAAAAAGTGTCGACTCTTAGAATGCCCTGCAAAAAGTTTCGGTTGGGTTCTGGTCTTTTGTTTGCTGCTAGAATGCCCTGCAAAAAGTGTCGACTCTGAGAGTCGACACTTATGCAGAGCGGTCCGATTCGGGTTTTACGAATTGGATCCATTTCTCCATTATCCCATACCATTTTACTTGGGCTTTTACACCCTTACCCTTAGGGTTCCTATACGTATTTAGGTGATGTTTTGAGAGGGTTTTGTCGTGGGCTTCTATGTCTTTTGGCATCTCTTTTCCTTGGGTATTTAGGTCCTGCGATCTCCATCGAAGGAGAGAATATCCTTGAGGGCTAATATCTCTATTCTTGCAGGAGGTGGAGGAAGGGTGTCGCACATCTGTTGGAGGAGGAAGAAGAAGCCGCAGAGATCACCATCCACGGGCCCATGCTGCAATCTGAAGGCTGCTCCTGGTGCAGTATTGTGATTTGCTGTCTTGGGCATCTCATGCTACAAGGCTAAGTTCTTCCCACTCCGTGGTTAAATCTCCCAGCACACCATACCTTCCTATCTATGCGTTTCGTTGAAGATCTGAGGTAGATTTCTTGATCTTTCATTTCCATGATTTTATATGAGCATAGGTTAAAGTTCCGACTGATCATTGTTGCATCCTATTGAGGTCCCTTATATATTGCTACGATTTCAGGTTTCTAAGAAAGTACAGCAACAAGGGAAAAATAGTGAGACCGGCCACAAGGTGGAGAGGAGAGGGCTTTGAGAGATTCATCATTCTTTAGTGTTTACAGGTGAGACTGGAGCTTGGATCTAAAGGATATATTCTGTACGAGCTACTGAAGTTGCAGACAAGCCCGGTTCCTCAAAACGGGGGACCGACTGCTCCATCCTGTAATAGTTTCAACTCCCTCCGAGCTAAACTTCAAGGAACATCTTCAAACGGCCATTGGAAAAACGAAGGGGAAACATTCTATATCCTTTACCCATTTATTTGTGTTGGTTTTCTTGATCTAAATCCTGTGTGAGCATACATTGTATATCTTCTTGTTTTTCTGAACATTGGAATTTCTGTGTGTGGTATACGGAGCTGCGTCTCCATGTGAGGCTTTAGTGCGGGGTGAGTTCCCCGAGTGTGTGTGGTGTGCTACGGTGGCAGCATCTTGGGGCAAGGCCTCGTGTGTGCGGATTGCTGCGGAAGCAGCGTGTGTGGTGTTGGGGCTCGTCCCCGTGGTTGCTACATTTGTAGCTTGGTAGTGAAGCCTCACCGGATTCGGTGAGGGGTGGACGTAGGGAGCCCGTCGTGGTCCCGAACCACCTAAAAATCTTTGTGTTGCATGCGGTGTGCCTGTGCCATTGTACATTTCTCCTATCCCCGTTCATAGGCTAACTAATAGATTTTTATTCACTTCACCACTACACATTGCTTAATCTGCTATCTGTGTTTGACATAGGTTAAATCGTTCAGTGCTTAGATTATTCGAGTGAGATCGGAAAGATTGAGTGAACTTAAATCTCACTTCAGTTTAGTCTAACTAATTAATGCAGTTAATTTTGATTCCACTGTAATTTGTTTAGTTTTTTTTAAAAATCTGCCATCTCGACTGGGGGATAATTCAACCCCCCTTCTTGTCCGCCATCTACTCTAGGCCAATAATTGGTATCAGAGCCCAGTCTCTGATTTTTATTCGCGGACCTTACGGTCTAAGAGAAAATATCACTTTTTGATGGCTAATGTGAATGTGGTTCCTGTCTTTGATTGTTTTGATTATGCTCTATGGCTTGGAAAATTTGTGTTTTGATTACTAATATTAATCCGAAGCTCATGAATCTAATCACTCATGGTCCTTACATTCTTCCAAAAAATGAGTCAAGGTGGACCGATGAGGATAAGAAAAAGAATTCTGATAATTTGTTTGTTTTGAATGCTCTTAAGGCTGCTGTAGACACTAATCAATTTACTTGTGTCTCATCTTGTAGGTCAGCCAAAGAGATCTAGGATGGGCTAAGCGAAGCCCAAGAAGAAAGCTGGAATAGTGAGTGCCTCATGGCAAACAACGACAATGATCGTCAAAGTAAGGAAACCTCCGAGGTATCTTCTAACTCTGATTTTGATGATGAGCTTAGCTATGATGAATTGGTGAATGCTTATGATGAATTGTTTGACAAATATAAAATAATGAAATTTGAAAATTGAAAATTGAAAAAGTAAATTCAAAATACTACACATGTTGCCTCCACATGTGAGAAATGTTCAGAAGTTAGGAACTTGAATGAAAACTTACTGCATGATGTTAATATGCATAAAGAAACAATCTCAATTCTGAAAACTGAAAATGAAACCTTAAAGGCTAAAATTTTAGAATTTGAAGACATTGAAAAGGAATTATGAGGTAAATTGAGCTGTTTGGATAATGATCAGATCTTGCTTAATGAACTTGTTCAGAATGAAAAGCTTGCTAAAGAAATTGAAAAACTAAAAGATCAAAACAATTTGCTGATTGAAAAACTCAATATCTTTAAAAAGGGGGAAAGTGTGGTCGTTGATGACCTTGAAAATCCTCGTGTTCTAGAACAAGAAATTAAAAGTTATAAAAGTGTTAACTCTTTGTTGAATGAGAAAATTGTGTCATGTGAGGAAGAATTGATTAGCACCGAATTACATATCTTGTCCCTTGAAAATTTAGTCAAGAGTTTAAATGAATCTTTGTCTTTGTGTGATAAAGAAAATAAAAAATAGAAAAATGTTGTTAATTGTTCTTATGTGCATGAAAAATTTTCATCTATTAAATATGATCATGCAACAATGAAAAGGAGGAATGTTTCATGCTTTTATTGTGGTAAATTTGTTCATGACATGTATGATTATTTTTTGATGAAATTTGATGATGATGAGGTATTGAAGTCAAAAATAGAAATTATTGATGATTCTACAAATCATGAAAAAACTATGAAGAAAAACTTCAATGTTCATTGTTTCTACTGGGCTTACATGGTCATGTTATTGAAAATTACTTTACAAAGAAAGATGATGATGAGTGGTCTGTCAAAAAGAATTTTTCTTGTCATTATTGTGGTGAATTTGGACATACGATGAATAATTACTTTTCAATGAAAAATGATGAAAAATGGTCCATGAAAAGAAAATTTTCTTATTGTTATTATTGTGGTGAGAATGGTCATTCTATGGATGATTATTCCACAATGAGATTTGATGATGATCGGTTTGCTAGGAGATATAAGAATTCATCTGTTCGTATTAACACTAATCTCTCGGGACCCAAGATGGCTTGGGTACCCAAATATCCAAAATGAGAATCTATTTCGCAGGAGCGCCTTGAGGACAAGGAATGTTGATAAATATAGGATTCTCAAGACGAGAAAGAAAATTGCCTTGGTTCTGTGAGTTTATTATGCTTAGGTTCATTTTGAAAAATCTGAAAAGGTAAAATTTGAGTTTGGAGAAAAATGATTGCATTTAAACTGTCGCACTCCTGCTTCATTGATTTTAGTAACTTCTGAAATGTTGAGATTTTATGAGTTCATTGATCAGATGACTTGAATACATCTTGTAAATTGTTATATGCAAGACTCTATATGTGCAGTGTTAAGCAGTTCAAAACTAAAATTACAGTTCAGAAGAAGAAAATTCACTGTTACCACTGTGGGAAGTCGGGCCATATTGGAGTCCTTTGCTGGCATGCTCAAAGAAAGAGAGTCAATTCTAAATTTGGAACTCTCCTGTAAATAAAAATGTTTTTTGTAGTAAAAATCTTGCCTACAGAAGATATGGCCACCATGAATCTGAATGTGGTAAATCTGAATACTGGCATGCAAAAAGAGGTAACAATCACCATGGCAGAACCATCTTAACGAAAGTCCACCCACAAAGATTCAATGTTTATCCTGTCAAGAAACATCTGAATTCTGCTTGGAGAGGGGGATTTTTGCAACCCACTCAAAGAGCAGCCCAACAAGACCCAACAGGGTCCAACGAGGCAAGCTCACCTGAGTGACAGCCCTCAGGGTCCACTTAGGAAAGAAAAGCCCAATGAACAAACACTCGAGGAACCAACTCTCCCCGGTGGCCCCCAGGCTCGGAGGGCCCGAGTAATGGTCAGGTCACAAGGAGGGTCCGGCCCAAGCCGTTTCCCCGCCCAGGAGAGACAGGCATTCGCCGACCTATCCAACCCCTCTATCGTCGAGCTATGCTCATCGCCCGGACAGGGCTGGCGTTTCAGAAGCTCGGCCAGACCAGATATTATCCGTTCGTGCTGCCGTTAAGAGTCCCCAACGGACAGGGGAATCAAGAAGCCGCCGGACTTCGAGGCGATAACGTTCCCACGATAAGGCCATGAAAGCCCACGTTGAGGACGTAACTCCCGCCGGAAACCCCTCAGCTTGCAGGACTCCAGAAGGCGGCATACTATTTAAACCAGGGATACCCTCCGGTGGAAGGTAAGGGCCATTAAGGCACTCATACACCCCAACTTCTGAGCACAATCCGCTTCACCCCTCTGGTGGAGAGGAATCTCGCGCACTAGTTTTTCTCCTCCCCATTATTGCTTCCACCACAGCTCTACTGACTTAACCATCGGAGGGTTTTTCCCCAGGGAAACCCCCTGGGCCCTCTGATACGTTTTCCTGTCTTGCAGTTCATCTTCTGGTGATCCACAGCCCGCTCAGGACACAGCGCGAGATTTCGCCTCTTCATCTGGCGCCGTCTGTAGGAAACGCACGAAGAGCCAAGATGGTGAGAAGAAGATCAGGGAGGAGGTCCGCCGGCGAGAGGGGTAAGGCAATGGTGGCGGCAGGAGATGGCCCCTCTAGGGCCTCACAGAACCCTCCCTCCAACGCCAGCATCCCCACCAACGGGCCGCCGCCCCCTCCGACGGCGACAGGGGTACCCTCCGACGGCGAAGCCTTCCAGGCCCTCAACGCCAAACTGGATGTCCTTGTGGATCTCATAAAGACCCAGGCGGCCAGGGATGCGAGGTCCCGCGCCCCATCCGGGAGCCCCCCCCGTCGAAGTGCGTCCCAGCATACCGTCGGGGGCCGCTTCACCCTCCGCGGTCAGCAGCTCATCCGCAACAACGTTGGAGGACCCTCGCAAGTTGCGCCCCCGGAGCAAGAGGCTTCCTCCACGCCCAGAAAAGGGAAACAGGGGGCGAGGCCTCCGCGCCCGGGCGTTGACGTTCCTGAGGATCACCACGACTCTCCCCCCAGTCCCACGGCATGACCGCAGCCGGAACTATCCCTCCGACTGAGGGATTTCGAAAGATGTTTTGCAGAGCAAGAGCGCGCCCTCCGCGCCCTGTAGAAAAACTCTTTCCCGGAGGACGAGGAGAAATCCCCTTTCTCCGAGTACATCTTGAAGGCAGAGGTGTCTCCCAGAACCTCCATTCCGACCTTCAAGCTCTATGATGGCCAGGGCGACCCAGTCGACCACTATGACAGCTTCGACGCCCTGGTAACTCTGCATGGAACGCCAGATCCTATCAAATGCCGAGCCTTTGCGGCCACCCTGGTCCAAGGCGTTCAGGCATGGTTCCGGGCCCTCGCCCCTGGGTCCATCCGGGACTTCAGGCAATTCGGGCGAGTCTTCAAGGAAAGCTTCGCCCGGAGCACCCCCCTAAGGTCAGTAGCAGGGCTCCAGGCCCTCAAACAGGCGCAAGGGGAAAGGCTCTGGGCTTATGTCCACCGATTTAAATCGGAAGCCCTCAGAATTCCCCGCCTGGATGTGGCCTCGGCCACGACCGCTCTGACCGAGGGTACCCGGGATGAGAATCTCCGCCGCGAACTCGTCCTCCACCCTCCCTCGACCCTTGCCGAGCTAGTGACTCTGGCTCTGCGCCACGCCGAGTGCGAGGAAGTGCTCAGCGCTTGCCGAGACGCAACCGGCTCGGGTCGGGAGGGGGACAAGAAGCGGGGCCCCGAGCCAAGTCCTAGCTATACGACATTGTCTATTCCATTAACCGGAAAAGAAGCGGGATCGAGATGGAGAGTGCAAGCGGAAGTATGAGCGGTACACCCCATTAACCGCCCCGGTCTATGAAATCTATGAAGACGTCAAAGACTCGGGACTACTCTGTCGGCCCGAGCCGATGAGGTCGAAGAACGGCAAGCAAGACAGACATTGTCTATTCCACGGCGATCATGGGCATCACACCGGTGATTGCCACCAACTCCAAGACGAGATCGAGCGCCTCGTCCGCCTGGGACATCTGGCTCGGTTCACTGCCGAGCGCAGAGAAGATCAAGGCGCCGTAGAGGAGATTGACAACGCCCCCCGAGGGGTCCACATCAACGTCATCTCTGGAGGAATAGCGTCAGGAGGCGACAGCAGCCGTGGAAGGAAGCGTCATGCCGAGCGGGCGAGCCGAGCCCCAGAGCCACCCAAGGCCCCGCCCCAGGTCATAGTCTTCTCCGACCAAGACCTGGAAGGGCTGAGCACCCCGCACGATGACGCCCTCATAATCTCAGCCACTATAAACCATTGTAATGTAGATCGGATTCTTGTGGACAATGGAAGTGCCCCTGATGTGTTGTCTTATGACTGTTTCCTCAAAATGGGAGAGAGTCCATCCAAACTCCGCCCGATCCGGACGCCCCTCTGTGGGTTCAATGGCCTGGCCACTCTCCCCGAGGGAGCCCTAAGCCTGCCGGTTACCCTCGGCACCCCACCCAAAACCGTTACGGTCATGGTAGACTTCATGGTGATTAAAGGGATGATAGCGTACAACGCCATTTTTGGCCGGGGAATCCTCAGCCGGATCAAGGCAGTACCATCTACCTATCACCAGAAAATGAAGTTCCCCACCAAGAACGGGGTAGGGGAAATCCGACGTAACCAGGCCACGGCCCGAAGATGCTACAACATCTCGGTGGAGGCCACGCGGCCGGACAGGAATAATAAGGGCCCCCGGGAAGTCGAGGAAAAGTCCGCAGCACATTTTTTTATCTCTTTTTATCTTTTTTATTGTTTTTATTTATTTATTTATGTTTATGGGTTTATTGGCGTGCCAATCACTGTGGTGACGATTCTTATTGTGCGCTCGATCTGACTTGGTCAGTCGATTGTGAGTGATCGTGTCTGGACTAGTAGTCCGTCATACCCTGAACGCTATGACGTTAATTACGTCCTCCCTAAGGAAGACAACCCTTGATTAAATGCTAGAGGTAGGAGGAATGCAGCGGTAAAGCCGTATGCTCAAAGGAGACAAAGTTCATCTGCTTGCAAGACGTTAAACGTATTTAAACAGAGCAGGGGTTTATTGATTACGGGAGAGACCCGCCGGCATATTCCCACCATCTTGGATGATGCCAAGTGGGGAATAGGAAACCACCCATGCAGCGGCAGGGTAGGCTCCGCAGAAGATCGGGTATATACAGACATAACCCGGAATCCGGATGGGGACCGGCCTGATGTAACACACCCGGTACGAGTGCGGTGTCTTATTAATATCCCCCTTCGGAGGGCCATCGGAGATCACGCAAGGGCATAACTCCGTGGGCCAGCGGGGTTAGAGGAGAATACCACACTCGATTGGTGGGGATATATGTAAATTTCGGCAGCATGTTCCCTCAACCTGGATTATGCCAAGGAAGGATAGGTCATCATCCACGGAAAGCCAGGACAACGACCGAACAAAGATGGGCACCAGGCCCAGGGACATATCTTGCCTTTATATTATTGATCAATATTCCTTTGGAACCCATCAGAATGCATGTAATGACATGGTTCTTTGGGTTCATAAGGCAGCGGTGAAATCCGGATTCGGGACGAGAGCTGTAGGGGAGGTCTTCCCCATTGTTATATCTCATCAAGACACAAGTGATGGTCTGTGAGTATCCCCTTAA
Source organism: Amorphophallus konjac (assembly GCA_022559845.1). NCBI lineage: Eukaryota > Viridiplantae > Streptophyta > Magnoliopsida > Alismatales > Araceae > Amorphophallus > Amorphophallus konjac. The sequence goes on along the minus strand of CM040117.1, from coordinate 166,322,777 downwards.
ACAGATGTAGGGAAGCTTAAGAAGTTTATAGAAGAATGGTGCAGAGGTGGGCCTCGGAGTGGGTTTCATCTGACTGAAGGGGGGATCTCGGCCTGGCCTTTGGCTTGGACAAAATGGGGCTCTCGGCCTGGGTTTTGGTGGATGGAGAGGGGCTCTCGGCCTGGTCATTGGGCTGGCCGAAGAGCTTCTCGGCGGCCAAGGGAAGGCTCTCGGCCTGGTCATTTAATGGACAAAAGGAGGCTCTCGGCCTGGTCCTTGGATTGGCCAAAGGGGTTCTCGGCCTGGTATTTGGTGGATAAAGGGGCTTCTCGGCACGGTTCTTGGGCTGGCCAAGGGGGTTCTCGGCCTGAGCAATTGGCTGGCCAAGGGGGGTCTCGGCCTGGGGTCTTCTCGGCGGGCTCCTGGGCGCGCCGAAAAGGGGGGCGCCGAGAGGGGTAATATCAGGTTTGGCAAAAGGGGGTGAATGGCTAGGAGGAGGGGCTCTCGGTAGAGGGCTTCCCGGCGCGCTCCTGGCCGCGCCGGGAGTCTACACGCCGGGAGCCTTGCACATATGGCCTCACGAGGAAAGCGTTGGTAACCGACTGGGTTGTCGTTTAGCCAAAAAAAAAGGGGGGAGGCCTCTCGGCCTTATGGTTCTCGGTAGGGAAACTCGCGCGCCGAGAAGGTGAAATGCAGAAGAATTTCAGGGTTTCTAGAGCTCAGAAACGATGCTCTGTTTGTGTGTTTTCTGGGGATTTCAAGCTCGAATCAATGTCGGGCCAGAGATGTAAGAGAGGGATTTCATGGAGGCTTCTATTAGAAGGGTGCCAAGGGATTTGGATGAAGGAATCAAATGGAGGAGGTCAGACCATCACCTGATCCTGTGGAGAGTTTTGCCCGTCTGTTGCAGGCCATTTGGCCATTTGGGGGAGTCAGGAGATGACTATCCTCCGACCCCTCCAGATGAGCCCAATGATATTAAACCAACGGAGAAGGAGAGGCTATCAATCGTATAAACTTCAGGTCCTAAACATTCAATATTTAGGATGGAGGACCTGAGATCCGATCATTATTTATGAGAGCTGGGCAGCCCAGGGAACCGAGAGACTGATATCTCTGGTTCCTGAACCGCCAAAAGGGGGGCTCCTCAGAAAAAAACCAGATTATATATATATGGAAAAACAGGCATTGAGATCGGAGAGGGAAGAAGAGAACGAAACTCAGTAACCCATTGGATGGGGTTAGGAGTCTTACCCTCATCCCTCTTCGAATAACAAACCCACGCGATCGGCTTCGAAACCCAAAGAATCTAATCTATGTTCCTTTCAGACGAAGGCTATATACATAGAGAGACAGACAGAGATCGATGTCTTAATCTATCAACACCCAAACGGGCCATCCTGACGTTTCATTGCATTGCATAAAGGAAATATTACACTGATCATGAAAGAAAAATGTAAGGCAGAAATCAAAAGAGAAGACCGGAACTCCGGCTACAGTTGAGAAATCGAGAGAGAACTCGAGATATTGCATCAGATAAGGAAAGAAAACATGGAGGGGAGGGTGGAGCATTGACTCCTCTCCCTCCCCAGTGCCCACCTGGAGCTTTCCTTCTTCTTCTCTTCTATTTCCTCTCTGTTGATCGAAAGGGGGGGTGTGGCTCTTCCTCTCCGAACGATCCCCTTTTTCTATCTGGCTTTCTCTCTTTTTCTCTTCAGCTTTTTTCTCTTTAGCCCTCACCGAGTCCCCCTATGTTCTTTCGAAGGGAGGGGGTTTTATAACCCCTTTCTTCTTTCTTCTCGGCAGGCTTCTGGGCGCGCCGGAAAGGGGGGCGCCGAGAGGGGCCTGAAGCTCTTGGGCGCGCCGGAAAGGGGGGCGCCGAGAGGTGACTCATCTTCATATAGGCCCACTTGGGGTTTCTTCAAATGCATCATCATCCCAAAGGGTCTATCATCTCTGAAAATATCTTGTATTGACATCATGATTGCAATTTTCATCAGTCCGTAGATAGGGTTCTATCAGTCCGTAGACAGGGTTTTATCAGTCCGTAGATAGGGTTCTATCAGTCCGTAGTCAGGGTTTTATCAGTCCGTAGACAGGGTTTTCATCTTATCAATATCGCCACTCGAATGGCGACGAGCTCGGACATCAGCCTTAGTCTTTCGCTGTTGGTCAGATCTTCTTTTCAATCATGCTTCCACCCTTGTTCATTTTCCGGGTGTCAACAAATGCCCCCCACCTGCGGGCGGCGTAAGCGCAGAATAAGCGCCACGGGGGTTGCAGGTGTCTTTTACTATTCGAGGGTATCTTCCTCAATTTGTCTTCAATTCAGCTCTCAGACTTGATCATCTTGCTGTAACAGTATTCTGCACATCGATGTTTCTTCTCTTCATATTTTCTGTCATCATTTTTAGCATTTAGGGCTTTTCGGCCTGCAGTACCTCCCGGCGCGAAGCTTCTCGGCGTGGGGGTCTCAGCCTGGGATGTTATCAGCATGGGAGGCTTCTCGGCGCGCCCTGGCCGCAGAGGGTCTCGACCTGAAGACCTTCTCGGCGCGGGGACCTTCTCGGCGCGCCCCGGCCGCAGAGGATCTCGGCTTGGGGGGCTTCTCGGCGCGCCCTGGCCGCAGACGGTCTCGGCCTGGGGGCTTCTCTGCACGCCTTCTGGCCGCCGGGGGGCTCTCGGGCGAGAGGTTCTCGGCGCGCATTTTGCCGCACCGAGACCTCAGTCGCCTGTGCCCCTATTTAGGGCGCCGATGGCCCTTTTTTCCTTATTCTTCACTCAACTTTCTCTTTCTTCATCTTTTCTCCATTTCTTCTCTTCGGCGCGAGCCGCCTCCGTCCTCTCGGCCGTTGCCGTGAGCCTTCCGTCCTGGGTGACGTCTTTTGGGATTCAATCCCTTTGCTTCCGGGATCACCCCCTCTTGGTTGGTGACTCCCTATTCTTTTGGGCAGATCCCGAATAAGGGGATATGCTGCCGAAATTTCTATAGAATCTCATGCTGCAATCCTTATAAGACTGACTTTTAATCCACATTTCTTCTTTTGTTTACAGATATAGCAATGGCTTCTGGCTCTGCTGCTGCATCTTCGGGAGCTGTTGGAGCTAGTTCATCGGCCCAGCCAGACATATCTCGGGCCAGAGTGAATTGGTTGAACGTGCACAGCTTGGATTATGGATATGATAGAATAGCTTCAGTTGACGAATCGTCTGATTCTAAAACTGACACAGTGTCGACAACCCGGGTATACTCCGCGGGGACCGAAACATACTTCAGGCGGGATAGTAACTACCGGCCAGATTTCCCGAAGGATCGCCACTTGATGCCGTTTATCCGGACCTTCATAGTGGGCGGCCTGCGAGATTATCGGACAGCTTGCGTAGTCGAAGCTGCCATTCTTGCTGAACGGGATAGCCTGAAGGACTCAGTATATCACGGCCAGGCCATTTATCTTCCCGGAGAGAAGCGGGACTGGGGTGCAATCCTTGGAATATCGGAGCTAGAACCTGAGAAGAAGATGCTGACCCGGGCACCGGAATTCACACCTGCTCGGTGGGACAATGCTGGCGGCCGAGTTAATAGGGAGAAGCCCGGCTATGGTATGTTCTTGGCACCTATAAAGTGGGGATATCGCGAAGAGCCCTTCGTGCTAAATTGTTCGGCCATTCAGTTCAAATACCATTTGTCAGCTGGTTGGTTCGGAGACTGCAAGATCACTGACTCCCATCTATTCCGAGTAGGGGCAGTAGAATTTACTGAATTTGTTCTGACGGAATATGCCCCTCTGTTGATCAGAGCGGGTGTATACCACAGTGTTTTTGCTTCCAGATTCTGATATCCCATCTCCAGGGGGTTATGCTGTGGGATGTTTGAAGTGTTCTGCCCTTTGTTCAACACTTTTTATACAGCAGAGGGTGAGACATCCCTAGACCTCTGGAGTTTATCGCGGCTTTCCGGCCTGCCCATTGATGGCGAGCCGTATGAAGAAGTCTGTTTGGCAGACTCCGAGAAAGACAGCTCTGATGGAGAAGGCAAGTATTCCCTTGGCTTCTCTTACCGATATCTGATGAAGGTCTATCGCTCCATCTGTCTGGCATATAGTAGAGGATCCTCCAAAGGCTATCATCCCCGAGAGAAAGGTAGCAAACTGAGGGTCCGGATCGGGCAGTGGCTCCAGTACTTTTTCGACGGGCCCCTGAAATATGCAGATTTCCCCTCCATGGGTCCTGTTGCGAGCAAGCAGATAAGAGCTCCCCGCTACAAATCGGCACTGCCATCTTCATTGCGCCATGCGGGCAAAGGTGGTCCAAACCCGGCAGGGGTAGATCCCATCACACACTGTGCAGCTTATTTCACATTCTGGCTGTGTACTTTTGCTCTTCCACAAGGGGACGAGACAGTCATTCGGCCAGAGGCCATATATCCAGCTTGTCAGATGGCCTGGGGGATGAAGCTATCGCTCTGCCCGGTGGCCCTGTGTTTGATCTATAAATCTTTGGGGGACCTGTACAAGCACCGGACTCCCCGTTCTTTGAGGACCGTGGGTCCTTTTCATTTCTTCAATGCCTGGGTCTGCAGTATATTCCCTGAATTGGCTCCGAGAACCTTGCAGGCGGATACAGTGTTACCCAGGATGGTTGAATTTGCCAGCGCTGAGCCTGATCCCTTTTATGATCAGCTATTTAAAATAAGGGGCCGGCTGATAAGAGTACCAGTGGACGCCCCTGGCAGCATACATTTCTGGAGCTTGGCTGCAGGTTCAGCTCCTTTGATTGATCCTCAAAGAGAATGCAAGCTGGAGGAGATAGAGACATATATCCACCCTGTCTCAGGGGTCAACAATGCTCAGCCGATCCTGGAACCGGAGCTGGTGAGATGGGCCATGGCAATTCGGCCTAGTGTTTTGGTTTACAGAAAGGGTGGCCTGCTTCTGTTGGAGCCATACTATCCGTTCTGATTTGGGCGGAACTTTGGTTATGACCAGCACATCCCTACTTCAGTTGCTCAATTTCCTCTGGATAGCAGGGCCAAGCACGGGTCCACCATTGTCAGCGACGGCCGGTTGTGGTGGGATTTCTATCATCGTCAGGACGACGCAATTTTTAGGGTGCCCACCGTCTCCAACCGTGTTCCCCGGGTAACATCAGAATATATTAAATGGTGGAACATTCGGACCGGCTTTTTCAGGGATGGCAGGGGTGCTTTCTGGGATGTAGCAAAGCGCTCTTTCCTGAAACAGCAGCCTGGGCCAGTGTTTGAAATCCCTGAGGCCCATCTGAGGAAGCTTTATTCGCAGAACCCGAGAGAGGCAGAGAACTATCTGGCCTAGCGTCGAGCTCTAAAGGAAAAGAATTCTGAGCCACCCGCTCCTGTCTTTGCTGCTATTAATGAAGACAGTTTCATAAAAACCCTGAAACATCTGTGCCATATAGGAGATGATCGCTTGGAGGCACAACAGTATCCATTTCCTGTTGAAGAGTCGCTCCCGGCGGTAGCTCATTGGAGGGGTCCAGTTGATAAATTTCATCCGTATAGGACGTTTGTACGCCGGGAAGATAGAACTCAGACGTATTATAAGCAAACGTCCTGGCTATTCATTCTGCTGAATTTGCATGGACTATCTGCAGAAAGCCCGATAGCTGGCATTTTGAACAAGCCGCTATTTATATCATTTCATTATGTCGATGGCTGGGGCATGGACCATCTTGACTTGTTCCGCTGCCTGGATTTTCATGGCCATAATGACCTGGCAGCTTTGGTGGAGAAATGCCAGACATTCGGCGATGTGTGTTGGCTCATCAAGGAGGCTGCTTCCCGCTCCAAAGAAGTGGCTTATCTGTATTGGCCGCTCTCTGTATTTTATGATGGACCAGCAGGTATCATCTTCTCCTTTCTGACTGCAGCGTTTTCTGTTTAATATCTGAATTTTGCATCTATTGATCCCATCATCTTTCTGCCGTTCTTAACAGACCGGCCCGATATAAAGCGGCAGGGGCTCTACAGGAAGATTATTACGCAGGCTGAGAAGCCTGCTTATTTTGAAGTTCCTGCTGCAGCACCGACCACTACTCCCCTGCCTCCTGGCAAGAAGAGGAAGGCTTCTGCAGTCAAGGCTGCAGTTGGGAAGGCCAGGAAGGCCAAGAGAGCTCAGGCTCAACAATCGGCTTCGGTAGTAATGGACACCGGGACCCCTCTCCCTGACATTCCCTCATTTGATGAGTTCGAAACTCAGAGGGAGGCCGCTCAGGCATCAGTTCAGGGTAACATCAATATTCTGCCATTACATTCTTCATTCTATCTTGCTGGATTTCAGAGGAGTGTTTAAATCTGACCGCTTCTTTTCGCATAGCCCAAGAGCCAGTTGCGGCGCCCTCCGAGGTGGAGACCCGGTTGCCCTCTCCCACGCCGACTAGTGAGGCGGAGGGTAAGCATTCCCTTTTTATCTTTTTATGTTTGCTTCAGCTACTTTCATCGTCCCTCTCACAGGCTTTTCTTTATAGTGATGGCCGGGGAGGAGACTGAGATTACAGGAGCGGCTGGCGATATTACTCAGCCGCGGGAGGGTCACAAGACCCAGGCGAAATGGGGCCCTGCTCCCGGAAGGCGCATAGTTACTCGGTCTTCCTCCAAGCAGATGTTAGAATCGATGGCCCCGCCCATGGACAGAGTAGAAATCTCTTCCGGTAGCTCTGCGGCCGCTTCTGAGGCAGGTGGAGAAGAAACAGATTTCAGCGGGAGTGACACGGAGGGTGCCTCTAAACCAGAGGCCCCACCCGTATGTACCGCCATTGTTTTATCATTTACACCCCCCAAGCTGCTGGTGCCATTTTCTAGAGAAGAATTGCCAGAAGAGTTCGCTGCTCTGGATACCGAGGCAGATCTAACTCCCCCTTTTACGGTCTCATCAGCGGAGCTTTCCTCTTCTCTGCAATCTTTTGAGGATATTGGCATCACTTTAGAAGTGAGTCTCTTCCCTTTATGGTTTCCTTTTCCCCATCTTTATCTGCTGCTTGACGCTGCATTGATTCGTTCACAGGAATCCATTGTTGCCCTCCCGGCTATGAGTGCAGCCGTTGAAGCCACTTTATCCGGCACCTTGGCTATTGTTCCTGCTTCGGCAGCCATTCTTGAGATAATTCGCCCTGTGCCGGTGAGGGTGCAGTCCTCCATAGACTTAGCATCATTGGACCTGCGGAATGCAGGGGAAGGCCCGGCTCTCATCAAGGCTTTGGATTTTAGAGCTGAGATGGACACAGCCAGGGGTTCTGCCTTTATACCAGCTGCAGTGATGACCATCGCTCCAGAATCAACAGTTCCCACAGTATCAGTCATGGAGAGCGAACCTGTGCCTCTTCAGATCGTGGCCCCCGCAGCCTTGACATTGCAGGGGGCGGGCACCGAAATGGAAGAAGGAGAGGTATCTGTTGGAGAACTGGGAGTATCGCCTACAACAGCCACAGAATCTGCTTCCGCATTTTCAGAATCTGAGGAGGAGATGCTTGAAGTTGCGTCCGGGATTATTCCGACGGCCGCCTCCGAGGAGATGGAGGTGGAAGATCTCCCGGCCACATCAGAGGGTATGGGTGGAGCTCAGTTGGTGGCTTCGGCAGACCTGCCGTCTTCTTCTTCGCAGCCGGACATCACCCTATGGGCGGATATAGACAGTGAAGTATCTTTTGAAGTAGCTCCTCTTCCTTCGCCTGGCTTCACTTCCCCTGAAAGTTTTGTTTGGCAACATCTGGGCATGCTGCGTCAACTGGTGGAGTCCCAACCTGAGCTAACTTATTTACAGTTGAAGGATATAGCCGGGCGCTTCACCGCCGGTTTACAGGCGATGGGATGTCCCACGGAAATATGGGCCCAGCGGGTTCTTTTGCTGTTAAAATTTGTTCATCGCCGGGATTTCTTGACACATATCATGTCGGACAGATTGGCAGCCCTGAAGTTGCAAAGAATGGAGTGCAAGTCCGAGCTGGCAAAGATGAACTCTATCTTTTAGGAGCGACAGCGTCAAATGCAGTCTTTGGCGGAGCGGGAGCATTTCGTGCGCGACCGGATAACTATCCTGGAGGCTGAACTGTCTGATCTCCGAGCTGAGCTGCCACAGCTGACAACTTCTCCACCGCAACTCGAGGAAGAAGCAGCTTTATTAGAGGTGCAGGTGGCATCCTTTCGAGACCAGTCTGTTCGACTGCAGGAAGAGGAGGCTCGGCTTCATGAACTAGGAGCCGCCCCTTCTGTGGGTCTTCTGGCATTCGAGGATATCTTCCGGAAGCCATGAATCATTTTATTTTTCTTTTCTTCTTCTCCTTTTTTGCTCTTTTGTGATACAATGTCCCCTCGGGGCCCTTTATGTACTCACTTCTTAATGAAAGGAAAAATTTTGCCTTATGTGTATCCACCTTCTTTTCCATGTGGTCTTATCACTTCAGGGAAGTGGGGTAGTGGTTTTAGCAAACCCTCATGCAAATGGCGCGTATCTGGCAGGAGAGCGTCCACCCCTTCAGAGAAAGGATGGGGAACTCGCTCCACCGCGTGACGGCATCCGAAGAGGTGCTTAAACCGGATTCTGTTAGTAGCGGCAAACGTCCCTTTTGGCAATACGTGCTGTGAGGGAGACAATTTGCAGGAATGTGAAAGAAAGGGCCTTATCAGAATAGACGGAAAGTCTAGACTGGGTAGAGGTTATAACAGGTGGGACGATTACAGGATATGTGGTTTTCATCAAGACAGACGTAAGGTCTGAACTGAATACGGTTTTATCATTGATCGGGCGAAATGCCAGTCGATCAACAGCTGATTTCATCATCGATATTGAGTTTATATCGATGCAAGGATTTTCATAAGTTTCCTCAGAATAGACGAAAGGTCTAAACTGAGTAGGGTTTTATCATTGATCGGGCGAGGTGCCAGTCGATCAACAGCTGGTTTTATCATCGATATTGGGTCTATATCGATGCAAGGATTTTCATAAGTTTCCTCAGAATAGGCGAAAGGTCTAAACTGAGTAGGGTTTTATCATTGATCGGGCGAGGTGCCAATCGATCAACAGTTGATTTCATCATTGATATTGGATTTATATCGATGCAAGAAGGATTTATAAGTTTCCTCAGAATAGACGAAAGGTCTAAACTGAGTAGGGTTTTATCATTGATCGGGCGAGGTGCCAGTCGATCAACAGCTGGTTTCATCATCGATATTGGGTCTATATCGATGCAAGGATTTTCATAAGTTTCCTCAGAATAGGCGAAAGGTCTAAACTGAGTAGGGTTTTATCATTGATTGGGCGAGGTGCCAATCGATCAACAGTTGATTTCATCATTGATATTAGATTTATATCGATGCAAGAAGGATTTATAAGTTTCCTCAGAATAGACGAAAGGTCTAAACTGAGTAGGGTTGCATCATTGATCGGGCGAGGTGCCAATCGATCAACAGTTGATTTCATCATCGACATTGGATTTATATCGATGTAAGAAGGATTTATAAGTTTCCTCAGAATAGACGAAAGGTCTAAGCTGAGTAGGGTTTCATCATTGATCGGGCGAGGTGCCAATCGATCAACAGTTGATTTCATCATCGATATTGGGTTTATATCGATGCAAGAAGGATTTATAAGTTTCCTCAGAATAGATGAAAGGTCTAAGCTGAGTAGGGTTTCATCATTGATCGGGCGAGGCGCCAATCGATCAACAGTTGATTTCATCATCGACATTGGATTTATATCGATGTAAGAAGGATTTATAAGTTTCCTCAGAATAGACGAAAGGTCTAAGCTGAGTAGGGTTTCATCATTGATCGGGCGAGGTGCCAATCGATCAACAGTTGATTTCATCATCGATATTGGGTTTATATCGATGCAAGAAGGATTTATAAGTTTCCTCAGAATAGACGAAAGGTCTAAGCTGAGTAGGGTTTCATCATTGATCGGGCGAGGCGCCAATCGATCAACAGTTGATTTCATCATCGACATTGGATTTATATCGATGTAAGAAGGATTTATAAGTTTCCTCAGAATAGACGAAATGTCTAAGCTGAGTAGGGTTTCATCATTGATCGGGCGAGGTGCCAATCGATCAACAGTTGATTTCATCATCGATATTGGGTTTATATCGATGCAAGAAGGATTTATAAGTTTCCTCAGAATAGACGAAAGGTCTAAGCTGAGTAGGGTTTCATCATTGATCGGGCGAGGTGCCAATCGATCAACAGTTGATTTCATCATCGATATTGGATTTATATCGATGCAAGAAGGATTTATAAGTTTCCTCAGAATAGACGAAAGGTCTAAGCTGAGTAGGGTTTCATCATTGATCGGGCGAGGCGCCAATCGATCAACAGTTAATTTCATCATCGATATTGGGTTTATATCGATGCAAGAAGGATTTATAAGTTTCCTCAGAATAGACGAAAGGTCTAAGCTGAGTAGGGTTTCATCATTGATCGGGCGAGGTGCCAATCGATCAACAGTTGATTTCATCATCGATATTGGATTTATATCGATGCAAGAAGGATTTATAAGTTTCCTCAGAATAGACGAAAGGTCTAAGCTGAGTAGGGTTTCTCGCAGGTGGGACTGCCAAGAATGTATAGGTTTCATCAGAACAGTGATGGATTTCATTGTTTGTGGGACATGCAAATGGGGCACGTGGATTTCACCAGGGCAAACGTAAGGTCTGTCCCAGAAAGGCTTTATCATCGGTGGGGCATGGAGCCATGTGACCGACGGAAGGTTTTACCAATGAAGGCAGATGAAGGTATCGTGCCGGTTGGCACGGGACTTTTTGGATTACCATATTACTGACCCAAGTGCCCTTTCGGGTTTTCACCAGAGCCAGCCCCCTCTTGCTTTTGCCCACGCGTCCTTTCAGATTTTCACGTGGCGGGGTACCCGATTTTGCCTGTAGTGCCCTTTCGGGTTTTCACCACAGCTGGGTTTTAGCCATTTTTACCCTCGTTCAGAATGCCTGAACAAGACTGGCGGGGTATCTCTATTTTTAACCCCATTTTGCCTCTTCTTTTCTTTTCCCTTTTCTTTTTATTGAAACTTTGATTCTATAACTGATAGGCGCAGCTTGTGCATATATCATCATTGATGTGGGTGCTAACATCAATGCAAGGGTTTCATAGGTCTCATCAGGATAGACGTAAGGTCTAAACTGGACGGGTCTCATCGCTGATTGGGCAAAGCGCCAATCAATCAGCAACGGGTTTCATCATTGGTATTGGGTTTATACCAATGCAAGGATTTTTATAGGTTTCGTCGGGATAGACGTAAGGTCTAAACTGGACAGATTTCATTGCTGATCGGGCAATGCGCTAATCACTCAGCAACGGGTTTCATCATCGGTATTGGGTTTATACCAATGCAAGGATTTTTATAGGTTTCATCGGGATAGACGTAAGGTCTAAACTGGGCAGATTTCATTGCTGATCGGGCAATGCGCCAATCAATCAGCAACGGGTTTCATCATCGGTATTGGGTTTATACCAATGCAAGGATTTTTATAGGTTTCATCAGGATAGACGTAAGGTCTAAACTGGATGGGTTTTATCACGGCGGGACGTAAAGAGATATGTGGGTTTCTTCGTGGTTACCACATTACCGACCCAAGCGCCCTTTCGGGTTTTCACCAGAGCCAGCCCCCTCTTGCTTTTGCCCGTGCGCCCTTTCGGGTTTTCGCACGGCGGGGTACCCGATTTTGCCTGTAGTGCCCTTTCGGGTTTTCACCACAGCTGGGTTTTAGCCATTTTTGCCCTTGTTCAGAATGTCTGAACAAGACTGGCGGGGTATCTCTATTTTTAACCCCATTATATATATATATATATATATATATATATATATATATATATATATATATATATATATTATTATTTTCTTCTATCCCCCCCTACTTGTTCAGAGGGTGTCAGACCGTGACGGCACAGGATCACGATGAGTGGTAGCCTGGTTAGGACGGAGTGTCACTATACCAAGGAAAGGATATCTCGGACAGGGCGGAGTGCCACTAGACCAAGGAAGGGTAGTTCGGCTAGGGCGGAGTGCCACTAGGCCAAGGAAGGGTAGTTCGGCTAGGGCGAAGTGCCGCTAGTCCAAGGCAGAGGTATCTTGACTAGGGCGGGGTGCCACTAGGCCAAGGAAAGGATATCTCGGCTAGGGCGGAGTGCCACTAGACCAAGGAAGGGTAGTTCGGCTAGGGCGGAGTGCCACTAGGCCAAGGAAAGGTAGTTCGGCTAGGGCGAAGTGCCACTAGGCCAAGGCAGAGGTATCTTGACTAGGGCGGGGTGCCACTAGGCCAAGGAAAGGATATCTCGGCTAGGGCGGAGTGCCACTAGACCAAGGAAGGGTAGTTCGGCTAGGGCGGAGTGCCGCTAGGCCAAGGCAGAGGTATCTTGACTAGGGCGGGGTGCCACTAGGCCAAGGAAAGGATATCTCGGCTAGGGCGGAGTGCCACTAGACCAAGGAAGGGTAGTTCGGCTAGGGCGGAGTGCCGCTAGGCCAAGGCAGAGGTATCTTGACTAGGGCGGGGTGCCACTAGGCCAAGGAAAGGATATCTCGGCTAGGGCGGAGTGCCACTAGACCAAGGAAGGGTAGTTCGGCTAGGGTGAAGTGCCGCTAGGCCAAGAAAAGGGTATCTCTTGCCCGATTAATCGGGGAATATCAGCTGTGCAGCATGATACAGCTTCAGGTGTTTGCCGTTGAGTGGTGAGAATTGGATCTCCCCTCGATGATTAACAACTATGTAGGCCCCTCCTTCGTAGACCCTTTGTATCACATATGGACCTTCCCAATTGGGATTTAGCTTTCCCTTCGGGTTGGACGCCATGACTTCTTTTTTCTTGACCATGGCAAGGTCACCTTTTTTGAATTCTCGCCCTTTTACGAGTTTGTTGAATGCGGTGGCCATGCGGGCCTGATACATCTGGATATTCTTCTGAGCTTGGAGACGCTTCCCTTCCAATTCAGCCAATTCTTCTAATCTTCGTTCTGCATTGGTTTGTTCGCCATGGGCTAGGTCGTATTAGACTGCCACTCTGAGTGACGGGACTTTCAGCTCTAGTGGGACTACTGCCTCTGAGTCGTATACCAAGGAGTATGGTGAGCACCCTGTAGGTGTTTTGAAGACGGTGCGATACGCCCACAGAGCTTCATACATCTTTTCTTCCCAATCCTTCTTATTGGCACTGACGACTTTGGCCAGCAGGGTGCACAAAGTCTTATTGAAAGCTTCTGCCAATCCATTTGCCTGTGGATTGTAAGGAGTGGAAGTCCTCCATTCGATCTTATATTTCTCGGCAAGCCGATAGACTTTCTGATTTCTGAAATGACTCCCATTGTCAGATATTATTCGGCTGGGGATCCCAAACCGGAAGATGATGTTTTGCTTGATGAATCTGGCGACCAGCTCACCGGTCACTTCCCGTAGTGCTATAGCTTCCGCCCATCGGGAGAAGTAATCTGTTATGGCCAGTATATACTTATGCCCGGCCGAGGAAGTCGGTAGTGGACCGACTACATCAGTTCCCCATTGTGCAAACGGCCAGCTAGGGACTGTAGGGTGCAGAATCGTAGGTGGCCTTCTAGGCACAACAGCATGCTCCTGACACTTCTGGCATGACTTTGCAAATGTGCAGCAGTCTTCAAACATAGTGGGCCAATAGTAGCCCAGCTTCTTGATTTCTATCTTCATCTTGGGGCCAGCCTGGTGGGCACCTGCTGTCCCAGCATGTACTTCTTTCATCGCTTGCCAAGCTTCCTCAGTGGACAGGCAGCGGAGCAGAATCTTCCTGCGTGCATCTGCCATTATTCGGAACAGAGTCCCATTCCTGAATTCATAAGAATCTTTGATTCGCAAGAGTTTCATCTTTTCTTCTCTTTTCTGCGGCAACTGTTGATGTAAAAACCACTGTAGCAGGTGTTGTCTCCAATCAGACGCCTGTTCTGTACTGATCGTGGCGACTTCATTTTCTTCGGGGCAGCTTTCTAGCATGCTGGGGACTTGCCGCCGCTTTATAACAACAATGTTCAGTGTCTCATCTGGTGGGACTGCTATTGAGCTGGCTAGCTTTGCCAATGCATCAGCTTGGGCATTATGTGCACGGCCCACATGCTTGAGCTCAATATGATAGAATTTCGCCATGAGGCGCACAGCTTTTTGGTGGTAGGGGTTCAACTCCGGCTTCCGCACTTCGAACTCCCCTTGGATTTGTTTTATTATCAACATCGAATCCCCGAATACCTGAAGCATCTGGATACCCATGTTGAGGCTTATATGCAGTCCGATTATCAGAGCTTCATACTCGGCTTCATTATTAGTGCAGGGCTTGTTTATAGAACAGGAAGTATGCACAACCTCCCCCTCTGGCGATTTCAGCACAATACCGGCTCCGGCCTGTATTCTGGTTTTTCCATCGGAGTCCGTCTCTGTTCTAGATGCTCCGTCAAAGAATAGCTGCCACATAGTTGACTGAGCCTGGCAGGCTTCTAGTGTCTCATCATCGGGTAACTCAGTCCCCAACATATCATTCTCTGGCACAGTATGTTCTGCGAAGAAATCGGCCACAGCCTGTCCTTTTATTACCCTCTGGGGTATATACGTGATATCGAATTCCATCAGAATTACTGCACATTTGCCCAACCGGCCTTTCAGTACTGGTTGAGTCAGTATGTATTTGAGTGGATCTGCTGCAGATATCAATCTGATTTCATGTGACAGCATATAGTGCCGGAGCTTCTTTACGGCAAAGACTAGTGCCAAGCATGTCTTCTCTATATAGGTGTAACTTTCTTCTGTTCTGATCAGCCTCCTACTCAGGTAGTATAGAGCCTGCTCTTTGCCTTCTTCATTTATCTGTGCTAGCATTGCCCCTAGGGAACAGTGTGTGGCTGCAATGTACAGTATCAGGGGTTTGCCCTTAATAGGTGCCCCCAGCACTGGAGGGGTTTTGAGATATTCTTTCAGCTTCTCAAAGGCCTCCTGACAGCCATCGTCCCAGAGGAACGGCACATCTTTCATCATGAGCTTGTGAAAAGGGTGGCATTTCCCCGACAGATTTGATATGAATCGTCGGATGTAGGCCAAACGCCCTTGTAGAGATCTCAGCTCGTGAAGATTCCTTGGTGGAGGGAGCTCCTGGATAGCTTTAATCTTAGATGGGTCAATCTCAATGCCCCTATGACGGACAATGAACCCAAGGAATTTTCCACTGGACACGCCGAAGGCACATTTCATAGGGTTCATTTTGAGCTCATATTTGCCCAGCCTCTGGAACACTACTCTCAGATCCTGCAAATGGTCTTCTTTTCTGCTGGTTTTCACCACCAGGTCATCAATATAGCACTCTACCTTTTTGAAGAGCAAATCATCAAAGATCTTTGTCATAGCTCTTTGATAGGTAGCGCCGGCATTCTTGAGGCCGAACGGCATCCTTTTATAGTGGAATATCCCCTTCGGGGTGCGGAATGCAGTGTGCACTCTGTCTTCTTCAGCAATCCAGATCTGGTTATATCCGGATGACCCATCCATGAATGACAGGGCTTCATGGCCAGTGGTTGCATCGATCATTACTTCAGTAATTGGCACTGGGAAATCATCTTTTGGACAAGCCTTATTCAGGTCCCTGAAATCTACACATATTCTGATCTGCCCATTTTTCTTCTTCACGGGCACTATATTGGCCAGCCATGTAGTATACTGGTTTTCCTCAACAAAGCCTACGTCAATCAGCTTGTCGACTTCTTTGTTGATCTGATTTATCAGTTCAGGACGCATTCTCCTGGAAGGCTGCTTTACAGGGCTAGCCTCTGGGTCTATTGCCAAGCGGTGCTGTGCCACATCAGAGCTCAGTCCCGGCATTTCATCATACGTCCATGCAAAGCAGTCTCGAAACTCTTTCAGAAACTGTATGTGCTGTTCTCTGGCAGCTGGTTCTAGCAGTGCACTGAGGAATGTCGGCCTTAGCTCATCTGCTGACCCCAGGTTCACTTCTATCAGTTCATCGACGGTGGCTTGGCCCCCGTCCTCAACTTCGGGTGGGGCTTCTTGCAAATCAATAAAGCCTCCCGGGATATAATTCTCTTCAGTTTCATGTTCTTCTGTATCGTCATCCTGCTCATCAGCGGATGTCGGCTTATCATATAAGGCCGATACCATCGGATTCTGTTCAGTCTGCCCCGAGGACGAGACTGGTTCAGAAGAGAATTCAAAAGTGGAATCTTCCGCTCTTAGGGATCTTTCCGTTACAGGCTCCCCTGAAAGGTCATCTTTCTGTAGAGCCCGGACTTCTTCCAGAATGCACTCGAATTCTAGGCATTCTCTCAGTTCTTTGGCCATGTGGTCTTCATCCAGGGTTTCCGTATCAAATTGTGCTTCGGCCTGGAATAGATCCTCCTTGCAGGACGGGTCCTTCCAGCACCGACCCCTCTTAGTTTTATCAGACATCCCTGCTTCTGGCTGGTCATCTTGGGCTTCATTGTCTGTTATAGTTTGATACATAATTTCTTCATCCTCAAAGGGATATTGATCATATCCTAACCCAGGGGAGTCTCTATGCTGGTAGAAGGTAGAGATGACATCCACCTCGGCTTCATAATATTCTTGAAGGGTATAACCCAATCCCAGATGCTGTGTGATCTTCCTCAGTTCCTTATTATCTCGAGGCGGATCCCATAGCTCCCTAAATGCTTTCTTCTGGGCTGCAGATTGTAGTGATGGCATTTGCATCTTGGAGAACATCTGCGAAACCCGCTGGGTAGTATACTCCAGGCCTGTAATCGGCACCATCTGGTTTGCGGCTTCTTCAGGGACCATGCAGTCTTGATCATCTTCTTCGACTGCCTCCCCGGTGTAGAATATGGTAGGTGGCTCGCAGAAGCGAGGGATTTCCATAGTCTTCAGTGGCAGCAATGTTTGGTATTCTAGGCTGGCGACGGGTTTGATTAAACCTCGTGGGACCTTCACCTGTATGCACCTTTCTTTCATTTCTTGATCAGTGCTATCTGGATGGATGCTAGGAGGGGTGATCCGAGCAAAATCATCAGCATAAGAGATGTGAGCTACTTCATGCTTTTCAACATAACCCCTGGGTGGCGGTGGAGACCAAGCTTTTGCCTTCGTCACCGGCTTCTTCTGGCTGATCACAGCCTCTTTCTTTTCATCTTTTTGTGACACCTCGGTGTAGTAGGAGGCATCGAGCATATGGCATTCGAACACTTCAAAGGGATGTAGGTCTGCAAACACCCTTTCTTCCTTTCCTTCATGGCAGTATTTTATGCATTGGTGTAACGTGGATGGCACGATCTGATATTCATGCAGCCACGGTCTCCCCAACAGGGCCTTATACGTGGTGTTGGAGTCGATCACATAGAATCGTACCACGGTAGTGAGGTCGCCCAATGTGAGGTTGAAATCAGCCACCCCGAGAGGTGTTTCACATTTCTGGTTGAACCCAGCAATCTTCATGTCTCTGACCTTGGTAAGCTGGAGATCAAAGTAGTATTTCTGATAGATGCGATATGGGAGAATATTTACAGCAGCCCCGGGATCTATCAGTATCCTGCTCAGCGACTGACAGTTCAGGGAGCCCCTCATATACAACGGTCTGTTGTGACTGGCATTTGGGATCAGCATATCATCTTCTGTGAACGTGACTGATGGTCCAGCATTCACTTCTGCCAGGAGTGCTTCATATTGTGCCGGCGACTGCAGGGCATCCACAATTGCTTGGCGGGCCTCTTCACTCAGAGAGAGTATCTCCCAGATGGAGAATCTGGTGGGGAGCTTCTTCAACATTTTCATGATTCGACTGCCAACTCGAACATTAGACAGCCTCATCTCCTCTGCCCACCGGGGTCTTAGAGGTTCGTGTGGTGCCTGTGGCCTTTGCTGCCCAGTCCCAGTTTCATTTTCTTCATCGGTCTCCCGGAGGGCTTCTTCTGTAATGACTGCCCTTGGTTTTGCTAGAGGGCTATTTTCCTCATTTTCTTCATGCTGTTTCTGCTTTCCGGCTGCTGTCTGCTGGCACTTATTGCTTTTAGCTGGAGCAGTATGAGACGGCTGCTCGTTTTCTAAGCTAGACAGGAACTCCAGGAATGAAGGGGCTCCTTCTGCTTTATATTTTCCTTGGTACAAGCTGGCAGGGGGAGGAACCTGGACACCGCGCACCTCTGGTTTTGGGATTTGATAGGGTTGCTCCCCTCTGAATATAATATTATGGTTAGCTGGTGGCGGACGCCCCCATTTTCTCCCAGAACGTGTTGCATGGGCTGAGGTAGAGGCCTCAGCATGATTGGCTTCCAGCGGGACATCTGATGCTTCTTGTTCATCATCCTCCCCGGGCAGGGAAAAGAGTACCGACAGAGTATTGCATTGTACTGTCGTGACCTTCTTTCCCTTTTTGGCCTTAGGCCGTCTCTTCTTTTTTTGGGAAGTTGGCTTTGCTAATTCCTGCCCCCAGAAGGACTCAGTCTTATCTTTTCTTTGTTCTGCTTCCGGCTGCTCTTCAATTTTCAATTCTTCGAGCTGCTCCCAGAGTATACAGTCTTTCACCAACAGGTGTTTCGGCTTTTTCTGCTCATACTCATCAAGCTCATTAATATATTGCTGCAGACGCCTGGTTGCAGGACTTTCTTCTTTATGTGCAGGGAGGGGAGTTTGTCTCCTCCGGTTGCGAGTATGGATCCGGATGACTGGTCCGATCTCAACTGTAGGCCATATTGGCTTTATTGGAGGCGACTCAGGCCTTGGGGTGACACCCCGGATAACTGCTCCGTTGGTTTTAGCTACGGGAGTCTTCTTTCTGCTTTTTGTGGGTACCGTCTGCCATCCTTCCTGATCTCTCAATGGGGTGAGGAGGCAGGCTTCATAGGTGTGCCTGGTGCATTCTTCAATGGCTTCCTTAGGCAGCTGTTGATAGATTGAGATCATATTAGCGGCCACCCTCCAGGGCGGAAGCTCATGTGGCCGAGGAGGCTTCACCTGGTAATCTCCCAGCTGCAGTTCACCCTTCTTAACCATTCCTTCCATGATATCTTTGAAGACATAACAGTCCTCAATTGGGTGCCCCAACACCCGGTGAAATGGACAGAACATCGGATCATCTTTCTTTTCTACATCTTCGGGCTTCTTCGGTTCAGGCAATGTCACCTTATTGAACTTATATGCCCAGTTAAACAATGCTGCAGTCTTATCCTTGGGAAAAGAGTAAGCCCTTCTCATCCTGTCCCTCAGAGAGACTTTGTCTCTTCTTTCTGCTGTATCTGCCATCGGGGGAGCTTCATATGCCCCTTTCTTCCCTTTTTGTTGCTCAAAGGTTCTAAAATCGACGGTGTTGGCCTCAGAGTGTGACGGCCGCCGATCATTGGATTTACCTTTTGGCATGGCGGGAGCATTAACGGTCGGACGTTTGGACAAGAACGCCTCGACCTCCGCCACTATATTGTTCAGTCGGTCAAATGTTTTGACATCTGCACCGATCATTTTTTCTAGTACTTCCCTCCTGAGGTTCTGCTTGCATATCTGCACTGCATCCTCCTGATGAGGAGGTCTTCTGCATCTCATGGCTAGATTTCTCCATCTTTTGATGTACTCCAGTGCAGTTTCATCCTGTTTCTGCCTAGTAGCATACAGTTCTGCTATTGTGATTTCCCTCTCCGTGACATGAAACCTGTCGCGGAATTTTCTCTGCATATCAGGCCAATCAACCACTGATCCTGCTGACAAGCTTGAATACCATTCAAAGGCCAACCCAGTGAGGGACGAGCCAAAGAACTTGAGCAGATAGGCTTCATCGACTGCTAGGTCGCTCATGATGGTAGTATAGTAGGCTATATGCTCTCTGGGGGAGCCCTGGCCATTGAATTTCTCAAACTTTGGCGGCTTGCTGACGCCTGGAGGTAGCCTTTTGGCAGCATACTGGGGAGGATACGGTACCTTATACACATCATAGGCACTAGTATCATCTCTAGTCTTTTCTGACAGCTTCATTTCCACAATTCTTTCAATCATCTGCTTGTGGGCTACAACTGGATCTATATCTTCTGGAAAGAAGTGGGCTTGTTGCTGGCTGTGAGGAGTTGTCATCACAGTGGCGCGCAAGATGGGCGCGGTAGGCTGCGTCTGAGACACAGAGGGCTGAGCTATTGTTTGCTGTGGAATAGGTTGACTTGGTGCTTTGCCCTTATCAGCTAAGAGAGGATTAGCCAGGATAGTTGTTTCTGTGAAGCTGGATGTCTGCCCCGCAGGTTCAGCTTGCTTCGAGACTGATGTAGCTTCCTGTCTCTCATTGAGCTGTCTTCGGAGAGCATTGATCTCCTGTTGGTATCTTCCGAACATCATCTGGATCATGGGATCCATGGTTGATGGAATTTGTATATCTTCAGAAGTCCCTTCAGCATCATCCACGAAGGGGTTATCTCCATCTTCCGCCGTTACCACATTAACTGTCATAGTGGTAACCCTGCGGGCTTCATCATCAATTTTGATTTTATCTTTTGCCGTCTGGCCTCTTCTTGTGACAGGACCAGGTCTAGTTGCCAGCCTGAGCAATTCCTCTGGCTGAGTTGGTAGTATATCCTGCCCCCTGGCCAGTCTAGCCATATTGCAGGTGAAGATTCGCATCTTTCCTTTCCGCCTGTAGACCTTTCTTTTTATTTGACTAGGATATCTGAGCCGGTCAAAGACCGATATTCTTTCTTTGGCTTCTTCCTCGTATAGGCTTCTTCATTATATCCGACCCTGGGGCCTTCTTCATAGTCATTTGAATCGGAGGAAGAGGCTTCGATCATCATCTCTTGGAAGGTTTCTCCTTCCTCATCATCCCTGATGCCCAAGGCACGGGATAGTCTTTGCTGGCCTAGGGCAGAGCTCCCTAGGTAGTGGAAGTAATCTTGGACTACTTGCTTAGTTTCCTCGGGTCGCGCCTTTTCGGCTCAGGTCGGAGCATCAGTCTGTCCTGGCCCTTTTGCTGCCGGGCTAGTCTTGCACCCGAGCATTCAGATGTTCGGCCCTGGGATATTTGAAGATATCAGCCTGTCTGGCACAGGCTCCTGATCTTCTTGCAGTAAGCATAGTGACTGGTTCACTTCTTCTTATATTGCCAACTTGGCAGCGGTTGGCAGCAGCATTGCTTTCATCTCTCTTCATTTCCCTTCTGCCCCCTGCTCTGAGGCGGGCAGCAGTGATATCAGTGAGGTTCTCTCTGTCTTCAGCTGGGGCCCAGCTTTGGATCTTCTTCGGTCGCCAGACCTGTTTGTATTTTGCTGGCTTGGGCGCCAGCGGCTTCCTTTCAGCATCTTCCCAGTTGGCCCTCCTAGAGGCCAAAACCTGGAACTTGTTGTCAGTTGGGATGGTCGGGACGATTCTGTCTGGCCGGACTCCCCTGGGGCGACCGTCGAGATTCGCCCTAATAGCACCCATCATTATCGTCTTTCCGGAATTGGAAAGGCGACGATCAATAGCAGTAGACCGGTTCCTCCGGTTGGTTTTCTTCCCCTTCTGGGCAGCAGTGGGAACCATGTCCCTTTTCTGGACATGATGGACGTAGCAGGCAACGGCCGTGGGGGCCGTCTTCTTCGGTAAGCCATCCTTGCGATCAGCGGCCTCCACTGGGGCGTTTGCAGCAACGCCTTGCTCCTCGTTATCGACCTGTAGAAGGTCGGTGTAGACAACGCCCAAGCAGTTGGGCAGCCCGACAGCTGGGGGAAACGAACCGAACACCAGTGGTACTGCCAGGTACCCCTCCTGGACGTGCATGTCCACCGGTTGCTTGTCGAAGCATACAGACGTGATTTGTGTTGTCATCGTAGTTTCCTGGAAACAAGGAAACACACGGAATCAAAAATTTGAGGGGGGGCCCGCTGGGCCTCCTACCTTAGCGTAAAGATGAAGGGAGACTGAGTCCCACCGGGCGTGCCAGACTTGTTTGATGCACATTTTTTTTATCTCTTTTTATCTTGTTTATTGTTTTTATTTATTTATTTATGTTTATGGGTTTATTGGCGTGCCAGTCACTGTGGTGACGATTCTTATTGTGCGCTCGATCTGACTTGGTCAGTCGATTGTGAGTGACCGTGTCTGGACTAGTAGTCCGTCATACCCTGAACGCTATGACGTTAATTACGTCCTCCCTAAGGAAGACAACCCTTGATTAAACGCTAGAGGTAGGAGGAATGCAGCGGTAAAGCCGTATGCTCAAAGGAGACAAAGTTCATCTGCTTGCAAGACGTTAAACGTATGTAAACAGAGCAGGGGTTTATTGATTACGGGAGAGACCCACCGGCATATTCCCACCATCTTGGATGATGCCAAGTGGGGAATAGGAAACCACCCATGCAGCGGCAGGGTAGGCTCCGCAGAAGGTCGGGTATATACAGACATAACCCGGAATCCGGATGGGGACCGGCCTGATGTAACACACCCGGTACGAGTGCGGTGTCTTATTAATATCCCCCTTCGGAGGGCCATCGGAGATCACGCAAGGGCATAACTCCGTGGGCCAGCGGGGTTAGAGGAGAATACCACACTCGATTGGTGGGGATATATGTAAATTTCGGCAGCATGTTCCCTCAACCTGGATTATGCCAAGGAAGGATAGGTCATCATCCACGGAAAGCCGGGACAACGACCGAACAAAGATGGGCACCAGGCCCAGGGACATATCTTGCCTTCATATTATTGATCAATATTCCCTTGGAACCCATCAGAACGCATGTAATGACATGGTTCTTTGGGTTCATAAGGCAGCGGTGAAATCCAGATTCGGGACGAGAGCTGTAGGGGAGGTCTTCCCCATTGTTATATCTCATCAAGACACAAGTGATGGTCTGTGAGTATCCCCTTAAACAGATGTAGGGAAGCTTAAGAAGTTTATAGAAGAATGGTGCAGAGGTGGGCCTCGGAGTGGGTTTCATCTGACTGAAGGGGGGATCTCGGCCTGGCCTTTGGCTTGGACAAAATGGGGCTCTCGGCCTGGGTTTTGGTGGATGGAGAGGGGCTCTCGGCCTGGTCATTGGGCTGGCCGAAGAGCTTCTCGGCAGCCAAGGGAAGGCTCTCGGCCTGGTCATTTAATGGACAAAAGGAGGCTCTCGGCCTGGTCCTTGGATTGGCCAAAGGGGTTCTCGGCCTGGTATTTGGTGGATAAAGGGGCTTCTCGGCACGGTTCTTGGGCTGGCCAAGGGGGTTCTCGGCCTGAGCAATTGGCTGGCCAAGGGGGGTCTCGGCCTGGGGTCTTCTCGGCGGGCTCCTGGGCGCGCCGAAAAGGGGGGAGCCGAGAGGGGTAATATCAGGTTTGGCAAAAGGGGGGTGAATGGCTAGGAGGAGGGGCTCTCGGCAGAGGGCTTCCCGACGCGCTCCTGGCCGCGCCGGGAGTCTACACGCCGGGAGCCTTGCACATATGGCCTCACGAGGAAAGCGTTGGTAACCGACTGGGTTGTCGTTTAGCCAAAAAAAAAGGGGGGGAGGCCTCTCGGCCTTATGGTTCTCGGCAGGGAAACTCGCGCGCCGAGAAGGTGAAATGCAGAAGAATTTCAGGGTTTCCAGAGCTCAGAAACGATGCTCTGTTTGTGTGTTTTCTGGGGATTTCAAGCTCGAATCAATGTCGGGCCAGAGATGTAAGAGAGGGATTTCATGGAGGCTTCTATTAGAAGGGTGCCAAGGGATTTGGATGAAGGAATCAAATGGAGGAGGTCAGACCATCACCTGATCCTGTGGAGAGTTTTGCCCGTCTGTTGCAGGCCATTTGGCCATTTGGGGGAGTCAGGAGATGACTGTCCTCCGACCCCTCCAGATGAGCCCAATGATATTAAACCAACGGAGAAGGAGAGGCTATCAATCGTATAAACTTCAGGTCCTAAACATTCAATATTTAGGATGGAGGACCTGAGATCCGATCATTATTTATGAGAGCTGGGCAGCCCAGGGAACCGAGAGACTGATATCTCTGGTTCCTGAACCGCCAAAAGGGGGGCTCCTCAGAAAAAAACCAGATTATATATATATGGAAAAATAGGCATTGAGATCGGAGAGGGAAGAAGAGAACGAAACTCAGTAACCCATTGGATGGGGTTAGGAGTCTTACCCTCATCCCTCTTCGAATAACAAACCCACGCGATCGGCTTCAAAACCCAAAGAATCTAATCTATGTTCCTTTCAGACGAAGGCTATATACATAGAGAGACAGATAGAGATCGATGTCTTAATCTATCAACACCCAAACGGGCCATCCTGACGTTTCATTGCATTGCATAAAGGAAATATTACACTGATCATGAAAGAAAAATGTAAGGCAGAAATCAAAAGAGAAGACCGGAACTCCGGCTACAGTTGAGAAATCGAGAGAGAACTCGAGATATTGCATCAGATAAGGAAAGAAAACATGGAGGGGAGGGTGGAGCATTGACTCCTCTCCCTCCCCAGTGCCCACCTGGAGCTTTCCTTCTTCTTCTCTTCTATTTCCTCTCTGTTGATCGAAAGGGGGGGGTGTGGCTCTTCCTCTCCGAACGATCCCCTTTTTCTATCTGGCTTTCTCTCTTTTTCTCTTCAGCTTTTTTCTCTTTAGCCCTCACCGAGTCCCCCTGTGTTCTTTCGAAGGGAGGGGGTTTTATAACCCCTTTCTTCTTTCTTCTCGGCAGGCTTCTGGGCGCGCCGGAAAGGGGGGCGCCGAGAGGGGCCTGAAGCTCTTGGGCGCGCCGGAAAGGGGGGCGCGGAGTGGTGACTCATCTTCATATAGGCCCACTTGGGGTTTCTTCAAATGCATCATCATCCCAAAGGGTCTATCATCTCTGAAAATATCTTGTATTGACATCATGATTGCAATTTTCATCAGTCCGTAGACAGGGTTCTATCAGTCCGTAGACAGGGTTTTATCAGTCCGTAGACAGGGTTCTATCAGTCCGTAGACAGGGTTTTATTAGTCCGTAGATAGGGTTTTCATCTTATCAATATCGCCACTCGAATGGCGACGAGCTCGGACATCAGCCTTAGTCTTTCGTTGTTGGTCAGATCTTCTTTTCAATCATGCTTCCACCCTTGTTCATTTTCCGGGTGTCAACAAGCTGCTAAGCCAGGAGGCGAGTTGCTGACGATCTTCCTAAATGACGACCCGACCTTAGGAGTAAGGATCGGAGCCGACTTACCACTCGAGGAACAGCAGCAATATAAGAATTTCCTTTCTGAGTACATCTGAGTATTCGCTTGGTCTGACGATCAGCTCCCTGGGATACCTGAGGAGACCGTGCTGCACCAACTCAACCTCAACCCTACCATGAAGCCCGTGCAGCAGTGCCGAAGGAAGCACGCACCAGAGAAGCAGACGATCATCAAGGCGCAGGTCACCAAGGGGCAAGAGACTGGTCTTTTTAGACCAGTCCTGTACCCTACGTGGCTAGCCAATGTCGTCCTGGTACCAAAGGCTTCCAGCGAGTGGCGAATGTGCGTGGACTTCACCGACTTGAATAACGCGACCCCTAAAGACTGCTATCCCTTGCCCAGCATCGACCAACTGGTCGACTCGACATCGGGCAACGAGATGCTCAGCTTCCTGGACGCCTATTCGGGTTACCATCAGATTAGGATGAACCCCGAAGACATCGAGAAGACCGCCTTCATCACCGACTACGGCGTGTACTGCTATACCCGGATGCCTTTCGGGTTGAAGAACGTCGGAGCCACATACCAAAGACTGGTCAACCACATGTTTGAGGAATAGCTAGGTCGGAACGTCGAGGCCTACATCGACGACATGCTCGTCAAGACCCCCAAGGCCCAAGACCACTTCACCGACCTTGCCGAAACCTTCGGTACCCTCCTGAAGTACAACATGAAGCTCAACCCCGCCAAGTGTGCCTTTGGAGTAAAATCTGGGAAGTTCCTGGGTTTCCTGGTCACTCAGCGCGGGATCGAAGCCAACCCCGACAAAGTCCAGGCCATCCTGGACATGCGCCCGCCCACGTGCGTTAAAGACGTCCAGCGTCTGACAGGGCGTGTCGCCGCTCTCAGCCGTTTCCTGTCCCGTGCGGTCGAACGATGCTTGCCCTTCTTCAAACTGATGAGAGGACCCAAGCTAGCATCTGCTACGTTCGCATGGGATGAGGAATGCCAGACAGCATTCGCCGAGCTTAAGAAGTTCCTGGCTTCGCCACCGGTGCTCTCCAAGCCCGTCCCAGGTGAAGTCTTGCTGACCTCTCGGCGAGGCCATCCATGGTCAGCTCGGTCCTAGTCAGAAATGACTCGGGAATCGAAAGACCGGTCTACTACACAAGCAAGGTGCTCAATGAGGCCGAACGGAGGTACCCCTCAACCGAGAAACTCGTGCTAGTGTTGGTTACCTCCGCAAGGCGCCTCCGACCCTACTTCCAGGGGCACCCCATCACCGTGCTAACCGGCGAGCTATTGAAGAAGATTCTGGCCCACCCCGAGGCCTCAGGGTGACTCGTCAAATGGGCCATTATGCTCGGGGCCTACGACATCTCGTACCGGCCACGATCAGCAATCAAAGGCCAAGCGCTCGCCAACTTCATTGCCGAAAGCACCATCCCGGCCGAAGACAGGCCTCCAACCACGACCGTGCCAACCTGGGAACTGTTCGTCGATGGATCGTCCAATTCGGCAGGCAGCGGTGCGGGGATCCTCCTGAGGTCCCCCGAAGGGATAGAGCTACAGTACGCCTTGAAATTCAACTTTCAGGCATCCAACGATGCTTCCGAGTACGAGGCCCTTATTTCGGGAGCACGCATGGCCCGACGGTTGGGGGTCGAGCGAGTCAGGATCCACACCGACTCTCAGCTGGTCGCAGGTCAGGTCAACGGTGAGTATGAAGCTCGGGAGGCACCCATGATCAAATACCTTCAGTTGGTCCGGAGCCTAGCCCAACAGTTCGAGGAATTTGGGGTAGTCCGGATAGCTCGGGAGCAAAACTCTCGGGCGGACGCCCTCTCTCGATTGGCCTCCTCCCTAGACCCGGAAGGTACACGATCGGTCCTCCTAGAAGAGCTAGAGCGCCCGAGCATCGACACGGAGCTCCTCGCTGTTGACTCGGCCACTACAAGTGACTGGCGCTCCCCCTACCTGTCCTGGCTACAGGACTCCCAAGAGCCCTCCGACCCTCGGGAAGCCCACCGAATGAAGTATCAAGCTCGGCGCTTCGTCGTCCTCGACAACACTTTCTACCGAAGATCGTTCTCCGGTCCCCTCCTGAAGTGCCTCGGTCCCGACGAAGCAAGCCGAGCCATCCAAGAGATTCACCAAGGCCTGTGCGGAGCGCATGCAGGAGGTCGACCGCTAGCCAGGATCCTGCTATGGTAGGGGTATTGGTGGCCCACCCTGCAGCGCGACTGCACGGCTCACGCACGGCAGTGCGACCGTTGCCAGCGGTTCGACCATTTGGTCCATCAGCCGGCTACGGAACTTGTCACCCTAGCCGAGCCTTACCCTTTCACTCGGTGGGGAATCGATATCCTTGGGCCATTCCCGACGGCCCAGTCCCAGAAGAAGTTCATCATCGTCGCCATCGACTACTTCACCAAGTGGATCAAGGCCGATGCTACGGCAAGGATCACCGAGACAGTCGTTTGGGGCTTTGTTTAGAAATCGATCATTTGTCGCTTTGGCATCCCTCGAGTGATAGTGAGCGATAACGGTCGGTAATTCGACTCTCGGTATTTCCGAGACAAATGCACCGACCTAAATATCCGCAACCACTTCACTTCGGTCGCCCACCCTCAGGCCAACGGGCTGGTTGAAAATGCCAACAATACTATCTTAAAAGGCATAAAAACTAGACTCGGCAAGCCTAAGGGTAGCTGGCTCGAGGAATTGCCTAGCATACTATGGTCGCACCGAACGACCCCCAGGACGGCAACCGGTGAAAGCCCTTTTCAGTTGGTATATGGCACCGAAGCCGTCGTTCCATTAGAGATCACCAATCCGTCTCTCCGAGTGATCAACTTCTCACCCGAGGCAAACGGGCAAAAGTTGCTCGAGAACCTTGACCTGGCAGACGAACTCCGAGAGATCGTGAACGTCCGAGCAACGGAGTACCAGCGCCGCCTCACTCGATACTACAACGCCAAGGTCCGAGACAGACGTATCCAACCGGGGGACTTCGTCCTCAGGAAGGCCGAAGCCTCTCGACCACTGGAGGCGGCGGGCAAGCTATCCCCCAACTGGGAAGGCCCCTACCGAGTGATCGAGACGCTCGGGAAAGGTGCGTACAGGCTAGCTACAATGGAAGGGGAACCCATTTCCCGGACATGGAATGCGACCACACTACGCAGATTCTATTTCTAAAGTTGTATAGCAAGATTGAATGAAATAAAATTCCCTCTCCATTCATTCAAACAATTGTTGGTACATCAGATAGGCAAATGCCAGTACATCACATAGCAAAAAGCAAAAATCTGTCTAACACCGCTTCAAGAGGCCATCGCTCGGCTGACTCGGTCTTGATCTCCTCGCGTCCAGCCACTGACTCTGCCTCGTGTGGAAACTGGCTCGGACAAGAGGTGGTCGAGCCAGTTGGCTCGGGTGGCCCGTGACAAAGGTGACAGAGGGACTGCAGAAGGAAGGCCACCTTTAAACGTTGAGGAAGGCTACCTCCCAAGTTGGCAACAACCAGGAAAAAGGAGCACTGTGAAGGCCTGCCCTCTTCCAATCTGCCAACTCCTTGGAAGGAAGGAGAGAGCAAGCAGCCCCCGAAGAGTGAAAGAAATGAAGAGCAGAAGAGGGAAAAAGAGGCTGCTGGGAGAGGTTAGGATGGAACTTGAGTCGCCTCCTCCCCTCACACGGAGGGGAGTGGCGGCAGGCACCCCTAATCCCCCCATCCGCCCTCCGCCTCGGCGTCCACCCGGAAGCCTCGCCGGAGCTAAGAAGAGGCAAACGACGTGCTTCCACACGCCGAAGCCCTCCCCAGATCCGCGCGGCGACCGTCAGACCCGTCTCGTGCACGCGCGGCGACCGTGGGATCCGTTCAACATTCCAGGACAGCGGGAGCCCGCCGCTCCCCGTCGTCGGTAGCGTCACCCTCCGCGGGACCCTCCATGCTTAGATTGCAGCGGCGTAACGCAGAGTGAAGAAGAAGGAGTAAGGACAGATCATCGGCGAGAATCCTTAGCGTTAAGGAGGAAGGAGTGCCCTTCGGTCTCTCTTATAGGCCAAGGGAGGCCGCACGCCTTAAATTACTCCCCCCTTTAAAACACGCCAAGGGATCCCCCTAAATGGTCACCTCCAACTCCTCGATCCCCGCCCTAGCGGGATTCACGAAGCGGCCTGGCATTCAAAGCGTGAAGGAACAAAAGGACGCCCCGTCAGAAGTCTACCAAATCAGCATGCGAAAACTGCGCAGAACATATCGGCACTTCCCAACTACTCCAGATACGCCAACCAAATCACGGCAAAGATGGTACTCAAACAGAGTAAGTCATTCATTATCACACAAAAAGGAAACACTCTAAAAAGAGGAAAGAGAGACAAAAAGGGAAAGAGGCGAAACAAGGCAAAATACATCAGGTCTCGGGCCCACTTTGACACTCGAGAATGGCGGAAGGGGACGCGTCATCCCCGGCACCTTCAGTGACGGCCGGCTCGGACACTGACCTCACCTGTGCGAGAACTGTCTCGGTCGTGAGCCCTCCCGAAACGCCCGGAGCCGGTGACCCCAATGGAGGCGACCCCTCCGAATCTTCCCCGACCGACGATGAGGAGCTAGAAACCGACTCATCCGAGTCATAACGCTGGCCAAAGGGGAACTCGATCGCGGAGTTTTACTCGTCGGCGTAGTTTATCGCCCGACGATAGCCCTGCTTGAACCCCTTTCGAGTGCCCAGGCGAAGTGCTACCTCGTAATAGGGTAGGGCGGCTTCCACCAGGTCGCTCGAGTAAGAATCCGAGCTCCTATAGCGCTCGATCGCCTCTGCCTCGATCTGCCCCGCCCCTCCGACGAGCTCGACCCGAGCCCACTCCGCCTCGGCCGCACGCTCCTCCGCCCTCGCCAGACGCTCCTCTACCTCGACCATCCTCCGCTCGGCTTCGATCGCACGCTCCTCCGCCCGGGCCCGGTCCACCTCAGCCTCAGAGCGGAGGCGCTCCGCCACCTCTACCCGATCTAGCAGCTCGGCGCGTTCGAGCTCCCAGCGATTGTCTAGCTCGAGGCGACGCAGACGCTCCTCCTCCAGGGATCGGCTTGTCCTCTCAAGAGACTCTCGGGTCTTGGCGAGCTGTTCGGTCAGCACCCCGGCTTCCAGTCGGCTCGCCCGCGCCACCTCCCGGAACGCGAAAAACTCCTGCCGGAGCCCCTCATGCTCCCCCTTGAGTCGGGCCAGTTTCCTCTCGCATCCCCCAAGGGCCCAGGCGAGGTTCGACCGCTCCGCCTCCGCCCGGGCGTGCGCCTCCGACATCAAAGCCGGTGACCGAGCTATTACCAGGCCGCCCTCCATCAGAACATCAAGGATCCCGGGGGGGTATTGCTCCTTTCTCCCCCCTTCGTCCTTGCGGTGATCGACCGGCAGACCCGATACAGGTCGCCCGTAATGCCGAGCCTTTCCAAGGGCTCCGGCAGAGGGAACCGCTCTGCCCTGGGCACCCCGCCAGAAGGCTCTGCTCGAGCGACGGAGCTGACCGCCTCATGCACCACGGTCGGTTGGGGTTACGACGCCTCCCCGGGCGAACCCCCAACCTCGACCGGCGCCGCAGGATCGATCGCACCGGGAACTTCAAGCACTTGGGGTTGCAACGCCCTCGCGGGCGAACCCCCAGCCCTGCCTGTCTCGGCCCGCACCTCGCCGACCGAGACATCACCGACTCCGACCGATCCCCCGATCTCAGCGTCAACTACTTCAACATCGGCCCCCTCTACCCCCGTGGGGGGGAGAGCCGACCCATCGCCGCCCTCTGAAGGGCCCCCAGTCTCCTCGGCCCCCTCTCGCCTGGCAGGTGGGGGAGCTGGCCCCGAGGGGTCGGCCCCATCTTGCCCCCGAGAGGGGAGCGCCACCGAGCAGGAGTCACCCCCGGCAGTAGTAGGAAGACCTGCCTTCTTGGCCCGTTTCCTGGCCTTCGCGGCCTCCCGTAACTTTCCCGCCGTGGGATCCTTGCGCTTCGTACCAGTTGGTCGTGAAGATCCCTCGGGGGCCACCCCCTTGCCCTTATCTCGGGCTTGGGCGCGACCCGCAGAAGCATCTGGTTCGTCGGCCGCCGAGTCATCTCCCAGATCAATGACCTCAGCAGCTTCCTCTAGAGGTTCCCGCCTCACTTCTGCAACAAAGGAAGAAGACCCAGTCAGGAGAAAGAAAGTAACTACCACCCCAGGAGAAGAACCTCGAGAGCGGTACCTGTCGACGTCAACCGCGTAAGAAAACACCGTTCGATGTTCTCCGGCGTCACCAGCTTCTCGGTCGACTGGCGGTTATCCAGGAGACGAGCGACCTGCCGCTCCACGTGGGGAGGGAACTCCTCCTGGCGAGGGGGAAGATTCGGATGAAAATTGGGCGAGACCAGACATCTCCAAGACTCGTCCGTCGCCTCCGCCTTCACCCAGAAGAATTGGGTCTTCCACCCCTTGTGCGAGGAGTCCTTCGCTGCGAGTGAGATGCAACTCCTGTTCCTCCTCGCCTGGATAAAGTAGAAGCCCTTCCCCGCCGACGGGTGCGCTTTCAACTCGAAAAAATAGTGAAAGAGGTCCAAGGAAGGAAAAATGTCGTGCTGACGACAGAGAATCTGAAAGGCAGAAAGAAGGAGATACGAGTTGGCCACCAACTGAATAAGCGCCAACCGGAAAAACTCGAGAAGCTTAAGTACAAAAGACTCGAAGGGAAGGCGGAACCCACTCTTCCAAGCTAGAAGAAAAGTGCAAATGTGCCCCGTACGGCTGTCCAAACTCGTCTCATACGGGGTGGCGGCAGCAAAGCTGTACCTGAGAGGCAAGCGAAAATGATGCTCCAGCCTCCTCACCTCGGCTTCCCCCAACTCACTGCAATTGGGGACGGGCTCCCGCCTCACCTGCTTGATTTCCAAAGGCAGATCCGCCATCGAGCTGGAAGATGATCCCTCGTGCGAGCTCGAAGACTCCGGGTGATGGGGACATCAACGTCAGCCCGCTCACTTTGTGTTTGCATCTACGTCCTTTTGTATTTGTATGTACGCCCTTGTGGTATATGGGTACACAATAGTAGGTCTTAGTGGGTTTATTTGCAAAAGGCCATTGGGTTTCTTTGCAAATGTGCATGTAGGCCCTGCAGGGCCCCCCTCCCTCATCCTTATTGGTCCACCTGGACTCTTGGGTCCAAGGTGGCTGGTCCATGGTCCAACCTTGGACTTGGACCTAGAATTAATTAAAGAAGACAAATGCTAATTGTCCTCTTAAAGGGGGGGGGCGAACCTAGTAGTTTAATGGGGTTTAATGTGGTTGTCAAATCACATCTCAACCCTTCATTGATCAACCCTTGATCCAAGGGCTTAGAATAGGTTAGGTCCCTTGCATATATATACTTGTATTTTTCATATTGCATGAATTAATGAAGAGAAAATAGGCATTTGCCCCCTTGGAGATCTTGCACCCCTCCCCTCTCTCTACCTGGTTCCTCCACCTCCAGCCCCCTTTCTAGAGTGTAATCCCCTCCCCCTTGATCCCCTCCAGCATCTGAAGCAACTCCGGTGATCGCCGCCGCCATCGTCTCGCCGCCGACGCGTCGTCGCCAACGGTTTCGGTGTTCTGTCCACCCAGGACAGACCCTTCTTCTCCGAATTCCTGCTATCACTTCCTTCGTCTTCTGAAGCTCAAAATTTCAGGGTTGGTTCCCCTCTAGAACCCTTATCCCCACAAAAAAAATCACGTCAAAATTCATCCTTTAGCTATTTTTTGATTTTCGTCCAAGTCCAAGTTCCAGATCTGTCCTGGTTCTGTTTACTGTTCACCAGCTCTGAGTTTACCCCATTCGAACCATCTTTTGATTTTTTTGGGTTGCCCAAATTTACTGGGATCTCTGTCCACATCCCTCTACCACCAGGAATTTTATTAATTTTTGGTTCACCCTCCAAGTATTTTTAAAATTTCGTCTAAGTTCTCAAGAACAGTCTACCCACAGTTTCCCAGATCCGACCCAGGTCTAGTAAAGAAATCCCAGAAAATCCATTTCGTCTCTAATCAGAAAACCAAAAATAGTCCCGGATTCCTCTCTCAGAGATCTTCAACTGTGCTGAAGAGATTATTTCCAGATTCGGAGGTCTTCTTTCCGGTCAATGTCGATCTTCAGAAAAGTCAGAACCTGCCCCTGCAGTTCTGGCCAGATTCCAGCAAGCTTGTAAAATACATGATCAGAAATACAGATCTGATTATTTTTTTTGAAGACACCTACGTCGAAGTACTCTGAGTCAGCTTTCCAACGGCGCTAACCTCGTCGCATTCCGATGACGGGGCTGATCGCAGCAGCAGGTTTCTCCGAGTCGCGCGCCTGCAAACAGAATTTTCAGATTCGTGGCCGAGTTCCCGGCGAGCGTCGTCCGAGGGCCGCCCGGCGTCCGGCGGTCGTTCCAGCAGCTCGCCATCCCAGGGGTACGCTTTCCAGGTGTCTCCACCACAGAGGAGTCATCAGGCCACACACGACCCCTCCGGTCAACACGTGGGCCCCCACTAGCACGAGTACGCGTGAAGCCGAAGCATTGCCTGAAACCGCCCGTCAACCCGAACTTGGTCCTCCCGGGCCCACTTGTGTCGCCCTTTACCTCCCTGCGTGGAGTGGGCTTAATTGCATTGTTGTAAACATAATGTACTAAGTTCCCGGGAGTACGAGCTTTGGCCAGGTGCCGTCTTCGCCACGCCGAGAGCGTGGA
Source organism: Amorphophallus konjac (assembly GCA_022559845.1). Lineage (NCBI taxonomy): Eukaryota > Viridiplantae > Streptophyta > Magnoliopsida > Alismatales > Araceae > Amorphophallus > Amorphophallus konjac. The sequence continues at coordinate 166,288,982 of CM040117.1, read as the reverse complement.
GGTATCGCCTTCACCCTTACACTTGGCATTAGCTTAATTCTTTATATGCTTTATATGCCGCTGCTAGAGAGCATGTGTAGGGATACCTAGCTCGCTTTCAATTTATAATATCACTGCTGCGAGAGAGAGCGAAGCCGTCCCGTGACCCGATCCGGGCACAAGTGAGAGCCGACCACCCTAGCTCACAGCCGGTTTCTCAACCGCGCACATCCGACGCTTCCCTCGTTAAGGGACGATCGCGAGCTTGTCGTGTCTGTGGTCCCGTCCCGCATCAATTTGGTATCAGAGCGAGGTTGAGTCTAGGGTGTCAAAAAAAAAAAGAGTGTCATTTACATCGAGTCATTAGTCGGTTTAAGTCGTGTTTAAGATCATCATATTTTTAAAACAACAAAAAGAGTCATTTTTGGGTCGCATACATCCCTTTACTCGGTATATAAAAAGGTGTTGTCCGACCGTTAGGTTACGCCTATCGGGAAGGCCGCACACTTGTGCGAGTGACCTTCGGGTCGATTGTCTCCACCCCGTACCGAGTCTTGGTTTACGTCTAGGGTCCTTAGTGTGCATTAGTTAGTGCATTCCAACTTTGCATTACTTAGTGTCGTGTCTAGTGTTTTGGTCCGAGTGTCGGCATGGCCATCCACTAGTTTCCCCGTGTCCCATGGAGTCCCAAACTCCCGGATGGTGGCGATACTATCTCAAATGGAAGGACCACTCGAACCACCCCACGAGGCCCAAAACCTGGGATTTCTACGGGTCCGATGACCCGAGTGTCTATCTAGAATGGGAAGCCATTATGGATGATTACTTCGAGGTGTACATCATGTACGGGCCCATGCAAGTCGATGTTGCCAAAAGGCGACTTTTTGGTGAAGTCGCTGCAACTTGGAGGGACATCAAATATTGGAGGGAGGATAGGAATCTAAGGCCCATCAAGTCATGGTGGGAAATGAAGAGAGTGCTTAGGAGGGCCTACGTTCCCCGCCCACCTACCTCCAACCACGGAGGTCATTCCACTCACCAACCCCACCAACTCACCCACAATCAAGTGGGCCACACCTCTACCCAATCCCACCCCTTCACCGCCGTCCAAGCCCACCAAAGTGACCCCAATCTAGTGGCCCGCCCATGCACCACCAACCAACCTCCCCTTGGCACTCCCATCCCAACCCACTCAAGCACCTCCAACCGAGTGGAAGTCCCCCTTATAACCGAGCCGAGGCCCACACCCGAGCCGAGAGTTAAGGAGCTAGTCCACCCCAAGGTCCCTCCTCCAACCCGCTCCTTAGAGGAAATAAAGAAAATGATTTCGGATTGGTGGGAAAGGACACAAGCTACTCCACCACCCATGGATGCTCCATTGTTATCTACCTCCGGTCTTCATTCGAAACCATCAAAGTGGGAACTACCAAAGCCCGAGCCACCCGTGTTTCTTACGGGAACACTTTACATAGCCGAGCCACTTCTTAGATGGCTCAAGGATGGCTTGGTCCCACATCCCTTCCCATCAATGGACCCCACACTACCACTAGTGCCGGTCAACTCATTCCATACCACATTTCGATCTCATCACCATGTTGATACGTTGGATGATCTTGTCATGGGATTAGATTCACAATGGGAGTTGACGCATCTTTTGGCCCGAGGCTTTGACCAACCCGCTAGTCTTAGCTTCACCCATCCAGCCATAGGGTCCATTACCTCCGAGTGCACCGTGGGTTGTGTCACCACGGAGGTGCTTCTACTTCTCCCGCTACCGGATGAGCCCGACTTCATGACTTTGCTTCCGAGGGAGGAGTCATATTTTCTATACATAGTCCCATCTACCATGACGGAGGAAGGTGACCACCCGCACCTTCAAGAATTTCACGATTGGGACCATGTCATGTTGGAACCCACTTCATGGGGTCACACCTTCTTCGACCCTTTTGACCCCTTCACTAGTGACCCTCCCGAGTTTTCATACTCGTTACCCTTCTTCCGCGGAGTTCACTATCCCACCTTTTCCATTCGGGCCAAGCAAACTCCACATAGCCATAGGTCCGAACCATCCCTCGGGGGTAAGGAAGACTTTGGTTTCCCCGATCCCTCTAAACCACCCGCACCTCCCGGACTTCCCGCATCCAAGCCCAATGTCCATGATTGGTGCATCGTAGTATGTCTAGGAGTTCCCCATGACGTCAACCTCCAGTTACGTCAAATGCATGTATGGCACATATTCGGGTGTCCTGGTCCGCCGTCATCCATGTACGGGTCTGACTAACATTAGGTGTGTCTAGGGTCATAGTTGAGTCAGTGTGTTTTCTTTGTGTAGTTTGTTTGTGTGGTGATTTTGAGTCGATTGTTTGTGTGATTTTCATTCATGTGTCAGTGCATGGTGAGTCTGCATGTGTCTTGTGCAAGCTCGTGTCGTTCTCTTATGAGTGTGAAGCGAGTCGACTCACTCGATGAGTATGGGATCGGTTCTACATCTATATCCGGATAAGTCACCTATAGGGACTCAGCGGTGATTCCTAGTGAGTCTTCGAGCTGTCTCCTTCCTTTTGAGAGTGCCCCTTCGGAGTGACCACCTTTAGCCATAGCAGTGCGCATATCGAGTATATATGGAATGAGCAGGTGCCGATCACTTGGAGTGGAGCATACCCGCGCTACTTAGCACGGTGACGGATCCGTCGGAGTATCGGAGCAGCCATACCCCTACTCGACGGGGTCGAGTTCCTCCCACCCGGGGAGAATTGATGGGGACATCAACGTCAGCCCGCTCACTTTATGTTTGCATCTACGTCCTTTTGTATTTGTATGTACGCCCTTGTGGTATATGGGTACACAATAGTAGGTCTTAGTGGGTTTATTTGCAAAAGGCCATTGGGTTTCTTTACAAATGTGCATGTAGGCCCTGCAGGGCCCCCCTCCCTCATCCTTATTGGTCCACCTGGACTCCTGGGTCCAACGTGGCTGGTCCATGGTCCAACCTTGGACTTGGACCTAGAATTAATTAAAGAAGACAAATGCTAATTGTCCTCTTAAAGGGGGGGGCGAACCTAGTAGTTTAATGGGGTTTAATGTGGTTGTCAAACCACATCTCAACCCTTCATTGATCAACCCTTGATCCAAGGGCTTAGAATAGGTTAGGTCCCTTGCATATATATACTTGTATTTTTCATATTGCATGAATTAATGAAGAGAAAATAGGCATTTGCCCCCTTGGAGATCTTGCACCCCTCCCCTCTCTCTACCTGGTTCCTCCACCTCCAGCCCCCTTTCTAGAGTGTAATCCCCTCCCCCTTGATCCCCTCCAGCATCTGAAGCAACTCCGGTGATCGCCGCCGCCATCGTCTCGCCACCGACGCGTCGTCGCCAACGGTTTCGGTGTTCTGTCCACCCAGGACAGACCCTTCTTCTCCGAATTCCTGCTATCACTTCCTTCGTCTTCTGAAGCTCAAAATTTCAGGGTTGGTTCCCCTCTAGAACCCTTATCCTCACAAAAAAAATCACGTCAAAATTCATCCTTTAGCTATTTTTTGATTTTCATCCAAGTCCAAGTTCCAGATCTGTCCTGGTTCTGTTTACTGTTCACCAGCTCTGAGTTTACCCCATTCGAACCATCTTTTGATTTTTTTTGGGTCGCCCAAATTTACTGGGATCTCTGTCCACATCCCTCTACCACCAGGAATTTTCTTAATTTTTGGTTCACCCTCCAAGTATTTTTAAAATTTCGTCTAAGTTCTCAAGAATAGTCTGCCCACAGTTTCCCAGATCCGACCCAGGTCTAGTAAAAATCCATTTCGTCTCTAATCAGAAAACCAAAAATAGTCCCGGATTCCTCTCTCAGAGATCTTCAACTGTACTGAAGAGATTATTTCCAGATTCGGAGGTCTTCTTTCCGGTCAACGTCGATCTTCAGAGAAGTCAGAACCTGCCCCTGCAGTTCTGGCCAGATTCCAGCAAGCTTGTAAAATACATGATCAGAAATACAGATCTGATTATTTTTTTTGAAGACACCTACGTCGAAGTACTCTGAGTCAGCTTTCCAACGGCGCTAATCTCGTCGCATTCCGACGACGGGGCTGATCGCAGCAGCAGGTTTCTCTGAGTCGCGCGCCTGCAAACAGAATTTTCAGATTCGTGGCCGAGTTCCCGGCGAGCGTCGTCCGAGGGCCGCCCGGCGTCCGGCGGTCGTTCCGGCAGCTCGCCATCCCAGGGGTACGCTTTCCAGGTGTCTCCACCACAGAGGAGTCATCAGGCCACACACGACCCCTCCGGTCAACACGTGGGCCCCCACTAGCACGAGTACGCGTGAAGCCGAAGCATTGCCCGAAACCGCCCGTCAACCCGAACTTGGTCCTCCCGGGCCCACTTGTGTCGCCCTTTACCTCCCTGCGTGGAGTGGGCTTAATTGCATTGCTGTAAACATAATGTACTAAGTTCTCGGGAGTACGAGCTTTGGCCAGGTGCCGTCTTCGCCACGCCGAGAGCGTGGAGGTATCGCCTTCACCCTTACACTTGGCATTAGCTTAATTCTTTATATGCTTTATATGCCGCTGCTAGAGAGCATGTGTAGGGATACCTAGCTCGCTTTCAATTTATAATATCACTGCTGCGAGAGAGAGCGAAGCCGTCCCGTGACCCGATCCGGGCACAAGTGAGAGCCGACCACCCTAGCTCACAGCCGGTTTCTCAACCGCGCACATCCGACGCTTCCCTCGTTAAGGGACGATCGCGAGCTTGTCGTGTCCGTGGTCCCGTCCCGCATCACCGGGGGGGAAGGAAGTTGTCGGACCGCCTCCGCGGTTATCCTCGCCAACTCCTCAAACGCCGCCGTAAGACTTTGCATCTCCACTGTGCTCTCACAGCGCATCAAGGAGCCCCAGAAGCAAAGAAACTAAGGAAAGCCTAAAACCCTGAGAAGCCTAGAACGACGAACAACGCCCAATGCCTATAAAACCCTGGAGGAAGGCGGCGCGTCGTTCCGTGCTCTGAGAAAAGGGGGAGCCCTTCATTTCAAATCCGTCAGGATCATCATTACGGGCCCAGGCGACCACTACACGTGGCTCCATAACGCCAACAGAATTCCACCCACCTGAGCCACGCCGGTCCAAAGCCTCAAAAACTACTCGACCGAGCCTCCATGGCTCGGGAGTAGGAGGGGGACAAGTGGAGAGGGGGATTTCTGCAGCCCACTCAAAGAGCAGCTCAACAAGACCCAACAGGGTCCAACGAGGCGAGCTCACCTGAGTGACAGCCCTCAGGGCCCACTTAGGAAAGAAAAGCCCAATGAATAAACACTCGAGGAACCAACTCTCCCCGGCGGCCCCCAGGCTCGGAGGGCCCAAGTAATGGTCAGGTCACAAGGAGGGTCCGGCCCAAGCCGTTTCCCCGCCCGAGAGAGACAGGCATTCGCCGACCTATCCAACCCCTCTTTCGCCGAGCTATGCTCATCGCCCGGACAGGGCTGGCGTTTCAGAAGCTCGGCCAGACCGGATATTATCCGTTCGTGCTGCCGTTAAGAGTCCCCAACGGACAGGGGAATCAAGAAGCCGCCAGACTTCGAGGCGATAACGTTCCCATGATAAGGCCATGAAAGCCCACGTTGAGGACGTAACTCCTGCCGGAAACCCCTCAGCTTGCAGGACTCCTGAAGGCGGTGTACTATTTAAACCAGGGATACCCTCCGGTGGAAGGTAAGGGCCATTAAGGCACTCATACACCCCAACTCCTGAGCACAATCTGCTTCACCCCTCTGGTGGAGAGGAATCTCGCACACTAGTTTTTCTCCTCCCCATTATTGCTTCCACCACAGCTCTACTGACTTAACCATCGGAGGGTTTTTCCCCAGGGAAACCCCCTGGGCCCTCTGATACATTTCCCTGTCTTGCAGTTCATCTTCTGGTGATCCACAGCCCGCTCAGGACACAGCGCGAGATTTCACCTTTTCACTGCTATTCACTGTTATTATTGTGGGAGAATGGGTCATATTATATAAAAATGCCATGATTTGGAATTTGATAATAGAAAAATCTGGAAACCTTGGAGTGCACCTGCTAGAGGTGTCACTCAACTAATAAGGCCCAATAGTCCTTGGGTCCCCAAATTAGTAGGTTAATCTTACTATGCAGGTGTGTATTGGAGAAGGAAAATAAAGGGATAATAAAACCAAGGTACACAAAGGTTAGTTTAATTTAATTTCTTCTCTAGTTTATATCTGTTTCTTTTCAGTTAGAACTGCTTGCATGATCTGTATCTTGCTACAGTGATCAATGTCATGTCATTAATTCATGATGTTTGTTGGTGCTGTCCGTTTGTGTGTTGGGTCTGTGCATGTTCCTGCAGAATGCATATTTTGTTGATATACTTTTATGAACCTTAGGAAAAACAAAAACAATAATATTTGATGGAAATCTCAGCTCATTCAAAGGGGGTGCTTAGACTATCTAAGGCAGCTGGTCATTAGAGGTATACCCTTTTTTTAAAAAAAAGGGGGAGAACATGAGATTATGTAACTCTTCTGCTGCGGAGCTCAATGTATCTGGTATGTTTGTGAGCTAATATTTCTTCTACTGGAGTGTCACTGGTTCTGGTTCAGCTAGCTAGACGATACCTTGTGGATGTTTAAAATCTTGAGAGGCTGTGCTTTGCTCGAATGGGAGTCATCTTGTGGTGTCTAATGAATTTGAAAAACTCTGTTGCGGGCTCTGTCAGTGGTGTGAGCTTAAGTTTGCATGAGAAGGTTGTCTGAAGGCTGGATGATGATCAATTTACTGAGAGAAGTGCTGGTGGGTTGATGGCCGGTTAAGCTGTGCCCTTTGGAAATGCTCTTACCTTGCTCACGTATGGCTTTCATCCTCCTCACCTTGTCATTCGTCTATCTCTCCTATCATTCTCTGTCTTCCAAATGTTCCTGGTTGTTCTAGTCAGGGGGAGTAGTATATATAAATAAAGAACTGGGAATACGCCATGATATAAAATAATGAAAGAAACTCTGGCAGAGCAATGGCATGACATTTGAGAAACCGACCATCTATTTCAAAGAAATTCAGAGGTTATGTCATGATAATTAATGCCAACTCTGTTCAACATATGAAGTATGAAAGTTAATTGCACTGAGTAACTAGGGATTCCAGTGTCTGATCGACATGTCTACTTGTGTAAAAAGGTGCAGTTATATAGGAATACTCAATAAAAGTTTTTTTTACTGAAAATTACCCCTATACCCTTAAAAAATTATGCAATTACCCCTATACCCCTACCTTTATTGTATTTACCGTAATACTCCTGAAATCCTTAAAAAAATAGTCATTGTGCCCCTATCCTTAAGAATCCTTAAAATAGAAAATTACCCCTATACCCCTGTGGAGGGGCACAATGGCTATTTTTTAAGGATTTCAGGGGTATTACGATAAATACAATAAAGGTAGGGGTATAGGGGTAATTACACAATTTTTCAAGGGTATAGGGGTAATTAACCCTTTTTTTAATAAAAAAGAGGCACAGGAATAATGAAATATATATGATTGACCCAATGGTTCTCTCAGTTAATCTTTACAGACTTAAGAAAAATATAAAACTGGGTTCTTCAATCAGATTCTGGCTAATGAAAAGGACCGCTAAGATTAATGTCTTTTCTATCTGAGTTGATTCCATGACTAAGCTGTTTTATTTTCGTTGACTTAAATTCATTTGAGATATCTTGTGAAGAGCTACCCTGTGAGATATAATCTCATATTCCGTAAATTGCTTCTCTACGAAGCAAGGCACCTTATTTTAAGCTAAGGGTATTTTGGGTATTATCTACTGAAGATTGGTAAAGTTGGAAGTATTCCCCTATATACGAAACCCTATCTTCTTTACCATCTTACCCTTTCTTTCGAAGCTGAAGCGTCCTCCCGCTCCGTGGCTTCTTCGCGCGTGCACAACTTGCAACCCTTCACGTCTCCAATCTTTCTCTCCTCCCATTGCACCCTCTCTGTCTCCACATTTCATCTCTCCTCCATCTCTGTTGCCGCCATGTCTACTTCGTCAGTCGCGAGCAAAGGGAAGAGGAAGGCAGTGGAGCAGCCGCAGCCAGAAGATGCCTTGTCCACGGTGGCCGCAATGCAACCTAAAGGGACGAAGAGACAGAAGAAAGTAGCTTCTACCACAAGGAAGGGAAATACGTCTACAAAGCCTACAGAGAAACCTCTGCTAGTATTGGAAGCCGGGAAGATAATACCCCCTCGGTATATTGACTTTGCTGATCAAGAGATGGCTTTCGAGTTCCCTGAGTTGCTAGAGATGTTTGAGTTCCAAAAATGGAAAGAGTTCTTGAGCATGCATAGGGTGTGTTGCCCTAATCTGGTAACAGAATTCTATAACAACTTAAGGTACGATGATGCTAATTTCATAGTCTTATCTCTGGTCAAAGGAAAAATGATAGAGCTATCTAGGCAGTCCCTACACAGAACTCTAAGAGTCCCTGTAGATGGAGAGATTGAAGGAGTGTTTACATTTAACCTATATGATGTGTTTGCCCTCATCACTGACCTGCCTAGAAACATTCATGACAAGCAACAGACGAAGCTCGGTTATTATAACACCAACAAATTATCTGCACCCAAGAGACCACTCTATCACATTCTCACCTCCATGATTACTCCACAAGTAAGAGGAAGGGGTAGACTGACAGATTCTCAGTAGTTTATTCTCTACTGCTTGCTGAAGAAAATTAGAATATGTTTGCCGCACGTAATGATTCAAGTTATGGGAACGTGCAAAGAGTCAAGAAGATATTTTCCTTATGCTGCTCAGTTGACTACATTCTTCAAAGAGGAAAACATCTCCCTGGATGGTGAAATTATGACAGCAATCCCCAAGGTAAACATTTATAACATGGGTTTCATTAATACATTCATGAGGAGGAAAGGAACCAAACGAATGAGTACTCTTTCTACAAAGGATACTCCAGTGGAAAAAGATACAAAAACTCAGGATGAGTCAGTATCTGATCAGCCCACACAAGAAACTCACACTCTTGAGTTAATCCAAAGTGAATGTCAATCTGTTCAGTCACCTTTGGAACCTGTTCATCAGAAGGTGGATCAACCTCCAGCTCAAATACAAGCAACTGAAGGCTCTGATCAACAGGAACTTCAACTGGACCCAACTGCAGCAACAGCACCTGAGGCACCTCAAATTCATGAAATAGTTGAATAGAATGCTCAGGAAGAGGACATCATTCAGGAATTAGACCACAATATCCATGAGATATTTGATGATTTTGGACAGAAATCACAGGAAAGGCTAGTCACTAATCAAGCAGAGCTGGCGTAGGAAGAGGCTCCAACAGAAGAACTACCTAGTGACAGAGAAGAGGAAATCATTGTAGATGAAGAGGAAATGACTAAATTGGTCGACGAAGTTATGAGAGAAGCTGTTGAAGTGATTTATGAAGAAATTGCATAATCTGTAGTCAATGAACAAGAAGTTGAACAATGAGGAGCTTAAGGATCTGCTGAAGAAGCTCCACATGAGCAACAAATTGCTCCAGATCCAAGGGCAGCTGAAGAAGTATCACAAGACTGTGTCATGGGACCTGCCCCTTACCATAGGATGTATCCCAAGATGTCCTTCTCTCAGGCTCCTGAGTATGGTCCACACTTTGGAGAACTAATTAGTCTTTGCATTCCACCTCCTCCGCCCCCTGAACAGCATCATGAGTACTACACTGAGTTGCCAGATTCTAGTGCTTCCACTTCCAGTACACATGGAACAAATGCTGAATTAAATCTTGCTCAGATATTGTCTAAGTTGACAGAGATTGTACTCAATCAGAATGACTTGATGAACAAACAGTTTTTGTTCCAGACTGTTCAAATAGACAGAGTAGAGGGCAGACTAAAACATTTGGAAAAGGTTGTGAAACGTCAAGGGCTAGAATTTTAACTGCTAAACAAAAGACGGATGAAGCAGTACGAGAGATTTTAGAATCTCTTATGGGTATCAGCTCTCGAGTAGGTGACATGGTCAATAAAATTCAAGACACTCAAATCTCCATAGTCACCAATATAGGTAAGATTCTTAGCCATACCTTTGATCTGAAAATTGAGTTTGAACTGTTAAAGGGCATGATAAACAGAATAGTAGCCAGTCAGCCAGAAATCATCACAAAGTTTCAAGTTGTCCAGTCTAATTTGCAGACTTTGTTAGAGACCGTTCAACAAGCTTTCAACCAACGAGAGTCAGTCACCCCTCTAGTGGAAAGGCTGGGGAACACTGTGCATCAAAAGCTTGACAGACTAGCAGACTCAATTAGAGATCTTCATACCGCTTTGTTGAACAGACTTCCCACCTCTGGCTCCAGTTCAGCATGTTCTGCAAGAGACAGGGGGAGCTACCGAGGTCACTAATCTCTCAAAATTCCCCATTTTTGATAATGACAAAGGGGGAGAAGAAGACCTCATGTATGAAGAAGACCCCATGTATATCCTGTTGGATAGCTGCTGGGTATATGCTGCAAAGAAGACCTCACTGTTACTGATGAGTGAAATGGCAAAGATTTTAGCAAGGGAAAGATGTGCTGCTTCTAATACCCTTCTTTTTGTGAAAAGAGAGATGTACATTCAAAAACTAATGTTTGCTTTCTTAATACACACAGAAGCATTTTTCTTATTCTTACATGGTGCATAATTGCATTTTTGTTTGGTTGCACACTTGTGGTGTCCAATGCAATTTCTCTATCTTGTCTCTGTGTGAATAAATTTTTTGAGCATGCTCCAACAGACTGTGAACTCAGTTGTTTGAATACTGAGTATTGAATATTTCTATGGTTTAATCATACATGACTCATAGTTGTCATAATCAAAAAGGGGGAGACTGTTAGAACCCTAGTTTTGATAATGACTTTCTATATATCATGTTTAGATTAAAGTGTTTAAATCTTTCAATTATATCTCTTATGTTTGGTTCACTTGGTGCATGTAATTTCACAGAAGTATTCATAGCCAGTGCATGTGTTGTTCTGCTAGAGATCTAGCTCGGTGCTAGTCCGATTCTGTTCTGCACTTCACGCTTAAGTGCTTGCCTCTGTGTAACTCTCTGTCCACACACAAACACTGTCGTCCCGTTCCTCCCTCGGTGCATCACTTGTCTCATACAAAAAAAGGGGTCAGTGCAGATCTTGCTTGGTCAGCCTAACCCAAGTCGGTGCAATCATCTCCTTGTCGTCCTTTTCACTAGTTCAGTGCATTTCTCGTTTCTGCTCACCTCATCTCGGTGCATTATCTTTCTTTTTGAAATAACATTAAGTCGGTGCAATTTTCAAGTCCGTGCGATTCTTGACCAGCACGCACTGTTCAGTTTTGTCATTTAGTGTTAGTGCATTCTTATTTTCATCTCGGTGCAACTCTTGCCTGGACCGTAAATCCAACTCTATGCATTTTATGTCCTAGATATTTCTTAGAGTTGGTGCATCCTCTGTTCTAGACACCTTATGAGTCAGTGCATGTCTTTAGACACTTTTGACTCGGTGCATAGTCTTCCTCTTGTGGCTCATGGATTCATGTCCGTGCATATGGTGTCATGCATATTTGTAAGTTAGTGTGTTTCCCATTTCTGGCTTTATCAACTCAGTACAATGGTTGACTCTCATATTTCTACTCAGTGCATGTTATGTTTACACACTCATTACCTCGGTGCAAACTGTGCTAAGTGTTTGACTAAATGCCTTGTGTTTTCTGACAGAGTTTCTCTCCGAGGAGGGGAACATGATCCAAGGCAGATCTATCTCTAAAAGAATGCCACGTGGAAAGATACAACGCTTAGATGGTGACACGTGGCTAAGAGCCTTCTGGAAGCTCTTGGGCGGGAGTTCTCCCTCCACACGCTCAATGAGAAAATATAAGAGGTTGCATATCGAAGGAAGAAAAAGAGAGGTTCTGAACAGCCAAGAGATAGAGAGCAGAAGAGAAGGAAAAGAGATAGAGAGCTTGTGGGAAAAGAAAAGAGAGATAGAGGAAGAGGGAGAACGTGAAAAGAATATCTGATAGTCTATCCACTGGTACTTGGATCAGATCCAGTCCAGTTTGCTCCTGCGTGAGCTTTTTTTTTTTTGATTTCATTGTCAGCCTTCAGTAGCTGTTTCCACCGTTTTTATTTGTTTCTTATCTTAATTTTTCTGATCAAGCTGTGTGGTAGCAGAGGTTAAGCTATAATCCTCAGCGATCAGAGGAGGGATCCTCTGGATAGCAAGCTGTGTTGCTCAGCCGTTTGTAAGCAAGCTGTGAGGCTCAGCGGACGCAAGCTGTGTTGCGTAGCATTTTCAAGCTGTAAGGCAGTAGGAAGCCTCACTCGGATTTGAGTGAGGGATGGACGTAGGTCTGCAGGCAGCAGACTGAACCATCTAAAAAACTCCTTGTGCTCTGTATGGTTTGCTTGTCTTGTGTGTATCGATAGATGCATGACTAGGCTTGAGTAGTTTAGTTTGGCTGTCAAGGTTCACTGGTGCACTTCAGTTATTCAAGTCTATGATCTGATTTAATCAGGCCCTTGAGTTTGGACTAGTTGATTTTTGTTCGGTCAAATTTTTTTTTAAGGGATTCATTCACCCCCCCTCTGAATCCTACACGCACCGTTGCTAGATCACATCAATTGGTATCAGAGCATACCATCTGTCCCATCAGCTTTTCGTGAATGGATCTTCAAGTGTTCATTTCGCTCTTGGAAAATTCTGAAGCATTACTTTTGTATGGTGGGTTGTGAAATTCTGAGCTTGCTTTGTAAAGCATTCATATTTTTCTAAAAGGTTCAAGAAGCATCATGCTTAGTTTGATTCTTAGATTCCCTTTCAAGACCATGTTTGAATGGTGTTTTTCAAACTCTCAAATGCATGTCATTTCTATAGAAAATCATGTTTTCAAAGAGGTTATAGAGCCTTTGAATTGGTTGGATGGTATTTGGAGTGAACAGTGTGAGTACAATATTGATTCTAACTGTGTTTGAGATTATTGGACTGAACTTGCATTGTATATCTCTTGATGAAGATGAGTCAAGATGTTTGGTCTCATGGATGGTTTTCTAGGAATGAGTATAAATTCTTCACAGTTGAATTTTTACTGTCAATCTCGGGTTGAGTTTCGACTGGATGGATTGCATTTGTAATATCTGTGTGAATGGAGAGAGTTCAGTTTTTCATTGGACTGAACTTGGATTATATGCATTGAATTATGAGTATCCCCTGTTCACATAGCTACACTTTTATGATACTAATCTGCAGGTTCAAACTTGAAGAGTTAGTCTTGTGTCTCTTATATGCAAAGACTTCACTCTTTATGTGAAATAACATGTTCCTAAGGTTCCAAGTTTTGCAGGTTCTTTAACGCTTACAAACCCTTGAAACAATGGTAAGAATCCTTGATTGAATGAGTCTTAATGTGACTATATTAGGGTTAATTCATTTATCATGCATTCCAGGTGCATATTGCATACTTGGTTCTGGAGCTGCAAGAGTTGACTCTCAGAGTCGACACTTGTAGCCCAGCCTGCTGCCTGGGCGCAGCAGGGTGCAAGTGTCGACTCTGAGAGTCGACACCTGCTTGTTGGGCATGGTTTTTGGCAAAAATAGAACTGTTGCCAAAAAGTGTCGACTCAAGGAGTCGACACTTTTGGCTGGGTTCTGGTCTTTTGTTTGCTGCCAGAACGCTCTGCAAAAAGTGTCGACTCGGAGAGTCGACACTTATGCAGAGCGGTCCGGTTTGGGTTTTACGAACTGGATCCATTTCTCCATTATCCCATACCATTTTGCTTGAGCTTTTACACCCTTACCCTTAGGGTTCCTATACGTATTTCGGTGATGTTTTGAGAGGGTTTTATCATGGGCTTCTATGTCTTCTGGCATCCCTTTTCCTTGGGTATTTAGGTCCTATGATCTCCATCGAAGGAGAGAATATCCTGGAGGGCTAATATCTCTATTCTTGCAGGAGGTGGAGGAAGGGTGTCGCACATCTGTTGGAGGAGGAAGAAGAAGCCGCAGAGATCACCATCCACGAGCCCATGCTGTAATCTGAAGGCTGCTCCTGGTGCAGTATTGTGATTTGCTGTCTTGGGCGTCTCATGCTACAAGGCTAAGTTCTTCCCACTCCGTGGTTAAATCTCCCAGCACACCATACCTTCCTATCTATGTGTTTCGTTGAAGATCTGAGGTAGATTTCTTGATCTTTCATTTCCATGATTTTATATGAGCATAGGTTAAAGTTCCGACTGATCATTGTTGCATCCTATTGAGGTCCCTTATATATTGCTACGATTTCAGGTTTCTAAGAAAGTACAGCAACAAGGGAAAAATAGTGAGACCGGCCACAAGGTGGAGAGGAGAGGGCTTTGAGAGATTCATCATTCTTTAGTGTTTACAGGTGAGACTGGAGCTTGGATCTAAAGGATATATTCTGTACGAGCTACTGAAGTTGCAGACAAGCCCGGTTCCTCAAGACGGAGGACCGACTGCTCCATCCTGCAATAGTTTCAACTCCCTCCGAGCTAAACTTCAAGGAACATCTTCAAACGGCCATTGGAAAAATGAAGGGGAAACATTCTATATCCTTTACCCATTTATTTGTGTTGGTTTTCTTGATCTAAATCCTATGTGAGCATACATTGTATATCTTCTTGTTTTTCTGAACATTGGAATTTCGGTGTGTGGTATAAGGAGCTGCATCTCTGTGTGAGGCTTTTGTGCGGGGTGCGTTCCCCGAGTGTGTATGGTGTGCTGCGGTGGCAGCATCTTGGGGCAAGGCCTCGTGTGTGCGGATTGCTGCGGAAGCAACGTGTATGGTGTTGGGGCTCATCCCCGTGGTTGCTACATTTGTAGCTTGGTAGTGAAGCCTCACCGGATTCGGTGAGGGGTGGACGTAGGGAGCCCGTCGTGGCCCCGAACCACCTAAAAATCTTTGTGTTGCATGCGGTGTGCCTGTGCGATTGTCCATTTCTCTTATCCCCGTTCATAGGCTAACTAATAGATTTTTATTCACTGCACCACTACACATTGCTTAATCTGCTATCTGTGTTTGACATAGGTTAAATCGTTCAGTGCTTAGATTATTCGAGTGAGATCGGAAGGATTGAGTGAACTTAAATCTCACTTCAGTTTAGTCTAACTAATTAACGCAGTTAATTTTGATTCCATTGTAATTTGTTTAGTTTGTTTTTAAAATCTGCCATCTCGATTGGGAGATAATTCAACCCCCCTTCTTGTCCGCTATCTACTCTGGGCCAACATTGTCCACATATTTTCTTTTATCTGTTCTCTTCTTCAATCTACTCTCTTGATCTATTTTGAAGCTTTAGTCCTTCTTAGCTTTTATCTTATCTTGCCTCGCATGATCATGTCTCTAGGAGAGGGCATTGCCTCACGATTATGAACCTGGCGATTCTGCTTCTTCTGATCTTGGGCTTTGATTGAAGGGCGTATTTATCGTATCTTTTGTCCCGCCGTGTCCTTGTCACGTGTTTATGTCCCTCCGTGTCGTCCCACGCATGTTGTTTTGTCTCAACCATGTGTTGTTAGTTGTCTTTCATATGTTGTTAGTCATCCCTTTATGTCTCGTGTGTTGTCCCAACCGTGTGGTCATCCCTCATATTCTTGTCTCAACCGTGTGTTGTCCCACCGCATTGTTATCTTGTCCCACCATGTTCATTGTACGTACATGTGGTTTGTTCATGCCATTGTATATGTGCTTATTTGTCTTGTTGTATTATTTTTCATTTGTATGATTGTTATGTTATGTTGTGTTGTCTGCCATTCAGTTGATCGTTATGTTATCTTCGTTATGTTCATGTTTATTTGTTCATGTTTGTTGGTTGTCTTATGATGAAAATCTCATAAAAATTTAAAATTCAAAAAATCTAAAAAAATGACATTTCGCTTGGCAGGTAAGTCAGGTATGGCTCTCTATCCCTTCTCATTGTTGCATTTCTATATAGTATCTACGCTATTATAGCCTCTCAAGGACCGGCTGGTTTACCGTGTGTTCTGGGATCTGATGTTCCCCTTTAACAAAAACGATGATGATCTAAGAGCATACGGTTAATCGTTGGATAGGCCATTAGTTTAAGTCGGGTAGGGGACGATGGACTCTGTCTCGCACGCCGTGCTTGCAAGAAGACTCTTGACCCCGTATTGCTCAGTCTAGCAATAGTATCCTTGAGTACTTTCTATTTTATCTTTCTTTACATTTGTTTTGATGATTTCTTTATTTTAGCGCAGCATGCATCATGTCATTTTTGAGCATTCACGTCTCGTGATCCTCTCAAGGTTTTCTCCTCAGCAATTGTTAATTGTGTTTCCATTCTCTTGGATAAGAGATTCTCATTCCACTCTGAATTTGATCATTTTCTCTGATCTTGCCCGCTTGGTCTGGTTGGCCAACGTGATTCCTATCTGGATTTTATCTCAATTTTATTTCCCTTTTCCAGCTTTCCAACTGTGTTCTTCCGATCCCCTCATTG
Source organism: Amorphophallus konjac (assembly GCA_022559845.1). Taxonomy (NCBI): domain Eukaryota; kingdom Viridiplantae; phylum Streptophyta; class Magnoliopsida; order Alismatales; family Araceae; genus Amorphophallus; species Amorphophallus konjac. Next base: position 166,272,512 of record CM040117.1, on the reverse strand, counting down.
TCTGTGGATTGTGTCCCCAATGAGGTTGGTCGTGTTTCCTTTTCCTTCCCTTAGTTTAGTTCTCCAGACATGTCTCATCCTTGTCAACCATTCCAGGTGTTTAGTTTGGCATTTTCAGGAGAATTCATGTCGCTTGTTGGTCATGACGGGTGTATTTTGCCTTGATGCCCGCTTTTCAGATCTCTCCGCTCCATCACTGCTTCATCTCCATTTCACATCGCTATCGCTTTCGCTCCATCTCCTTTCCACGCCGCCTCCACGCCGCTTTTGCTCTTTCCCTTGCAAAGCGAACATCAAGGAGGGACATTTGTTGACACCCATTTTTAGCCCACAAGTTGTGTTCTTTCTCTTATTCGTCATTTTGATGTCCCGAATAACCATTATTTTGGAGCCTTCCTTAGATGAATTGTAAGCCCATTTTATTGTTCCATTCCCTTTGAACCTTGGAGATCATTATTTCTTAGAGCTCTGAAACTTATCTTATTAACTTACAGCCGTCCAAGTCTACTTACGGCCCATTTAGGTCAACTTCCATTAAAGCATTCGGCCCCTTTCACTGCGTAGTCCTGAACACGGCCCTATTTCATCCCCTTTTGTTCCTATATTCATCAAGTGTCTTTCACTAAAGTTGTTCATCTTTTAAAGCCCTACAATTCCTTCTTCTACGCCATTAGCCAGTTCTCCACCGATTTCAAGTTATTCATATTTTTCTGGCAGGTTGTGCTGTTCACCTGTGTCCTAACATTTTCTCTCTATGTTCTCACACCATTTTCTCCCTCTTATGATCATCTTTTCATCTTGATCTCTTCATGAAAGTTGTTCATTTTTAAGTTATCTACACTTTCTTCTTCTATCACTTTCACTCATTTTACACCATTTTCGAGATATGCTTTGATTTCCAAAGTCACGCAAAGTCTATCTAGAAAATTTTCCTCCAATAGCCTAGCGGTCTTGGGAAGACCGCTAGGTCATAAAAAATGGTCATCACTGGACTGTTAGGCCCGAAACTTGTCTAAAATCACCCGTTTAACCCCTGGAGCCTTGCGGTCACTCTCTAGACCGTTTGGCATCCCCTTGCGGTCCTTCCATGACCGCTTTCATCAAAAAATTGCCCTACGATAAACCATTTTTAGAACAGAGAGTCCGGATGTTCCTGAACTCTGATTTCTTCGTCGCTGTGCTCTTTGGACTCCTTGTTGACACCACTTTCGAGGGAGATAAGCCTCCACCTTGATTTTCTTCGACTTGGGACTCTTCCCATGTAACGCCTGAGAATTTTTCTAAGAATTTTTTAGATTTAAAAAGTAATTATAAAGCATTTAATAGGCTATAAATGAATTTTGTTTGAACAAAATCTAATTATTTACGCCCTACATTTGATCCAAGAGGATTAGGCCCATATAATAAACCCAAATAGGCCCAAAAGGTTGTTTTGGACTTTAGCCCATATTCTAGAAGCTAGGAATGAGTGTAATCACGAAATTAAGGAGATAATTACTCCTTGGGATATAAATAAAAGGATAATATTGGGGATAATATCAAAAGAGTTTGATGTATTTCAAATTCGGAGCCCAATAGTGAAAACGGTCTATCGCGAGACCGCTAAGGGACGATTGGCGGTCCAGTCCTAGACCGCTAAGGCACTGCAGTTCCGTGAGAGAAGGAAAACGTGAAAAGGTTAGATTTTTCATGTCTAAATCATCTAGGATCGACCCTATCAGCTAATTAGATAAGTCTAGAAGGATTGTAGATCAAATTGAAAGTCTAATTGGGACTCTAAGTTCGTTCTAATCCTCAAAACCCTAGCTAACCCTATAAATAGATCCCAGATTTGACGTGTGCGACCCTTACTTTTGGCACGCCTGGAACTCACGTAAGGAGAATGAATTAGAGCTAAGTTTTTTCTAGAAATTTGTTTATTATAATTAGAACTAACTACCCTCCGAATTCCGTTCTAGGAGATCAAGCCTAAAGGAAGATAGAAGTCTCCAAAGTTGTTGATTCTACACAAGTAACTCAGGGAATAGTGCATTCAACCCAGATTGATCAAGGAATTCAAAGCCCTAAATGAGGTCTTTAGTAAAGGTGTTTTTAGAACTTTCTGTTACCCTTCATATCTTCTATCTACCCTCAAAATTTCATGTCATTAGGACAAGGGAATCAAGAGATAGAAGGACGTGAAGTTGCTAATCTAGTTCAGGACGAGCAGAGAACTAGGGTTGACTTGCAGCCTTAAATTCGCAGATTAAAGCCCAAGACAGAGATAGGTTATCTCATGGATGGCTTAAACTTTATGTCAGGAATAAAAACCCTCTTGTTTCATTTGATTTCATGCATTGTACACTGTGGATTTCATGTTTTACTAGGACTATGCATCTAGTTAAGTCTTCATGCATGAACTAGCCGTAATGAGAATAAAAGGAAATTTCTTGTTAATTACATGAACCTATGCATATCGTTGGCCTATCCTTGTTCTATCATGCCATAGAAAGTTTATATATATTGATTTTCATACATGATGTGTCTTAGATTAGCATTTTGTATTGTTTTCATTGAACTCGGTGTTATACAGGAAGAAACGGTCTTCCTATCGACTGCTAGGGAATCTAGCGGTCGTACGATAGACCGCTAACCGCAAGCAACGGTCTTGTATTAGACCGTTTTCTATTTCTGATTCTGTAATATTGTTAATCCGAATCATATTACAGAATTAACCATAGTTATGATATAATAAGCCTAGTTAACTAGTTTTATTCCTGTTTTAAGTACTGTTTTCCTATACTTAGTTAAATTTCTGGTTCATCATAAAAGATTTCATGTTTTGTGCACATTGGTAGTATTTTTAACTTATGTTAATTTATGACCAAAACAATATACTCTTGTAATTAAATACAAGTTTTAAGTAGAGGATTAATGATTTAACTTGATCATTATTTTATCACGATTTTCTCTCTCTTCTAAGAGTCATTTTTTAAGTACATGGCACATATCCCGGTATGTTGTCATTAGTTACACTTTTTGCACATTAGGAACATAATATTGGACATGATAACCTCTCCTTTGGATATTCCTTCCAACGGACTAGGAAATCTTATTTCAAGACCTCCGTAAGACTCCGCGAGCCTGGGATTTTCACTAGGACGCCGAGCTGGTTGTACCATTAAAACCCATTATCTAGAAAGGCACTTATACCGATGTTTTATATTCTGGACTTTAGCGGCCATTTGGTTGACCGTCTGACTCTGCAAGCGATTCTTCACGTGACCGCTAATGGATCCTTAACGGCCATGCATTAGACTGCTAAGACCCAGATGTTCTATTTTCAAAATATCAAACTGTCTTATTTAACGGCCTTGTACTAGACCGCCAGGGGCAAGAAACGGTCCGATAAACAACCGCTAATGTCATGAGTTTGATTAACCCGAGATTGACTCAAGGGTTGATTTTTCTATGTTCTTAGATGGTCCAATTGATTATCTAGAACCTGTCACATTATTCCAAAGATACCTAAGTAATTTTGAGAGTAAAAGGAATGTACCGTTATGCTGCCGATTTATTTCCATGGCATAACCTAGTTATTTAATGCATTTATTGAAATCTCTTATTCTCAATAGAAGCATTCTTATTTTTGGTTATATTATCATGGAACTATAGTTGAAATTGTACATTCTTGGCCATATTATAAATATGGAAGTAGCTTGATTTATACTTGAAGATGTAGTTCGAGCACTGATTGTGTTCAAGGGCTCTATGCTAGTCCCCTCGGCTGATTGTCGGAAACATACTGTAAACCATGGGGTATGATGCTACTGGCGTCGCATTGTGCTGGGAGTACTTTCTCTATAAATAAGTGAAATATCCACGGGTGATCCACATGAATTCACGAAGTACTTGTTACTCAGTGAAGAGTACATTCTTGCTTGTTGCATGATATTCTAGTGCATAGCCTTCATGGTTATGAAAAGTACATTCTTGTTACATTCTTGAAAAGGCCAAAATTTCATTCTTGTTATATACTTGATCAAACTATATTCTCATATTTCAAGTTTGATTGTATCTTGTTATTTTGGCTTTATTCGCATTATTTCATCGTATCTACATGGTTTATCTTATTTCTTTAGAGCTAAAATATTAATTACTTTAACATTGCCTTCATGTTGATACGAATATACCTACTTGGCAAGTGTGCTCATTACCCTACTTTCTAATCTTTTTCAGGAAATTCTAGTGGGACGGATTCGGAATACTCAAGTAATGGATCCGAGAGCGAGTAAAGGACATGTGATCGAGAGAAGCCTTAGTTGTCATGTGTCTAGTCAAAGTCATGATGAAATTTTATTTTTCTTGAGTCTAGCAATGAGAATCAAAGTTCTTATATAATTTGGGATTATTTTATGAAAGAATAAAGTTGAATGATTCTAGTGAATACTTCCCTCTTCAAGATGGGGTCGAAGTTGTGAGTTGGAGACGTAGCATGGCTTCGCCCCACGTCCAGAAAGAGCCCCCCCCCCCCCCCCCCCCCCCCGTCGCCACTACGAACTGGGTTCTATTTATAGGAGTGCAGAAAAGCCTAGTTTGAAATAGGAGATAATGACCCACTTTCAAAATTTTAGATTGATAAATCTCGAGATAATAGTGGTGGAAAGAGTCCCAAGTCGAAGGAAACCAAGGTGGAGGCTTATCTCCATCGAAAGTGGTGTCAACAAGGAGTCCAAAGAGCCCAGCGGCAAAGAAATCGGAGTTCAGGAACATCCAGACTCTCTGTTCTAAAAACGGTCTATCGCAGGGCCGTTTTTTGATGAAAACGATCATGGAAGGACCGCAAGGGGATGCCAAACGGTCTAGGGAGTGACCGCAAGGTTCCAGGGGTGAAACAGACGATTTTGGACATGTTTGGGGCCTAACGGTCTAGTGATGACCATTTTTTATGACCTAGAGGTCTTCCCAGGACCGCTAGGCTGCTGGAGGAAAATCTTCTGGACAGACTTTGCGCAACTTTGGAAATCAGAGCATATCTCGAAAACGATGCAGAACGAGTGAAAGTGGTAGAAGAAGAAATTGTAGATAACTAAAAAATGAACAACTTTCATGAAGAAAGTAAGATGAAAATATGATCAGAAGAGGGAGAAAATGGGGCGAGAACAGAGAGAGAAAATGTTGGGACACAGGTGAATAGCATAGCCTGCCAGAAAACCTTGAATAACTTGAAATCGGTGAAGAACTGGCTAATGGCATAGAAGAAGGAATTGTAAGGCTTTAAAAGATGAACAACTTTGGTGAAGAACACTTAATGAATAGAAGAATAAAAGGCGATGAAAAAGGGCCATTTTCAGGACTACACAGTGAAAGGGGCCGAATGCTTTAATGGAAGTTGACCTAAATGGGCCGTAAGTCGACTTGGAGGGCCAAAAGTTAATAAGATAAGCTTCATGGCTCTAAGAAATCATAATCTCCAAGGTTCAAAGGAAATGGAATAATAAAATGGGCTTGAAATCCATCCAAGGAAGGCTCCAAAATAATGGTTAATTCGGGACATCAAAATGATGAATAAGAGAAATAACGCAACTTGCGGGCTAAAACGGGTGTCAACAGCCGAGAGGCCCGATCTTGTCACTAGAAGGAAGAAGGTTGTAGCTGATGCAGTGCAAGCCCTCATCGGAGAAACAGGCGTGGATGTAGTCATCATGGCTGCAATCGTGATCACCACTGAAGACGAGTGCGAAAGGCCAGCACTTGCTTCAGATGCTCCGTTGGAGGGAGGAGGCCAAGCACCCAGCCCCTCCACCCCCGATCCAACAATGATGATGCTGCTCCTGAAGTATCAACAAAAGATTGACATGTTGAAGAAATAATTGGGCGAGCTGAGCATGCAAGCGTCAGCCTTGAAGCAGGTGGAAGCCCCTCCCGAAACATCACGGCGTGGCGCCGATGAGCTCGAGGGTACGTTCACCTCAGATGACGGTTTCTTAGCCACTACACAATTATGCTGGGGGCATGGCCCCGATATCACCACCGGCTCCTCAACATAAGGGGACTGCCGCTACTATGCCTCAGGCCATGGTGTTGGCAACACCTCAAATGTAGCAAGCCCATTTCTATCCAGATCTGGTGGACCTTGTTGGGTCCCACGTAGTGCAATCGGATCTAGAAGGGGGGGCTGAATAGATCCTATCAAGAAGTTTGGCCTATTTAAAAACTCTTAGCTACTAAAAGCATAAACCACTCCTATAGAGTAAATGAATCACTTAGGCACAATGCACAGCGGAATTAAACGGAATGGCTTAAGAGAAAACGACGGTCCAAAAACTACACAGGTTGACCTGTGTGAACAAAGTGTTTGCTTGGAGCACCGCCAAGCCAACTGGAGTGTATGCTATGGTGATCAACCAAAGTGCGTGTGGGTGCACGCAAGGTGATCCTTCTTTACTGGAGTATGCTCTTTAGTGCCTGTGTGCAAGGGTGCAGCAGGCAGCCAAGGCAATGTAAATGCAGTGCAGAGGATAAGCAATGTGCAGACAAGATAACAGAAACCACAACGCTTAAATGTGTGGTGGAAATAACTCACATTGCATACGATGAAGCAAGCATATCAACTGTGAATGGGGATAGAAAATATGGAGCAATCGCACAAGTTGCACAACCCACAACATAGGAGATTTTAAGGTGGTTCAGTTGCAGACCCGCAACCTACGTCTACCCCTCACCAAACCAGGTGAGGCTTTCCTGCTGACACACAGCTTACGGGCTCACAAGCCAACCGCTGACACACAGCTTTTGGGCTCACAAGCCAACCGCTGACACACAGCTTACGGGCTTCACAAAGCCAATCCACATAGCAGAACCACCTTCTGTCTATCTTCCTATAGCTGCCTGTAGGGACAGTTCAAGGTGAAATGAGTAAAACAAAGAACACAAAAAAGAAAACACTGCAAGTGCAGTAGAAAAATAAGAGCTAGAGAAATAAAAACATCAACTGAATCTTCAGATACAGATCTGGAAGTTGGTGAGTGCAGCTACAATTTCAGATATGAAGATCTGACTTTTCAAGCAACGGTAGACTGCAGGGTTGTGCTCTTTCAAGGCTGATCTCACTTCTTTCTCTTGCTCTTACAGCATTGGACTCGGTCGCCCTTAGTGCTGGGCTGCGCTCTTCTTTTCTTTCTCACAGGTTCTTCTTGGATGCTCAAGGGGATGGCTTTCTTCCAAGGCAGTAGCAGCTTCTTCTCTTGAGGAAGCTTCATATAAATAGGAAGGCCAGGGGAAAATTTTCCCGCCACAAGATCTTCTTCCCTTGAAGCATATGCGGATGTGAGCTTGAGTGCTTTTCGAGGGCAGCTTCTTCTTCTAGCTTTTTTTTCCATCTATGAACAAAGCCACCTTTTTCCTTGGACTTACTGTTCAACCTTCTTCATCAGAGTTTGTCTCCCAGCTGGTACGCTTTTGGTTCAGACAATCTTCTCTGTTTCCATGCAGTGTATAAGGTTGGTAGCCCCTGGTATGGTAAGAAGTAATCTGGACCATCCATTTTCTGAATGCCAGAATAGGGTGACCTTTGATTGGTTCAGAAGTGATAAGGTGCAGTGGGTTCTCATTGGCTGCCCAGACTGCTTCATGCGGTACACAATAGTTCCTATTAACTAGCCAGCAAATCCTCGTCAAGTACAAGACTATCTCCTCAAGGTATGACCCCTTTTCCGATGGAGACTCTTTCTAGGTGATTTGCCATTGGTCCACTTGGAAAGTAAGAATCTTTTCTGTCAACCGGTCTTCCAGAATTTGTACTATCGAAGAAGGAGACACCCTTTAAGTAAAACAGGGTCTCCGTAAAGATGATGAGGCAAAGGCCTAGTGACCTTTGATTGGTCCACCTGGCACTCAAAAATTCTTCTCTGGAACTCTCTGGAAGAGCGTGCCACTTCATCTTGGATCACATGCCATTCTATCGCTAGAGACATATATCTAAATGGGTCAGTCTTTAAGTTTAACCAAAACTGAGATTTGGAGCTTCAGACTTGTTTGATGAAATGCCTGTACTGTATGCATCGACCTTAGACTTGAGTGTACTCAGACCTTGTGAGAGCTGCTCAGACCTTGTTAGTGTGCTTTCATAAATTTGAACGTGTTGATGCACCGACCTTGTAACATTGAAACCAAATGTGCACAGACTTGTAGCGTTGAAAGAAAACATGCACCAACCTGATGTTACCAGAAGGCAAACGTGCATCGACCTTGATTTCACATGTTCACAGACCTTCTGTTATGTGCACCGACCTGATATGATGAAGAGCAAACGTGCACGGACCTTCATATGTTGAAAGCAAACATAGCTCAGACCTTGATGCGTCGAAGGTAGACATGCACCGACCTTGGTACTCATGTGTGCACAGACTTTGTGCGTTGAAGCAAAAACTGCACCGACCTTGGAGATCACATGTGCTCAGACTTTGTGCACTGAAGCAAAACCTGCACCGACCTTGGAGATCACATGTGCTCAGACTTTGTGCACTGAAGCAAAACCTGCACTTACCTTGGAGATCACATGTGCTCAGACTTTGTACTATGCATGTGCACAGACCTCATAGAGTTGAAACCAAATGTGCACCGACCTTGGTTGAGGATGTGTGCTGACCTTGTAGAGTTGAAAGCATATGTGCACAGACTTGGATATGTTGAATGAAAATGTGCATCTACCTTATAACCTATCGAGCAAATGTGCACCGACCTTAGTCTTTCAACTTTGGCATATGCATCGACCTTACTACTCCAAAGACTGAATGTGCATCGACCTTAGTCCTTCAACTTTGGTATGTGCATCGACCTTCAGCAACGTGCACAGTAGCATGCTCAGACTTTGGTCTGCAGGCTTGCGAGAGGTGCATCGACCTTTGCTGCGTGCTAGCAAGAGTTGCACCGACCTTGGTCTAGTGCTGGCGAAATGTGCATCGACCATGGTCTTGTGAATAGTGACATGCTCAGACCTTTGTCCTCAGGCCTTCATGTGCATCGACCTTTGTCTGTCAAAGAGCTGACTCTCAATTGATCAATAGCGTTGACCTGCTATCAATTCTTGATCAGTGGCGTTGACCTGTGTTGACCTACGTTGACCATTTGTGACCTGCGTTGACCTACTGTCACTTTTCCTCTAGTCTGTAGTTGTCTAGAATTCTGTGTTGCCAGTGCCTTGATTTTTCCTTCAAACTTTGCTTACACAGAATCTTGCCAATGTTGTCATGACCTAAAGTATATGAGTATGGATTTATCAATTGCAGGTTAGACTCATTAATGGATCATAGTCAGACATCATCAAAATAATAGAATTAAGCATGATACACACATGCCCAACAGACTCGAAAATGGTAAGCAAGCTGATGGTTTAACAGATAATAGACATGAAGTTGGCAGAGCGAGGTGGTGATGATTATGTCTCGTTTGATATATACAAGGTGCCGTATCAGGTCCACCATGCTGCCAAAAGACTGCCTCCTAGTGTCAGCAAGTCGCTGAAGTTTGATAAATTCAACGGGCAAGGATCGCCGAAGGAGCACATAGCCTACTACATGAATGTGATGGGCGATCTGGCAGCAGATGAGTCCTACCTGCTGAAGTTCTTCAAGTCTTCTCTTACGGGGCTTGTCTTCGAGTGGTACTCGAACCTGCCGACCGGGTCCATTAGCGATTGGCCCGATATGCAATGGAAGTTCCGGGAGTGGTTCCACGTTTTTGAAAGGGAGGTCACTATGGCCGAATTGTATGCTTCCAGGCGGAAAAATGATGAAACAGCCCTAGAGTATATCAAAAGATGGCAGAACCTTAGCATGAGATGCAAGCGTCAGCCACACCAAGAGGATGCAGTCCAGATTTGTAAACATAATTTGAAGCGGGAATTCCTCGAGAGGATGATAGGAATGAAAATCAGGTCTTCGACTGATTAAACAATGTGGTGGCGGAAATCAAGGCCTTCCTCTCAAGATATTCTTCTGCCCCTGTTGCCTCCAGTCAAAAAGCCAAATCGGCTGATAAGCGGCCCGTGCCCAAGGAAGTCCATAATGTAGACTTCAAGGCGTTTGAGCAGCAAAAAAATAAGGATAAGGGAGTTGCCAATCCTCCTCCGGCGAAGCCTGCTAAACGACAGGAGGGCCTATCCTTGCATAATAAAATGAAGAAGTAGTACTCCTTCCCCAAGGAGAAGACCCGGGTCCTATTTGAATGGACTAGCCGATATAATAAGATTACACTGCTAGACCCAAAGAGGCCAGGTGATGCTAGGAGGAAAGATGATCCTCGCTTCTACCCGTACCATCAAATGCTTGGGCACCCCATTGAAGACTGTTATGTTTTCAAGGACGTCATTGAAAGTCTGATTAAAAAGGGGGAGCTACAGATGGGCGAGTATAAGGTAGATCCTCTGTGCTCACATAAAATGCCCGTACTAAGGGAAACCATCAACATGATATCCCTATATCGGCAATTGCCCGAGGAGGTGGCAGAAGCTTGCGCAAAGCACACCTATGAGGCTTTTGTGCTGACCCCAGCAAAAGATCAGGAGGATTGGCAGATGGTGTCGAAAAAACCAAAAAGAAGACCGACATCCCGCCAAGCTCCGGGAGTCCAAATTCATGGCATTACACCCCAGCCAGTTCCACTTGATGTGACCCTAGTCTGGCATGATACGGCCCCTCGAATGGTCATCAGGAGGCCAACCGCTAATAAGAAGAAGCAAGTCCCATTCCAGGTACACAAAGAAGTCAGCCCAGTAGTCAAGCAGCTGTAGGCAATCATAGACGGGTTGGACGGATATGAACAACCCAAGATTAAACCGGTGCAGCTAAAAGTATATGTCCCTTGGGAACATCTAGAGTCCCTCGGGCTAGAGCAAGAAGCTAAAGATGAATTTTGGAAAGGAATCGCCCGGAAAGATGCTCCACGCGAGCAGATGCCAGTTGAGAAAAGAAAGAAAAAGAAGAAAGCAAAGAACAAAAAGAAAGGCAGCGCCATCTCCTGCAACACTTTGTCGACTTTGTTCAGCATGGCCCAAAGCTCTGAAGAAGGTGATGAAGAAATCTATTTTGCGCCAGCCGAAGAAAGCCAGGCCGAAACTTCCACCTCCCTACATGCCACTAGGTCTGGGAGTAAGTGGGGACATCTACCCCTGGCTAACCACAATATCATGTTCAGGGGTGAACAGCCGTACCAAATCCCCGAACCTGAGATAAAAGGTGCCAGAGTCCCGCCTCCGACGGGCCTTTACCCCGAAAATGAAGCGGCCAGGGAGTCCCCTCGTTCGTTGAATTTCTGTCGGCAAAGAAGGGCAAGCAAAATACCTCCACCCAGGCCTCAGGTGTGCCACCTCCGGCATATAAAGGTGGAGAGGGTGTCAAGCCCCAAACCGATAGCAGCAGAACTACTCGGAACGTGGCAGCGAACAGTCACGAATAATCAGAGCAAATCTCAAGACTCAAATACAAAGCCAGACAATATTGACAAAAATATAATTCTTATTAATATCAAAATGTGAATATTACATCTCTGAATCAACTTACATTAATAAAAGAAAAAGACTCAATATTACACTTAATGAAAGGATAAAGACTCAAAGATAGGACAAGACTCAAGAAAATAAAAGACACCGACTCGATTCTCCAGAGCATTCATCACTCTTGCCCTTTCCCATCTGATTTCTTATCTTCGGCATTATTACTTGAAAAATGTTAAAAATAGGTTGGATGAGCAAAAAGCTCAGTAGGAATTACATCTCTCATCAAGCATGATATAAGTGATTAGCCAGTTAATCATGTTCATGAGCATGTAATGCATGAATGGTATAACTTGACACTAGATCTAGCAGAAAGGATGATCATTAACGAACATCAAAACCAAGGGCAGATATAAGCTCAAGAGAAAAGGGAAGTAATTCCCATGCAGAACCAAGGACAAGATGCTAGTATGAAAAAAAATAAGACAGATGTTTCAGATGAACATAACTTTAGAATTTGACCAGAATATATCAGAATTTTAATAATGATAAGCAGAAATAATCAGTCTAGCAGAATATCTAAATTATTAGGATGAATAGAATAACAGAATAGTAGAATAACATAATTTACAGATAACAGATATAATAGAATTTTACAAATTTACAGACTTTGGTGTAATGCCACACCCAGAATTCCCATGGTTTACAGAATGGACTTCCGTCCTACCTGGCATTGGTTGTAGCGGACCCACAGCCCTTAATATTTCAGAATTTTGCATATATGGTTAATATAGAGTCAAAGGGGTTATGTTCCAGAAATATTGATAATGAATTTTTTGAAAGGAATAGCATGTCATGACTAATGCGGATGACAATCAGGAAGATCCATGATATAATGGAGATGAGGGACTAAATAACGTATAGGGATATTGTAAGACCCCGGATAAATAATAAGGGATAAAAATATTTTAAGTGAATTGAACGTGGGAAAAGGATAAATAAAAATAATTAAGCGATATAAATATATATATGTACTTAGTGAGCTTTAATACATATATAACACAAGCCAAGAGAAATGCATTTAATGGGCCTTAACCCATTATAAATATGTCTATACATATATACCTTAGCCAAAGATAAGAAAACTCATTTATATGCCACCATCAAAACCCACGTGAGTTTCCACCAAGTCCAATATGTGAAACTATATTAAAGCCCACCTCCTCTATAAACCAACTATCCATGAGCCCAAAAATACACCCCAAACCCTCGTGCTAAGCCCATTTAATACACATGTATATATATATTTGCCCCTACCAATAAAACAAGCCACGTAAGTTTCTCACAAAAGCAACCTTTAGGTGCATGCTCGGACATGTTTTAGGGTTTTGAGAATGCAAATGGGAGCAGGCGGCTGCTAGCTCGGAAGGGTATTAACCATGCAGAGTATGTTTAAAACCTTGCCCAATCTTGATCGAAAACCCTTCCATAATCAACCGTGGAAACCTCCAGAACGTCAGAATTCTTATAAATGTCCTACCCTCTCGAACGGGCTGATTTTTTTCTAAGGATTGCCGCTCGTTCGACGACCTCCTGCTGAACGTATTCATCCTGCTATACTTCTTCCTCTTCTTCCTGTTGCCTGCATCGTGAGGAAATTCTTCTTCCTACGGTTGTTGCTGTCAAACCGAGAAGAACACAGGAATCTTCTGACTAGTTGAAGGACGTAAAGATTCTTCATCCAATTTCCATCTTCCTCTGAAGCAGCTGCAGTCGATGTCCTCTTCAGCATACTCTGTTTAGAACAGAGTACCGGTTCTTCATCAATTTTTCACGTGTCTTCCCCAGATCAATAATAAGATAGGTTTTCTCAAGTTTCGTAGCCCAAACAAGGTTAAACAATGATTTCAGGCCAACATAATAGGTAAAAATCATCTTATAGCATGCATTTACATCATATATATATCATATCTATGATTATCGTGGTGTTCTGTTGAAATTAGAATTTTTACGGTAAATAACGCCTTTTTCTAGGGCGTTATTTTATTTTGACGCCCATCAGAACGGTCGTCAAATTCCATTTGGAATTGACGACGTTACATATGTCGTATTTTATGCAATTAACGCCACTGTTCAGGACGTTAATAATATAAAACGTGACAGTCACGAGGGCGTCAATTAACAAATTCTAAAAGAAGTGATATGTTACGGTCGTCAATTTTATATATATGGTTTATGAGATTTTCGCATTTATAGTCGTTAATGGTTATAGAAGTACCCTTTGGCCATGAAAATTTACTGGCATACTATTGGGGTAGAGACGGAGGTACTGAAAGTGGTTGCACCATTTTTCGTACCCCCTATTGCAAGATCCCCCGTCTCTCGTCGAAAAAAAATTTTGAACACATGGTCATGTAGAGTTTTTCGAGCCGGTCATTTCAGTATATTATAGGCCTGATTCCGACATCATTTAGTACAGAAATGAAAGACCCAAAAATTTGAAATTTTTTTAAAGACGACCAAAGTAAGGTCGTGGGATTTAGAATTGACGCTTGGCTGTATAGGCGTCCATTTAACCATATAATATATATATTTATATATGTATATATATATATATATATATATATATATATATATATATATATATATATATATATATATATATATATATATATATATATATATATAATGTACATGTATCTTTGAAAATCTATATTCATTAAAATATGTAACCAAAAATTATGAAAAAAATATGTTTGGAATCCTTGTATTTTTCTCCTAATTATCATATATTTTATTTTCTTAAATTATTTTAAATAAATCAATGTGCCTTTTTATGTATGTTTTAGAATTTATTCAATTAAATAGATATAAATGAAAATTCTTGCTAAATAAATTGAGTTAAAAATCATGAAAATTAACGTTCCCCAAGAGGATGCTAATTAATAAATGACGGCACCCACGAGCGTTAAATAATATAAGTTTATTTAATTATAGTTAATTATAGAATAGTATGGACATGAATTCTATGATTAACGTATACATGTTCTTACCGTTTTCTTCCGTTTTTGACCCATAACCGCGGGTCTTTTGGCACTCTCATCTCATGTCCGTAGATGGAGTCCCTGTTTCATGATTGGTTCACGTATACATCTCAACTCTTGGTGACATACGAGCCCTCCGTTGGACATTCCGTTCCTTCGGACTGGCGAGTTAGTCATTGGGACCTCCATAAGTCTCCTCGTAGCCTTGGATTCCCTCAAGGCCGACTGAGTTGGTTGTACCTTAAACACCTTGTACCTTTTGATTGCCACGTCTTGTGGTAAACCGGCCCTCTCATGTCGCCATCTTGGTCCATGAGAGAATAATCTTTGCCATTGGAATGATGATATTCCACTAGGCGGTATCTTGGATTGAGTCCCTTATAGATAGGGTCAATCTCTCAGCTTGATTCATGTCCCTTGATTGGTGACATGTATAGTCATCCACTCAAGTTATCACGGCTACCTAGTTAAGGTACCGATTCTACCCAGGTTATCGACACGTCATGATTCTCGTTGGTTTTATCATTATCCATCTAATGTTCTTCCTTGAATTCCGTGGAACCTATCCACGAATCTACCTTGATATCCTACATGAGTTTGTCCTTGGAATTCCATGGCTATCACTAAAGTGGTTGTCTAGATATTACATGTAACAATGTCTGCGCATATAGGGCCCGATCTGGTCCTGGGAGGAGCACCCGAAAGTACTTGTGCCCATGGGAGTTATATTGATCACGGTGTGGCATTGCACCGAAGTGCTTGCTTGAATCTACGACAATCCACGATCCATCACTCTCTCGCGTTCTTGACTTGATTGACTTGACATGACTTGCGTGGCCCGGAATGGGCAAAGTACTTGCTTGTTAATAGCCATCATATCATGACATAAATGACTTTATTGATATACTTGGTACTCGTTCTTGAAATCTTGAATACTTGAAATTCCCTATCTTGGATCAATAATACATGTTATTTCCTCTCGTTATCATGTTCAATTCTATACGTTTCGTTTTACATGTTTTACATATAGACTTGCATTTTCATTTGAAAAAGTTAATTACTTAAACCAATTGCTAGTTCTTGAGATATAATTCCTATTGATCGTTCGCTCACCAAGTTCTTGTCCCCAAACTTTTCAGGTAATACGGACCATGACTCAGACTCGGATGGGCAGGAGCAAGAGTGACGAGCATAGAATCTGCAAGCGTCATGCTACTACCACTTATCGTGTCTTGTCGTCCTTAGTTTATTCTTGGAGTCTTGTCATTTGATATGGTGTTATGTCAATGTGTTGTAATAATTAAGACTTATGGGCCTGGTTCGAATTGTTAAGTCTTGGAGTATGTGACTTTATTTATGGATTTGTTGTTATCAATGGTATCAATTTTTGGTTATGTTTTAACTCTCCTCTTTTTGCGCACTCTATGCTGATGTCGAAATTCTACTTGCTCTGATTGACATGATTGATATAAACTCGTCACGTTTCTCCCGGATTCCTTCCGCGCTCGGGGCGTGACAGTTTTTATGGTATCAGAGCCTAGGATTTCAAGTCCTAGGAAACCCAAGTCTAAGGATAGGTCTATCCCAAAACGTGAGGATGGGTAGTGCCGTGGGTATAAGTCCTTGTAGGGCATCCGACTACAAATCCAACTTGAAAACTAATTAAGGTAAAATCCTTGCAGGACTATGGCTGCTGAACGCGCGCAGTGGCGTGAAATGCAACGGACTGTTCAGGGTCTAACCCAGGCCTTGCAGCAGGTAGCTTGTAGCGACCCTGATAAAAATAAGATTTTTAAATAAATCAAATTAAAAATAAGAGATAAGTGAATAGATGACAAAGAGCATAAATGAGTAAATCATTAATCAAAGGAAAAAAATAACGCCTTTTATAAAGGCGCTGATTCAAAAGGAAACGCCTCTGTCTAAGGCGTTAATTTAAAAAGGACGCCTATACCATAGGGCGTCAAATTTCAAACGACGAAAGATAAAATCTAGGAAAAGGAAATGAAACGCCCTCTACCTGGGCGCGTTTTACATAAGTAACGACGCTAGACAAGGCGTCAATTTAAATTCGACGCCCTCGCTTAAGACGTTAATTCAGTTCGAGTTTCGTTCGACCCAGGAGTCTATCCCGGGGCAAGTTATGGATAACTACGTCGAGGGTAGGATATAGTAAGGACTCTATCAAGGGAATACTACCCTTAATCAAATTCTAACTCTATTAGGATGCCCAAAATCCTATAAATAACCCGGTCCGATCAAACCCTAAAGTTGTTGCTGCTGCGTGAAGAACAGGTGGTTCTTCGTACCGTTTTCTTCCTCTATCCATAATTCTTAGTCATGAAGGATACTAATATTCTTCATGTGTTCTGTAGGTTGACGTGCTGAAGAACGAAGGGTCTTCATCATCGTCTACATCTTCTTCAAACTACCGAAGTGTCGGAGGAGTTTTTCCTTATCATCTTCCTCTGCTTCCGGAAGATCAGAGCATCGTTATTATTGAACCTTCATCTGTTCGTCGGTCAAAATCTTCTTAAAGGTAGGTTTTCTCAAGGACTGTAGCCCAAACTAGCCTAATAATGATTATAACATCATCTGTTAATACATGCATGTAGATTTTATGCGTTTCTGCAAAGTTTTTGAAGGAAGCGTCCCTGTCAAGGGCGCTAATTTAAAAGAAACGACCATGACTAGGTCGTCAACTCCATATTTGACGCCCTTCACACGGACGTCAATTTCTCTTAATTGATAAATGCCATGTTTAAAATTATATGTCTATTCAAACATGATTCTAAATTAATGCATGATCAATCTCTTGTAATCCTGCTATTTTTCCTGCCACGATCATGTACCCTGTTTCCTGAAATTTTATTATCTGAAAATTGGTAAATTCCTGAATTCACGACCTTGTCCAGGTCGTCTCATGTTTAACTGACGCCCCAGACCAGGGCGCATATTGAAGAGACACGCCCCTATCCAGGGCGCGTTTCTGTTAAAAATTCCAGATTATTAATATTCTGTAAATTAGAAATATTGAAAGGACGACTTCTATGTACGTCGTCAAATGTAATATAAACGCCCCTGAGTAAGGCGTTAATTTCATGAAAAATGGCTTTACCAAAGTCGCTATTTTTTTGCATTACTGTTTCACTGATTATTGTTAACCGAGAGTTTCATTATATCTATATATATATATATATATATATATATATATATATATATATATCGGCACTATATTCCAGTCCGTGAGTATAGTCCCACGTTTCTACGATGATTTATCGTATTACCCTCTCAATTCTCATTGACATACAAGCTCTCCTTTGGACATTCCGTTCCTTTGGACTAGCGAGTTAGTCATAGAGACCTCCGTAAGTCTCCTCGCAGCCTTGGATTCCCTCAAGGCCGACTGAGCTGGTTGTACCATAAAAATCCATTACACTATTTTACCATGTCACTCTGAAGAAACATGGTATACCGGCCCTCATGTTATGCAAAGTGTGTATCATGAGAATTCTCTTAATGGGATGAGGTTATCATGTCATTTGATGCTGTTCTTGTAAACCCCAATTCTATATCAACATTGTTATGCTGTTCTTGTAAACCCCAATTCTATATTCAACATGATGTTCTTAGGGACCTCAATTCTATAGTAAGAATGAGGACGTCTTGACATTGATGAGCTGTTCATGTGGACCTCAATTCTATATAAAGAATGTCCATACTTGCTTGTCATGGTACCCAAGTTAGGGAACCAATTCCACCTAGTTTTATCGATAATCGTGATTATACCGTTATTATCGTCATTCTATGTCAAGTGTCATATTTTTGGACTCTATTCTATCCAAGTTATCCTACGTATCTACAAGCTTTATTCTTGAAATTCCATATTGGCTATACACAAAAGTGGATGTTAAAATACATGATTAATGCCTGCGCATATAGGGCCCGATCTGGTCCTGGGAGGAGCACCCGAAAGTACTTGTGCTCATGGGAGTTAATTGATCACGGTATTGGTATTATATCGAAGTGCATGACTAGCTTGATTGAACATTCCACAAATCTTGTACTTGACTTGATATTACATGACTTGTGTGGCCCGAGAAAGGGTAATTTCATACTTGCTTGACTTGAAACAAAATAGCCAAATTCCAACGTAACATCATGAGTTTACTTGCTTGAATATCTTGATATCTTTCGATATAAGTTCTTGAAAGTTCATAACTAGTTCTTCTTGCTATCTTATTGTTATACACTCTCTCTCTATCTTGTCGTTTTATGCGAGCATACATAGCTATAGTGCATTCATGAAAGATGTAATTACTTAAACCCATTGCTAGTTCTTGAGATATAATTTCCTACTGAGCGTTCGCTCACTTAGTGTTTCCCTACTTTTCAGGTAAGTCCGACGAAGAGGGAACTCAAACGGATGGGGAAAATCAAGAGTGAAAGAGATAGAGCTTCTTCTGTGTTATCTAGTCTTTTTCATATTTTCTTGAGTCAACCTTGTATTTTTCCTTTATTTCAGTTAGTACTTCAAAGGTTTGTAATAGACATATTCTTATGAAGGAATAAAGGATTGGGTTATCTTTACTTTTGCGCATCTCTGATTTTGGTGTCGAATACACTAATACTCTGATTGACATGATTGATATAAACTCGTCACGCGTCTCTGGGTATCTTCCGCTCTCGGGGCGTGACAATTTTTGTGGTATCAGAGCCTAGGGTATTCAATTCCTAGGAAAACCCAAGTCCAAGGATAGGTTCAAACCTTTAACCAGTGAGATTGGGTAGAACCAAGGGTTGAGTTAACTTAAAAGCCCTTAACGCGAGTATATACTAATATAGTTATTGTAATTGTAGGACGATGGCTGCCGAACGTGCTCAGTGGCGCAACATGCAGCGTACACTTCAAGGCATGACTCAAGTGCTGCAACAAGTAGCACAGGGAGGTGCACAACGAGCCGAAAGTCTCCACCAAGTCTTCAAGAACATGAACCCTCCCAAATTCATGGGTTCTACTGATCCGGATGACGCAGAGCACTGGATCAGGGAGACGGAACGTATATTTCGTGTTATGCAGTGCACGGATCAAGATAAAGTCTTATTAGCTACCTTTCAGTTGGAAAGGGATGCCCGATGTTGGTGGGAATCGATAGAGGCTACTTTAAATCAAGACCAAGTTACTTGGGAAGAATTCGTTGAACATTTCAACGCTAAATATTTTTCGGACCGAGTCCAAGAAAAGAAAGCTACCGAATTTGCCGCACTCAAGCAACGGTCATTATCGGTGGCGGAGTACGAGGCACAATTCTCTAGATTGTCTCGGTATGCTAAGCACTTAGTTAGCACCGAGAAGATGAAAGCTAGGAGGTTCTTTAATGGGCTCAGGCCCCAATATATTACCCAGCTGGCGCCAATGGATATTCAGGTCTACTCAGAGATAGTACGCCGAGCTCAATTGTTAGAAGATGCCACGGAGCTATCAGATAGAATCCGTGGGAAGGATAAGAAGGAACAAGTTACAAGTTCGGGTTCCTTTAAACCCAACTTCAAGAAGAGGCCTAGCACTGGAGGTACTTCTTCTCAAGACCAAAAATTTAAGAAGACCAAGCCCTTCTCTATCACTACTACACCTTCGAATATAATATGCAAGCATTGTGACAAGGCTGGTCATAAAGCCGAAGAGTGCTGGAGGAAACTTGGAGCATGTCTCCGTTGCGGGAGCCGTGAGCATCGGATTCCCGATTGCCCATTACTTAATGATCAAACCAGTGACGGAAAGCGCCCGGTAACCAAGAACGCTCATCTTCACGCAATTAAGGAGACCGAAGAAGAAGAAGGCGGACTAGTAGAAGGTACACTGAGAGTTTGTTCCAAGTATGCACATGTCTTATTTGATACGGGTGCATCACATTCCTTTATTTCCAAGAAGTTTGCTAACCCACTACCTATGGAACCGGAATGGATGAAAATAATTTTATCTACTCCTCTCGGAAACGAAACCGATATTACTCACCATTATCAAAACTGTGAAGTCTTGGTGAAAGGAAGAAATCTTCCTATCGATCTCATATGTTTAGATCTAAAGGAGTATGATGTCATATTAGGAGCGGATTGGTTATCCAAATACCAGGCAACAGTCGATTGCCGCAATAGCAAGGTTACTTTCAAGGACTTTCCAGAACTAGTCTATTCTAGCCCTAAGAGTCGGAGCGAGTCACCTCTTATTTCGGCTCTCCGAGCTAGCAAGCTAATAAGGAAAGGATGTGTATCTTTCCTTGCATTTGTCACGATTAAGGAGGCTCAGGAAACTAAGATAGAAGATATCCCAGTTGTGCAAGAATTTCCGGATGTGTTTCCGGAGGAATTGCCTGGATTACCCCCGCAAAGAGAAGTGGCCTTCACCATCGATTTAGTTCCTGGTGCGGGTCCCGTATCTAAGGCACCGTATAGAATGTCCCCTGCCGAACTCAAGGAGTTAAAGGAGCAATTAATGGAACTTCTTAAGAAAGGATTCATTAGACCGAGTACTTCCTCGTGGGGAGCGCCTGTGCTATTTGTAAAGAAGAAAGATGGATCCATGAGGTTATGCATCGACTATCGACAGTTGAATCATCTCACTATCAAGAACAAGTATTCACTGCCGAGAATCAATGAGTTGTTCGATCAAATTTCAGGATCCATGTACTTTTCCAAAATTGATTTTAGGTCGGGATATCATCAGTTAAGAATCAAGGATGAGGACATTCATAAGACTGCATTCAGAAGTAGGTATGGCCATTATGAGTTTGTTGTCATGCCTTTCGGACTAACGAATGCCCCTGCTGCCTTTATGCAGTTAATGAATAGTATATTCAGGCCTTATTTGGATCAATTCGTGGTGGTCTTTATCGATGATATATTGATTTATTCCGAGATCAAGGAAGAGCATGAGGAGCATTTAAGGATTGCATTACAAATATTAAGGGCAAACCAATTATATGCAAAACTCAGCAAGTGTGAGTTCTGGCTTGAGGAAGTGACTTTTCTCGGACATGTTATATCAAAGGATGGCTTATCAGTAGATCCATCAAAAGTTGAAGCTGTGAAGAATTGGGAAAGACCGACCAATGCTAGCGAGATCCGAAGTTTCTTAGGTCTTGCCGGGCTACTATCGGCGATTCATCAAAGACTTTTCTAAGATCGCCGTACCACTTACGAGGTTAACTCGCAAGGAGATCCGTTACGAATGGAGTGAGGAATGTGAAAGAAGCTTCCAAACTCTGAAGGATCATCTTACTACAGCTCCTGTCTTAGCATTACCAATGGAAGGAGAGAAATTCGAGGTATACACTGATGCTTCTGGCATTGGCCTCGAATGTGTTCTAATGCAACAAGGAAAGGTTATAGCTTACTCTTCTCGTCAATTAAAGAAGCATGAAGAGAACTACCCCATCCATGACTTAGAATTATCCGCGGTAGTATTTGCACTCAAAATATGGAGACATTATCTTTATGGAGTATAGTTTACTGTATACTCTGATCACAAGAGTCTCAAGTATCTCTTTTCACAAAAGGAACTAAATATGAGGCAAAGACGTTGGCTTGAATATCTCAAGGACTTCGACTTCAATATACAATATCATCCCGGAAAGGGTAATCATGTAGCAGATGCCCTTAGTCGAAAGCCGAGAGCACTGTTAGCCAATTATATGATTCAAGAATGGAAGTTGCTGGAGCAATTCTCTGAATTCAATATAAGCGTGGACACAGACTTTCAATGTGTTACATTGTCTCATATAAGCATTCAGCCAGACCTATTAACTGAAATACAAGCACTTTAGGATAATGACCCAATGTTAGTGGAAATCAAGGGCAAACTGGAAGGACAATCTGATTTCCAAATAACTTGTGAAGGAAGATTAATGTTCAGGAATAGAACTTGCATACCGGATTGTCCCGAGTTAAAGAAGAAGATATTAGATGAAGCTCATAGATCAAGGTACATGATTCATCCTGGATCTACCAAAATGTACCAAGATGTGAAGAGGAATTTTTGGTGGCCCAACATGAAAAGGGAAATAGCGGACTACGTGTCGCGCTGTCTCACATGCCAACAGGTCAAGGCGGAACACCAAAAGCCTGCTGGAAAATTACATCCTCTAGATATTCCCAAATGGAAGTGGGAGAATATTAGCATGGATTTCATTATGGGTTTATCTAAATCAAAAGGAGGACATGATGGAATATGGGTTATCTTTGACCGATTGACTAAATCGGCGCATTTCTTGCCAATAAAGAGCCGATGGACAGTTGATGTTTTGGATGCATTATACATCAAGGAAATAGTCAGATTACAGGCTGTGCCTCGAAGATCATATGCTCAGATGGTCATGGAAGTCCATCGACGTCCTGTTCCTTCTCTTCAGGTGAAACCCCCTGCGTTCACAGATAAGGGTGAGCCGGCTGTGTTTTTTTCTCAAGATGAAGTTCAGACCTCCTGTTCCTCACTCCAAAATGCTATTATTGCCAAGTGCTCGTATGGCCGGCCTAATTTACCAGAGATTAAGCTGTGTCTGGCGCAGCGTTTACATCTGAAATCTGAATTTATCTTGAGTAGACTTAATGCCAGACATGTTTTGGTCAGATTGGGTTCGGAGGAGGATTTCCTTCGTGTTCTTCTGCAAAAAAATCTTTATATCAAAGGTTTCCTGTTTAGATTCTTTAGATGGTCCCATGATTTCGACTTCAATGCGGATCCTTCTACTATCCCGATATGGATTGGCTTTCCTTCTATTCCTGTTAATTTCTACCATGAGGATATGCTCCGATCGATTGCAGGCAATATTGGTCCAGTTCTTCGAATTCATGATGCCACAATAGCTATGACGAACACATCTGAAGCCTTAGTTTGTGTTGAAATGGATCTTGATTTACAGAGGAAAGACAGGATTTGGATCGGTATTGAAAATGCAGGATTCTGGCAGCCGATTAACTATTATCGGGTGCCTCATCTATGTTCATTCTGCCACAAGATTGGGCACCTGGAAAAGGAATCTAAAAAGAATCGAGGTACAAACCTACCTCGGGCGAATTTGACAGGAAAAATAGATCGTCCGGAGGTTAAGCATGTCTCCTGGCAAAACATTAAGTCAAGGCCGGTAATGTCAAATCCCCCTTTAGTTGCAGATACAAGGAATAGATTTTCAGTTTT
This sequence comes from Amorphophallus konjac, assembly GCA_022559845.1. Lineage (NCBI taxonomy): Eukaryota > Viridiplantae > Streptophyta > Magnoliopsida > Alismatales > Araceae > Amorphophallus > Amorphophallus konjac. The sequence goes on along the minus strand of CM040117.1, from coordinate 166,248,802 downwards.
TAATCAAGTTCTGGAAAGTTCGGAGATGATTGATGGTGTTGCTCAGAGCAAGGAAACTACAGGGATTAACTCGGTCTGTGATCCTGCGGAAAACAATCGGATCTCAGATGCATTGGAAAAGGAAAATCCTGGTCCCTCATATGTTGCTTGTAGTAATGCTCCTTCGGGAATGACTCTAGAGAAACCTCCCTATAATACAGAGGCTTCGGATTCTGATGAGCTGCCTTCAATTCAAAGTTATTATGAGACTACTCAGGGGATTTTAAATTCTTTCTGTTCAGACAAATTGGTAATAAATACAGAGAATTCAGAGCTCATTTCTAAAATTTCGAAGGATGAGAATATCAAAATGTTTGGGGGTCAGACACAAAAAGGAAAGGAGCTGCCTCAAGTATCAAAACCAATTGAAGTTTCAGTTTTGTCAGGTGTCTTATTCAGTGATGCCCGATTGACAAGGGCTAAAGCCAAAAGCCTGATCACTAAACCTATGCCTTATAACCCATGTTAAACTCTACGTTAATTTGGAATGTCAGGGGTATTGGTAATAAAGCTACTCAAAGGAGTTTGGCTCATCATATTAGTGTCAATAAAGCAGGTTTGGTGGCTATCTCTGAACCTCGAATTAACCTTAATAGAGCTCACACAATAGCCCGGAAGATTAATATGCAGTCATTTGTTGGAAATGACGGGGATGCCTCCAAGATATGGATTATGTACAAATCAAGTATATGTTTAGATATTGTTGAGTCTCATCCATAATATCTAACTGTTGGTATAAAGGATAATGATAAGGTAACTCTGCTCTTCACTGCAGTATATGCCTCCTGCTCAGTTAGCGAACGTAGAATTCTTTTTGATGCTTTAATGGAGTTTAGTCGAGATGTTAAAATCCCTTGGTTACTAGGAGGTGATTTTAACTGCATTGCATCTCCGGATGAAAAATGTGGTGGTTCTTTTTCTTCCATGACTGCTATGACTGATTTTCAAGGCTTTTTAGCAGCGGTTGGCTTAGTAGATGCAGGCTTTTCTGGCTCATTATACACTTGGTCAAATAATCAGATTGGCTCTTCCTCCATCAAAGCTCGGTTGGACAGGATTCTACTTAACTCATACTGGGTTAGCTCACCTAATTTTCTTTCAGTTAAACATTTAGTCCGTGGCCCTTCAGATCATGCCCCCTTATTGATGACTTTGAAGTCCACTCAACATTCTCCTGGGAGATTTATGTATCAACATATGTGGCACTCTCATGATAATTTCTTAGCTTTTGTTAAAGAAAGTTGGCATAAATATTCACATACAGATGTTCACCCTTTTGTTACTCTTCAGTACAAGTTAAAATGTTTGAAGGCTGACTTACAAAAATGGAACAAAGAATTCTTTGGCAACATATTTCAGGCTAAGAACAGAGCTGAGACTTTTGTTACACAAGCTCAAATAAATTTTGATTCTGATCCATCTGTGAACAACCGAATTCAGATGCAGAAAGCTAATGCTGATTTGCATCTTATCTTATTCAGAGAAGAGATGTATTGGTTTCAAAAGTCTAGGGTGGAATGGATCTCTTGTGGTGATCGTAACACCCAATTTTTCCATCATTACACTCAAGTTAAAAGGCAGAGGAACTTCATCCACAAGTTAAAAATTAATGAGGAGTGGGTGGATGATCAAATTGTTCAAGCTGATGGTGCAGTGGACTTCTTTAAGTCCCTTCTGTCCTCTGAACCTCATACAATTGAAGATAGAATCTTTGAAGCAATTCCTTCTTTGATTAATAATGAGCAGAATTCTTCTTTGTGTTTAATTCCTTCAGCAGATGAGGTTAAGAAAGCTGCATTTTCTTTAGCTGGGAACAGTTCCCCTGGCCCAGATGGATTCACTGGGGGTTTTTTCTCCCATTGCTGGGATATAGTTGCAGATGATGTGGTTAAAGCTGTCCAAAGCTTCTTCCAAGGGTGGGGACTACCTCAAGGCATCACTTCCACTATTATCTGCCTAGTCCCTAAGAAGAAAAGTCCCACCACATATGCTGATTTCAGGCCAATTAGTTTGTGCAATTTCACTTATACAATTGTCTCAAAAATCATATGTGAGAGGTTGAGTCCAATTCTTCCAATGATTATATCAAAGGAGCAAAGTGGATTTGTGTATGGCAGAAATCTTGCTGACAATTTTCTGATGGCCAAGGAGATGATTATAGATATTGATAAGCCTGTGCGGGGTCATAATATAATCATGCAACTTGATATGGCTAAAGCCTATGATCGTTTGGAATGGGATTTTCTATTCAAGGTTCTTAGGAGCTTTGGTTTCTGCAACAGATTTATTTCTTTGATCTCTCAATTACTGGTAAACTGCTGGTTTTCTATTTCCTTTAATGGTCAAATCAAGGGTTACTTCAAATCTACCAGAGGAGTTCGTCAAGGAGACCCCCTTGCTCCATCTTTATTCATTATTGCTGAAGAGGTCATGAGTAGGGGCCTTGCACAACTTTTTCTATCTGGTCGATGTAAATATTTTCACCTATCTAGAAGAGCTCAGCCCATAACCCACTTACTATATGCTGATGATTCTCTGATATTCATAAATGGTGGTATGGCCTCTATAAAGCAGCTAATGTTGTTCCTGGGGAGATATCAAGCTGCATCCGGTCAATGCATTAATGCTCACAAAAGCTACTTCCTAACTGCTAAGAAAATGCCTCAGTGTTCTATTGCTCGGATAACCCAATTGACAGGATACTGCTTAAGGAAGGGCAGCATCATTTACCTTGGCATTCCTCTCTTTAAGGGTCGTGTGAAGACTCCTCACTTCAAGTACCTCGTTGATAAAATTAATATCAGATTGGCTGGTTGGCAAAGCAAGATGTTATCACAGGCAGGCAGACTGGTTCTAATTAGGACAGTATTATCTGCTATACCAATATATACAGCAAATGCAGCATCAATCCCATACACTATTTTAAAACAGATTGAAAGTATCTGCTCAAACTTTTTCTGGCAGGGCTTTGAAAATTCCCATAGGAAGCATTGGGTCTCATGGGAAAGAATCTGCTGTCCGATAGAAGAAGGAGGTCTTGGAATCAGAAAATTGAAGGAAATTCAGCAATGTTGTTATGTGAAATTGATTTGGCATGCTATAAATAGTAATTCTCCCTGGGCTACGTTTGCTAGAAGCAAATATCTAAATGGTCGGCATATTTCAGAATGTAAAGTTCCTTTTTTAGCAGGGATTAAGAAACAAGACTTTGAGAAGGCTAAAACCATCTATATGGCAGGCTCTAGAATGATTATCCAGGACGGGGCCAACACAAATTTTCTCAAGGACTGCTGGCATAAAGACACATCCCTGGCCAACCTTTTTTCCATGCAAACTGACACAGATTCCTTAAACTGCTCTGTTCAAGAGGTTCTAGCCAATCGTCTACATCCTGTTTGAGAAAAATTTGAAGACCAGCAACTGAAAGACCAGCTTCAAGCGATGGTTTTACATAGAGAGGAAGACATCCCTGTTTGGACACTATCAAGCACATGCAAATTTAGTTTTAAAACTGCGTTCAGCATATGCAGACATCAAACTTCTCGGCTGGATGTAAAGTTTAAAAACCTTTGGCAGGATTTCCTCTCTCCCCGAGCTTCTATATTTTGTTGGAAAGTTTTGTGCCAAGCTATTCCTGTTGATACATTAATTCAGAAGAGTGGTATAAGTCTGGCCTCCTGCTGCAACTGCTGCTCTTCTGTCCAGAACATTGAAGATATGGACCATCTTTTTGTTACTAGTGATATAGCTACTTTTCTTTGGTATAGATTTGGATCCCTGATCAATGCTAGCTGTCTGGAACTTAGCAACATAACAAGTAGGCTGAAGTCTGCAATAAACAAGGCTGCTCTTCACAAACCAAAATCATTTATATCCCTACTGCTTATCATCCTGATAATCTGGGAGACATGGAAATATAGATGCAGAGTAAGACATGAAGGTAAATATCTAAGCTTTCTCAACATTGCAGATCATATAATTGTAGAGGTTGCATATGCTGTCAGCAAGATTAAATTTAAGCAAGGGGTCAACACAGGATATCTGGGAATTTTGCAGGAATTTGGCATTGCTATCAACCATTTCTACCCAAATGTTCTAAGTGTTCAATGGGTTGCTCCTGCTGAAGGTTTGGCTCTAAATGTGGATGGTGCTAGTAAGGAGAACCCAGGTTTAGCAGGAGGGGGTGGCTGCTTCAGAGACAAAAATGGGAAACTCATCATGGGTTTTGCTTTCTTCTATGGCTCTGGAACAAACATGGCTGCATAAGGTCGTGCTCTGTTGGATGGTTTAAGGCTGGCAAAAGTTCATGGCATCTCTTTGGCTGTGATATATACTGATTCAATGGCTTTAATTGATATGTTGACTTCAAAATGAGACCCCCCGTGGACCCTTCTTCCCTGGTGGCAGGATCTTATTCAACTGTTTCCAACATTTAACTGTCCTATTGTTCATTCCTATAGAGAGGCTAACCAAGTGGCAGATGCATTAGCTAACTATGCAGTTGTAAAGGGTAGTAGCTATGTATTTTCATGTTTTCGGGAGTTGCCATTGTTGGCCAAGGGGTTTATTTTAGTTGATGCTTGGGGTTTGCCAAACATCCGTGTTAAGCTTGTATAGGAGTTTCTTCATTTCATATACAAGAGGCTTTATCCTCTATTGATGATGTAACCACACTTTGATAGCAATAAAATGAGCATCTAGTAGGTGATTGGTGGAGTGAGAACATTCCCGTCCTTTGGATGGGGGTGCACTCTCCCTATTCTCTTCCTAGATGACTGGCTTTATATAAAAAAAAATAGTCAGATTACATGGTATTCCTGTTTCAATCGTGTCTGACAGAGATCCCCGTTTTACTTCTCATTTTGGGAAGGGATTACAACATTCGTTGGGAACAAGGCTTAACTTTAGTACAGCTTTTCATCCTCAAACGGATGGTCAGACCGAGAGAACAAATCAGGTGGTTGAAGATATGCTCAGAGCTTGCATCATTGATTTCGATGGAAGCTGGCATGATCACTTGCCGTTGGTGGAATTTGCATACAATAATAGCTACCAGGCAAGTATACAAATGGCACCTTTCGAAGCTTTATACGGAAGGAGTTGCCGATCACCCTTATGCTGGGACGAAGTTGGAGAGAAACAACTGCTAGGTCCAGACATGGTAAGGGTTACCACTGAAAGAATACAAATGATTAGAGAAAGACTGCAAGTTACTCAGTCTAGGCAAAAGGCTTATGTCGATACAAGAAGGAGAGATCTTGAATTCTAAATTGGAGATCATGTATTTCTCAAGATATCGCCTGGACGTGGCATACGGAGATTTGGTGTTAAAGGCAAGCTTACACCAAGATTCATCAGACCCTTCGAGATACTGGAACGAGTTGGCGAGGTTGCTTATCGCATCGCATTGCCTCCTCAACTGTCCGATGTACATAATGTATTCCACATATCTATGTTGAAGAAGTATGTACATGATCCATCACATATTATTGATCATGGAGACCTAGTGATCCAGAAGGATCTCACATATGAGCAGAAGCCTATGAAGATACTAGATCGTGAAGTACGTACCCTAAGGAATAAGGCTATTCCCATGCTTAAGGTACAATGGAATAAGAACTCCGAACATGAAGCTACATGGGAGACCGAGGAATCCATGAGGAAGCGATTTCCAGAATTGTTTTAAGGTATATACTCTACACTCTCCACTTATATATACTATTGAATTTGGGGACCAAATTCTCTTAAGTGGGGGAGGGTGTAGCGACCCTGATAAAAATAAGATTTTTAAATAAATCAAATTAAAAATAAGAGATAAGTGAATAGATGACAAAGAGCCTAAATGAGTAAATCATTAATCAAAGGAAAAAAATAACGCCTTTTATAAAGGCGTTGATTCAAAAGGAAACGCCTCTGTCTAAGGCGTTAATTTAAAAAGGACGCCTATACCATAGGGCGTCAAATTTCAAACGACGAAAGATAAAATCTAGGAAAAGGAAATGAAATGCCCTCTACCTGGGTGCGTTTTACATAAGTAACGACGCTAGACAAGGCGTCAATTTAAATTCGACGCCCTCGCTTAAGACGTTAATTCAGTTCAAGTTTCGTTCGACCCAGGAGTCTATCCCGGGGCAAGTTATGGATAACTACGTCGAGGGTAGGATATAGTAAGGACTCTATCAAGGGAATACTACCCTTAATCAAATTCTAACTCTATTAGGATGCCCAAAATCCTATAAATAACCCTGTCCGATCAAACCCTAAAGCTGTTGCTGCTGCGTGAAGAACAGGTGGTTCTTCGTACCGTTTTCTTCCTCTATCCATAATTCTTAGTCATGAAGGATACTAATATTCTTCATGTGTTCTGTAGGTTGACGTGCTGAAGAACGAAGGGTCTTCATCATCGTCTACATCTTCTTCAAACTACCGAAGTGTCGGAGGAGTTTTTCCTTATCATCTTCCTCTGCTTCCGGAAGATCAGAGCATCGTTATTATTGAACCTTCATCCGTTCGTCGGTCAAAATCTTCTTAAAGGTAGGTTTTCTCAAGGACTGTAGCCCAAACTAGCCTAATAATGATTATAACATCATCCGTTAATGCATGCATGTAGATTTTATGCGTTTCTGCAAAGTTTTTGAAGGAAGCGTCCCTATCAAGGGCGCTAATTTAAAAGAAACGACCATGACTAGGTCGTCAACTCCATATTTGACGCCCTTCACACGGACGTCAATTTCTCTTAATTGATAAATGCCATGTTTAAAATTATATGTCTATTCAAACATGATTCTAAATTAATGCATGATCAATCTCTTGTAATCCTGCTATTTTTCCTGCCACGATCATGTACCCTGTTTCCTGAAATTTTATTATCTGAAAATTGGTAAATTCCTGAATTCACGACCTTGTCCAGGTCGTCTCATGTTTAACTGACGCCCCAGACCAGGGCGCATATTGAAGAGACACGCCCCTATCCAGGGCGCGTTTCTGTTAAAAATTCTAGATTATTAATATTCTATAAATTAGAAATATTGAAAGGACGACTTCTATGTACGTCGTCAAATGTAATATAAACGCCCCTGAGTAAGGCGTTAATTTCATGAAAAACGGCTTTACCAAAGTCGCTATTTTTTTGCATTACTGTTTCACTGATTACTGTTAACCGAGAGTTTCATTATATCTATATATATATATATATATATATATATATATATATATATATATATATATATCGGCACTATATTCCAGTCCGTGAGTATAGTCCCACGTTTCTACGACGATTTATCGTATTACCCTCTCAATTCTCATTGACATACAAGCTCTCCTTTGGACATTCCGTTCCTTTGGACTAGCGAGTTAGTCATAGAGACCTCCGTAAGTCTCCTCGCAGCCTTGGATTCCCTCAAGGCCGACTGAGCTGGTTGTACCATAAAAACCCATTACACTATTTTGCCATGTCACTCTGAAGAAACATGGTATACCGGCCCTCATGTTATGCAAAGTGTGTATCATGAGAATTCTCTTAATGGGATGAGGTTATCATGCCATTTGATGCTGTTCTTGTAAACCCCAATTCTATATCAACATTGTTATGATGTTCTTGTAAACCCCAATTCTATATTCAACATGATGTTCTTGGGGACCTCAATTCTATAGTAAGAATGAGGACGTCTTGACATTGATGAGCTGTTCATGTGGACCTCAATTCTATATAAAGAATGTCCATACTTGCTTGTCATAGTACCCAAGTTAGGGAACCAATTCTACCTAGTTTTATCGATAATCGTGATTATACCGTTATTATCGTCATTCTATGTCAAGTGTCATATTTTTAGACTCTATTCTATCCAAGTTATCCTACGTATCTACAAGCTTTATTCTTGAAATTCCATATTGGCTATACACAAAAGTGGATGTTAAAATACATGATTAATGCCTGCGCATATAGGGCCCGATCTGGCCCTGGGAGGAGCACCCGAAAGTACTTGTGCCCATGGGAGTTGATTGATCACGGTATTGGCATTATACCGAAGTGCATGACTAGCTTGATTGAACATTCCACAAATCTTGTACTTGACTTGATATTACATGACTTGCGTGGCCCGAGAAAGGGTAATTTCATACTTGCTTGACTTGAAACAAAATAGCCAAATTCCAACGTAACATGATGAGTTTACTTGCTTGAATATCTTGATATCTTTCGATATAAGTTCTTGAAAGTTCATGACTAGTTCTTCTTGCTATCTTATTGTTATACACTCTCTCTCTATCTTGTCGTTTTATGCGAGCATGCATAGCTATAGTGCATTCATGAAAGATGTAATTACTTAAACCCATTGCTAGTTCTTGAGATATAATTTCCTACTGAGCATTCACTCACTTAGTGTTTCCCTACTTTTCAGGTAAGTCCGAAGAAGTGGGAACTCAAACGGATGGGGAAAATCAAGAGTGAAAGAGATAGAGCTTCTTCTGTGTTATCTAGTCTTTTTCATATTTTCTTGAGTCAACCTTGTATTTTTCCTTTATTTCAGTTAGTACTTCAAAGGTTTGTAATAGACATATTCTTATGAAGGAATAAAGGATTGGGTTATCTTTACTTTTGCGTATCTCTGATTTTGGTGTCGAATACACTAATACTCTGATTGACATGATTGATATAAACTCGTCACGCGTCTCCGGGTATCTTCCGCTCTCGGGGCGTGACATAGCTCAAGGTGGGGCGCACCATGGAGCTGGCGACCTCCATCAAAACTTTAGGAACCTCAACCCTCCGAGGTTCGCTGGGTCATCAAACCCTGATGACGCTGAGAATTGGATAAAAGAGATCGAGCGAATTTTCCGCGTCATGCAATGCGCGGATGGTGAAAAGGTGCTTCTGGCCACGTTCCAACTGGAACGGGACGCCCGTGCTTGGTGGGAGTCTGTCGAGGCCACCTTGCTTGAAGATCACGTTACCTGGGCAGAATTTGTTGAGCACTTCAATAGCAAGTATTTCTCGGACCGTGTTCAGGAGAAAAAGGCCGCAGAATTTGCTGCCTTGAAGCAACGATCCCTATCTGTAGCCGACTACGAAGCCCAGTTCTCCAGGCTATCTAGATATGCACCACATTTAGTCTGCACTGAAAAGATGAAGGCAAGAAGGTTCTTGAATGGGTTACGACCCCAGTATATCATCCAGCTCGCTCCCTTGGATATTCAAGTGTACTCGGAGATGGTGCGTCGTACCCAGTTGCTAGAAGACGCCACGGAATTATCTGACAAAATCCGTGGTAAGGATAAAAGGGAGAGTGTCACAAGCCCCAACACTTTTAAACCGTCCTTCAAAAAGCGGACCAATAATGGAGGAGAACCCTCCCAGGTGAAGAAATTCAAGAAGGATAACAACAAACCTTTCTCCATCATGGCACCGCCAAAGGAGAATTGTAAATATTGCGATAAGCCGGGTCATCAGGCTGCGGAATGTTGGAGAAGGCTCGGAGCATGCCTTCGTTGTGGGAGTAAAGAACACCGTATTCCCGATTGTCCGATGATGAACGAGCAAAGTGAGCCGGATACAAAGGAAGAGAAGCGTCCCGCAAAGAAGCAAGGACGTTTACAAGCTCTTCAAGAGACGGAACCAACCGAGGGTGGGTTGGTGGAAGGTATTTTGACTGTCTGCTCTAAATCTGCTCAAGTGCTGTTTGATACTGGCGCCACACATTCTTTTGTTTCAAAGAAATTTGCTGCTTCATTCTCTATGGAACATGAATGGATAGATTTGGTGATTTCTACCCCGTTAGGGAATGAGTCTGATATCACTTTCCATTACCCTAATTGTAAGATTATGGTTAAAGGCCACAACTTACCTGTAAATTTAATATGCTTAGATCTGAAGGAGTGCGATGTAATTCTAGGGGCCGATTGGCTATCCACCTATCGGGCAACTGTAGACTGTCGAAATGGAAAAGTAACTTTTGTGGATTACCCGGAGTTAACTTACGTTACTCCCCGGAAAAGATCACCAGTCATCTCCACTCTTCGAGCCCATAAACTTATCAACAAAGGATGCGAGACATTCTTAGCATTTGTAACTGCCACAGAGGCTAAGGTAGCTAGACTAGAAGACATTCTAGTGGTTCGGGAATTCTCCGATGTTTTCCCTGAAGATTTGCCTGGTTTGCCACCAGAGAGAGAGGTCTCGTTCACTATAGACCTTGTTCCGGGTGCCGGACCTGTTTCCAAAGCACCCTACAGATTGTCCCCCGTAGAATTAAAGGAATTGAAGGAGCAGCTTATGGAGCTATTGAAGAAAGGATTTATTAGACCAAGCACTTCCCCATGGGGAGCACCAGTGTTGTTCGTCAAGAAGAAGGATGGATCAATGAGGCTGTGCATCGATTATCCGCAGTTGAACCACCTCACTATCAAGAATAAATACCCGCTGCCAAGGATTGATGAACTCTTTGATCAGATTTCTGGAGCAAAGTATTTCTCAAAAATTGACCTTCGATCGGGTTATCACCAACTGAGGATCAAGGATGAGGATATTCACAAAATTGCATTCCGAAGCAGGTACGGGTATTATGAATTTACTGTTATGCCTTTTGGACTAACAAATGCCCCTGCAGCTTTTATGCAGCTTATGAATAGCATCTTTAGACCACATCTGGACAAATTCATTGTTGTTTTTATCGATGATATCCTGATATATTCAAAGTCTAAAGAGGAGCATGAAGTGCATCTGAGGATAGCATTGCAAATATTGAGGGATAATCAATTATATGCAAAATTTAGCAAATGCGAGTTTTGGTTGGAAGAAGTGTCATTCTTAGGACACGTAATTTCAAAGGATGGAATCTCAGTGGACCCTGCAAAGGTCGAAGCAGTAAAGAACTGGGAACAACCGACAAATGCAACAGAAATTAGAAGTTTCCTTGGCCTTGCTGGTTATTACCGGCATTTTATTAAAAACTTCTCAAGGATTGCAGTACCCCTCACCAGACTGACCCGTAAGGAAGTGCCATATGAGTGGAATGAGGAATGTGAACAAAGCTTCCAAACATTGAAGGACCGTTTGACCACTGCTCCGGTCTTGGCCCTTCCTATCGAAGGAGAGAAGTGTGAGGTATATACCGATGCTTCTGGTATTGGCCTCGGTTGTGTGTTAATGCAACAGGGAAGAGTTATTGCATACTCTTCTAGGCAGTTGAAGAAGCATGATGAAAACTACCCGGTGCATGACTTGGAGCTGGCCGCGGTAGTATTCACACTAAAGATCTGGAGACACTATCTCTACGGACAACAATTCACAGTATTCTCTGATCATAAGAGCCTCAAATATCTGTTCTCTCAGAAGGAGCTTAATATGAGGCAACGTCGATGGCTAGAATATTTAAAAGACTTTGATTTCACTATTCAGTATCACCCCGGTAAAGGGAATTCGGTAGCTGATGCCTTAAGTCGAAAGTCGAGAGCCCTTATAGCTAGCTGCATGATACAGGAATGGAAACTATTAGAGGAATTCTCTAGATTAAATATAAGCACAGACCAGAAAGGCGGGTGTATCACTCTCTCTCATATGAGTGTGCAGCCGGACTTGCTATCCGAAATCAAGAAGTTACAAGATGAAGATCCTGGAATGATTGAAATCAGGGAGAAACTAGATCAAAGAACCGGGTTCAAGCTAGCAATTGATGGAAGACTAATGTTTCAGGAAAGAACATGTGTTCCAGACTATCCTGAGTTAAAAAGGAAAATTCTAGATGAAGCTCACCGCTCTAGGTATACCATTCATCATGGAGCAACTAAGATGTATAAAGACTTAAAAAGAACTTTTTGGTGGCCGAACATGAAGAGGGAGGTAGCAGACTTTGTGTCTCGCTGTCTCACGTGCCAACAAGTGAAAGCGGAACACCAAAGGCCTACCGGAAAGTTACACCCCCTTGATATTCCCAAATGGAAATGGGAAGGAATTGGTATGGATTTCATCATGGGATTGCCTAAATCTAGAGGCGGACATGATGGTATTTGGGTAATCATCGATCGACTAACCAAGTCGGCGCATTTCTTGCCAATTAAAAGTCGATGGTCGGTTGATGTTTTAGCCGCATTATACATTAAGGAGATCGTGAGATTGCATGGAGTCCCATCATCGATCGTGTCTGATCGAGACCCTCGCTTCACTTCTTATTTCTGGAAGGGTCTACAACACTCCTTGGGGACGAAGCTCAACTTCAGTACTGCTTTCCATCCCCAGATCGATGGTCAGACCGAGAGAACAAACCAAATAGTTGAAGACATGCTACGGGCTTGCATTATTGATTTTGGCAGAGGTTGGCATGATCATTTGGCTCTAGCCGAGTTTGCATACAACAATAGTTATCAAGCTAGTATACAGATGGCTCCTTTTGAAGCCTTGTACGGCAGGAGTTGCCGATCTCCTATATGCTGGGATGAAGTTGGCAAGAGACAACTACTAGGGCCTGATATGGTAAGAAATACAACAGAAAAGGTCGAACTTATCCGAGAAAGACTCAAAGTGGCACAATCCAGACAGAAATCTTATGCAGATAATAGAAGAAGGGAATTAGAGTTCCAAGTTGGAGACCATGTTTACCTCAAAGTCTCACCTGGTCAAGGAATAAGAAGGTTCGGAGTTAAAGGTAAGCTTACACCGAGCTTCATTGGTCCATTCGAAATATTGGAAAGAGTTGGCGAGGTAGCCTATCGTCTTGCTTTACCTCCACAACTGTCGGAAGTGCACAACGTGTTCCACATTTCCATGCTGAAGAAATATGTGCACGACCCTTTCCACGTCATTGATCATAGCAACTTAGTGATTCAAAAGGACCTCACTTATGAACAAAAGCCAATGAAGATTCTTGATCGAGAGGTCCGAGTCTTAAGAAACAAGACGATTCCCATGGTTAAAGTGCAGTGGAACAAATGTCAGGAACAGGAAGCAACATGGGAAACTGAGGAATCTATGCAAAGGAGATATCCGGAATTGTTCTAAACCGTAAGTACTCTATACCCTCCATGTCTCCATTCACGCAATTGAATTTGGGGACCAAATTCTTTTAAGTGGGGGAGGGTGTAAGACCCCGGATAAATAATAAGGGATAAAAATATTTTAAGTGAATTGAACGTGGGAAAAGGATAAATAAAAATAATTAAGCTATATAAATATATATATGTACTTAGTGAGCTTTAATACATATATAACACAAGCCAAGAGAAATGCATTTAATGGGCCTTAACCCATTATAAATATGTCTATACATATATACCTTAGCCAAAGATAAGAAAAATCATTTATATGCCACCATCAAAATCCACGTGAGTTTCCACCAAGTCCAATATGTGAAACTATATTAAAGCCCACCTCCTCTATAAACCAACTATCCATGAGCCCATAAATACACCCCAAACCCTCTTGTAAGCCCATTTAATACACATGTATATATATATTTGCCCCTACCAATAAAACAAGCCACGTAAGTTTCTCACAAAAGCAACCTTTAGGTGTATGCTCGGACATGTTTTAGGGTTTTGAGAATGCAAATGGGAGCAGGCGGCTGCTAGCTCGGAAGGGTATTAACCATGCAGAGTAGGTTTAAAACCTTGCCCAATCTTGATCGAAAACCCTTCCATAATCAACCGTGGAAACCTCCAGAACGTCAGAATTCTTATAAATGTCCTACCCTCTCGAACGGGCTGATTTTTTTCTAAGGATTGCCGCTCGTTCGACGACCTCCTGCTGAACGTCTTCATCCTGCTATACTTCTTCCTCTTCTTCCTGTTGCCTGCATCGTGAGGAAATTCTTCTTCCTACGGTTGCTGTTGTCAAACCGAGAAGAACACAGGAATCTTCTGACTAGTTGAAGGACGTAAAGATTCTTCATCCAATTTCCATCTTCCTCCGAAGCAGCTGCAGTCGATGTCCTCTTCAGCATACTCTGTTTAGAACAGAGTACCGGTTCTTCATCAATTTTTCACGTGTCTTCCCCAGATCAATAATAAGGTAGGTTTTCTCAAGTTTCGTAGCCCAAACAAGGTTAAACAATGATTTCAGGCCAACATAATAGGTAAAAATCATCTTATATCATGCATTTACATCATATATATATCATATCTATGATTATCGTGGTGTTCTGTTGAAATTAGAATTTTTACGGTAAATAACACCTTTTTCTAGGGCGTTATTTTATTTTGACGCCCATCAGAACGGTCGTCAAATTCCATTTGGAATTGACGACGTTACATATGTCGTATTTTATGCAATTAACGCAACTGTTCATGACGTTAATAATATAAAATGTGACAGTCACGAGGGCGTCAATTAACAAATTCTAAAAGAAGTGATATGTTACAGTCGTCAATTTTATATATATGGTTTATGAGATTTTCGCATTTATAGTCGTTAATGGTTATAGAAGTACCCTTTGGCCATGAAAATTTACTGGCATAATATATATTAGGGTAGAGACGGAGGTATTGAAAGTGGTTGCACCGTTTTTCGTACCCCCTATTGCAAGATCCCCCATCTCTCGTCGAAAAAAAATTTTGAACACATGGTCATGTAGAGTTTTTCGAGCCGGTCATTTCAGTATATTATAGGCCTGATTCCGACATCATTTAGTACATAAACGAAAGGCCCAAAAATTTGAAATTTTTTTAAAGATGACCAAAGTAAGGTCGTGGGATTTAGAATTGACGCTTGGCTGTATAGGCGTCCATTTAACCATATAATATATATATATATATATATATATATATATATATATATATATATATATATATATATATATATATATATAATGTACATGTATCTTTGAAAATCTATATTCATTAAAATATGTAACCAAAAATTATGAAAAAAATATGTTTGGAATCCTTGTATTTTTCTCCTAATTATCATATATTCTATTTTCTTAAATTACTTTAAATAAATCAATGTGCCTTTTTATGTATGTTTTTGAATTTATTCAATTAAATAGATATAAATGAAAATTCTTGCTAAATAAATTGAGTTAAAAATCATGAAAATTAACGTTCCCCAAGAGGATGCTAATTAATAAATGACGACACCCACGGGCGTTAAATAATATAAGTTTATTTAATTATAGTTAATTATAGAATAGTATGGACATGAATTCTATGATTAACGTATACATGTTCTTACCGTTTTCTTCCGTTTTTGACGCATAACCGCGGGTCTTTTGGCACTCTCATCTCATGTCCGTAGATGGAGTCCCTCTTTCATGATTGGTTCACGTATACACCTCAACTCTTGGTGACATACAAGCCCTCCGTTGGACATTCCGTTCCTTCGGACTGACGAGTTAGTCATTGGGAGCTCTGTAAGTCTCCTCGTAACCTTGGATTCCCTCAAGGCCGACTGAGCTGGTTGTACCTTAAACACCTTGTACCTTTTGATTGCCACGTCTTGTGGTAAATCGGCCCTCTCATGTTGTCATCTTGGTCCATGAGAGAATAATCTTTGCCATTGGAATGATGATATTCCACTAGGCGGTATCTTGGATTGAGTCCCTTATAGATAGGGTCAATCTCTCAGCTTGATTCATGTCCCTTGATTGGTGACATGTATAGTCATCCACTCAAGTTATCACGGCTACCTAGTTAAGATATCGATTCTACCCAGGTTATCGACACGTCATGATTCTCGTTGGTTTTATCATTATCCATCTAATGTTCTTCCTTGAATTCCGTAGAACCTATCCACGAATCTACCTTGATATCCTACATGAGTTTGTCCTTGGAATTCCATGGCTATCACTAAAGTGGTTGTCTAGATATTACATGTAACAATGTCTGCGCATATAGGGCCCGATCTGGTCCTGGGAGGAGCACCCGAAAGTACTTGTGCCCATGGGAGTTATATTGATCACGGTGTGGCATTGCACCGAAGTGCTTGCTTGAATCTACGACAATCCACGATCCATCTCTCTCTCGCGTTCTTGATTTGATTGACTTGACATGACTTGCGTGGCCCGGAATGGGCAAAGTACTTGCTTGTTAATAGCCATCATCTCATGACATAAATGACTTTATTGATATACTAGGTACTCGTTCTTGAAATCTTGAATACTTGAAATTCCCTATCTTGGATCAATAATACATGTTATTTCCTCTCGTTATCATGTTCAATTCTATAACGTTTCGTTTACATGTTTTACATATAGACTTGCATTTTCATTTGAAAAAGTTAATTACTTAAACCAATTGCTAGTTCTTGAGATATAATTCCTACTGAGCGTTCGCGCACCAAGTTCTTGTCCCCAAACTTTTCAGGTAATACAGACCATGACTCAGACTCGGATGGGCAGGAGCAAGAGTGACGAGCATAGAATCTGCAAGCGTCATGCTACTACCACTTATCGTGTCTTGTCGTCCTTAGTTTATTCTTGGAGTCTTGTCATTTGATATGGTGTTATGTCAATGTGTTGTAATAATTAAGGCTTATGGGCCTGGTTCGAATTGTTAAGTCTTGGAGTATGTGACTTTATTTATGGATTTGTTGTTATCAATGGTATCAGTTTTTGGTTATGTTTTAACTCTCCTCTTTTTGCGCACTCTATGCTGATGTCGAAATTCTACTTGCTCTGATTGACATGATTGATATAAACTCGTCACGTTTCTCCCGGGTTCCTTCCGCGCTCGGGACGTGACAGATATCTTGGGTAGAAATCAGTCATAAAAATCTAGGAGACACATAAATCTAGGAAATTGGCATCCACTCAAGATGTCGCTAATTAAAGAATTCGTGTCCACTGTAGCGGACGCTAATTCTACAGAACGGGTAGGCATGAACGAATTAGCGTCACCTGGTTTGGACACTGATTCATAAAATAGCGACGTCTATTCGAGACGCTAATTCCATGCAGAATCTGGACTCTCACAGAATACCAGAACAGTGCTCTATGCTGGCTGGGGCGTCATGTTTCTTCAGAGTGACATGACAATCATGGGTTTCAGGGATTTTAGGGTACAACCAGCTCGGTCGCCTTGAGGGATTCCAAGGCTAGCGGAGACTTATGGATGCCTTAGAGAAAGAAATTCCAATCAAACGGAAGGAATATCCGGTGGAGAGTCATTCAATCTCCAAGAATTGAGGTGTCAATCGTGAAACTCGTGAAATAGAGACTCTATCTCGGCCATGAGACAACAGTGCCAACGGACCCGCGATATGGGTCAAAACGTGATAAAACATTAGAGACAAGAAATAGTCTCAGGTACAGATGACATTAATTTCAGAATTGGCGTCACTCAAAAGCGACGTCAAGTCTTTTATTGGCAGATTTTATTTTAAATAAATTACAAATTAGCATCTCCATGAAGAGGTGTCAATTCATGGCTTTTTTGATAATTCAATTAGATTAATTATAATTGGCGTCTGTATGAATGGATGTTAACTCATGATTTATTTTCTATTTTAATAAAATTTTCAAGAATCTGCGTCTCTTAGCGGAGACGCCAATTCTTCATGTATGTTACATTCAAACAAATAATGTCCTTATAAGAGGGTGATGATTCTTTAATTGGCATCTTGGATATGGATGCCAATTCTCAAGTATCCTACGGTTCACAGACGATCAAGGGAACGGTTACTGTTCATTTAAGTTATTACTGTTCATTTGAGGGAAGAATAGTGTCACTTTTCATTTAAGAGGCATTTAGCAAAACAAATTATATGATAATTAAGAGAAAATTCCAAGATATTTAATCATGAAATATCATAATTTTATTTTATCTGGTTTAAAAGATAAAAATCTTTAAAGGTGGTACGTCATGTTAACCAATGAACAGTGCCACTTTTTATTTAAGAGGAATTTAGAAAAATAAATTACATCATAATTAAGATAAAAATCCAAAGTCTTTAATCATGAAATATCCCAATTTTATTTTACATAGTTTAAAATATAAAAATATTTAAAGATGGTACGGCATGTTAACCAATGAACAGTGGCACTTTTTATTTAAGAGGAATTTAGTAAAACAAATTATATGATAATTAAGAAAAACATCCAAGGTCTTTAATTATGAAATATCATAATTTTATTTTATCTGATTTAAAAGATAAAAATCTTTAAAGATGGTATGGCATGTTAACCAATGAACAGTGCCACTTTTTAAATATTAAACTTTTCCTGGATCTAAATATATGGAAATTAAGATAAAATTATGGGGATTTCAAAAATATGCATATCCAAAATTTTAAGTATATGGTTACAATATTATAAAAGTTTTAACCATTTGTTGATTTGTTTTATGTGAAGCAGAAACTTTTGGAAACGATAACACGACAGAGATCATGGAACTACATACAAGACTCACGTCGTTGCATGCATGAATTAAGTGGTTAACAGGGTTTTGCTTGAGTATTGAGAACACCTACGTAGAACTAACAGGAAATCTGCTATATGGAATCATGAAACATGTAGAGATCATGCAAGATTTAATTACTAACAAGTTTGGCTTGGGAGAGAACACCTATCTTTTGTGAGGGGGGGAGAACGAACGATTGGAAGGAGAAGAGAAGGATGAAGAGAGGAAGAAGCAGAAGCTCTTCACGTCCTCCACGTTCTGCAACAACCGCAGGAGGAAGAAGACTTCTACAGCAGCAGCTGTAGCAGCGAACAGCAATAGGAGGAAGGGGAAGCAGCAAGGTTTCATGCAGCCACGACACGCAGCAACAGCACGTAGCAAAAACACCCTTCAAACGCCCAGGCAACACTAGCCCTGGCTCGTTCGATGGGGCTTCGCTTTTATAGAGGAGGAATCCTAATGGGGTCGTTCGAATACAAGGAATCCTAGTGGGATTTAAGTTTCCCACATATAATCTTAATGTATTTAGAGTTTCCATGTTTGAGTTAGTCTTGCCTTATCCCACAGTCGCTTACCTGTTTGAACATGAAACCCTAAAGCCCATGCACGTCTTCGAACGTGATAAGGGTTTGGCCTTATGACAAAAACCTATTGTTAATACATTTATATATATAACCCATTATATGTGCTAGACGTAGCCCTTTTAAGGCCCAAAAAGTCTTTAGGTTTCTTTAAAGCCCATTATCTATAGCTAGTTATATTTGTTAAAGGTCCTTTTTTTGTCTTAATATTAATTGGGTTGGGTTTATATATATAATTTATCATTTCAATTTTTTTCTATGGATTTTATTTTTCCATAATTTATCGGGGTGCTATAGAGAGCATTGCCCCTATTGCCAAACCCATCCAAATAAAAGAGCCAGCTGATCAAATGAGTCGGGATCTGGTAATTCCCGAAGAAGAAGATAGACCGCCTTCCGAGCCAACTGCTCCGACACCAGGCTGCAGCAAGCACAGCAAAGCTGAAGAAACAAGACTGGCCAATGTGAGAGCCGGTGCTCGGATATTGAAACAACTGAAGAGAATTCCAGTAAGATTCAGCGTCTAGGAGATACTCTCCCTAGATGAAGAAACTCGACAGGCCGTCATTGCAGCCTTGCAAACCCTGGCACGCTTCGAGAGCTGCTTTGTCGAGATGTGTTCAGAGGCGGCTATCACCTTTGTTGATGAAGATATGCTCCTGCCAACGGCCAGCCATAATAGACCCTTATACATGAAAGGGCAATTAAATGGCCAGCCCATAAATAGAATTCTAATTGACCAGGGGCAGCAGTAAATATACTCCCTTATCGGGTCTATCAGAAGCATTATTTCTACGTACACCTGATCAAGGTCAGGGATATGAAGATTGTTGGGTTCAACCAGAAATTTAAAGTCCCCATGGGTGTGGCAGAGTTCGAGCTTTCATTAGGAGACTTCACCACCAAGTTGCAATTCCATGTCATCAACTCTGACACCTCATACAAGGCACTGTTTGGCCGGCCGTGGCTGCATCAGAATCGGGTGGTGCCGTCTACCTTGCATCAATGCATCAAATACCCCCAAGAGGGAAAAGAAGAAAGAAGATTTGCTTATTTGCACCCCTTTGAGGTGTTTGAGTGCCATCTGCTCGATGCCTCACTCTATATGGAGAAGCCGAAGCAGACTTCCCAGTCAGCTCATAATAAAGAAAAGAAGACAGTAGATACCAATGACTGGTTCCCTCCGCCCCCGCCCGATTACGTGGCTCACCAGGAGGTCTAACACATTACTGAAGTTGAGGAAGTGCTCAGGGCAATCCCATCTAATATCTACCCCGAGCCAGAAGTGCCATAGCTTGAAGACCTGCTGGGTTATGTGAAAGTCCCTCCAAGAATCACAAGAACGCTCACAGATATAGACTGTCCAACAATCGAATTGTTGAAAACCCTCGAGGTTCCCAATCCCAAGGGACAACCTACGATGTTTTACATAGCTAGTGAATAGCCGGTGAAAGGGGATGATGATTGTAAACTCCCAGAAGAAATTCATGATCCGGTCGTCCCGACCATGGGGCTGCCTGATATATCCGATAAGGTGATAAAAATGGCCAGAAGGTAGCATATTCCCTTCTACCAAGCTGAAAGACAAAACCAGATGTTCAAAAAGTTATGGTACCCACCCAACTTAGACAAAGAATTACTGCAGATTACCCAGCACCCTGGCCTGGGTTTCTCGGTAGAAGAATTCTAGGAAGCAGATATGATATCCATTTTTGCCCCAACCGGCGATGACCCTCCAGAAGATCCAGCTACGCAAGAAGCTAAGAGCCAGGAGCAACACATGTCTCCAGACAACAAAGTACAAGATGAAGAAGTACACCTTTGGAGTCCATCTCCATACAGGGATGCGGGCGCGTCCACTTCTGAAGGACCGGTCCTGACTATTCATGGTGATAGGGTATTGCTGCTCCGCCCGATGCCAGAACGGAGGATGGTGGCCTGAGCCACGCTCCGGATTTCTCTAAATATAACCCTGCCATGCTCGCATTACTATACGAGCAGCAGTAGGAGATTAGAACGTTGAAGAAGCAACTAGCTGAAGTGACCAGACGCATGTCCGAATTAACAAGGGGCATTCTTCCCCGGCAATGCAGTCCTACAGCGCCGAAGAATTCTCCCATAACCAAAGCGGAGCTATTTATGTACAGGCAGGAAGATGACGAACCTATCCTAGATTATATCCAAAGGTGGAGGGGCTTTTGTGCAAGGTGCGAGCCTCCACTGAGCCATGAGGCTGCTATCCAGATCTGCAAACAAGGTCTGAAGAAAGAAATTCAGCAAAGAATAATTGGCATCAAAGTCCAATCCTTTGATCAACTCAAAATAGTAGCAGCCGATGTTGAAGCCTTTCTGGTGAAGTACTGCCCCACTACCGATGCGGCAAGGCGGGAAAATAGATCTGAAGGTGCTAACCTCGATGCTTTCGAGCAAATAAGGATGAAAATCCAGGAGGTGGCCGGATCTCTGACCATCAAACCTGCAAGTGCGGGAGAAGATGAAGAAGCCCCATTCCTTCCCGAGAGAGAAGACACAGGTGATTTTTGAATGGGCTTGTCATTGTGACAAGATTACTCTGCCAGAGCTCAAGAAGTCAGAGGATGCTAAAAGAAGTAATGACCCTCAGTTCTGCCCATATCATCGAAGGTTAGGGTATCCTATCGAGGACTGTAATGTTTTCAAAGATATTGCCCAGAGTCTGATCAAGAAGGGCGAACTTCAGATGGGGGAACACACAGTAAACCCACCTCGCCCGCATGAAATGGGCACTTACAGAAGGGGAGTTCATATGGTCTACATCCACTACTGGACTCCCAAAGAGACATCAGAGGCTGAGCAAGGCAGACCTCAAATCCGAAAGGAGCTGACTGGGCGTCCAATGTCACCCATGAAAGAAAAGAAGAATAGTCGCCCTTGTCCCACAGTAGGGGCATATACCTTCACCTCTCCAACCGTGGAGGCAGCATGATGCGAAGCAGATATGACCTCCCTCTCAACCCTGATGAGTAAAGGTCATTTGGAGGCAGTCTATGACAACTACCTAGATGATCATGAAGAAGTCATGCAGTCCTCAAGGCCAGGAGATATCTCGAAGCCCCGAACAGTAATACAAGAAAGGCAAGAAGCCGATGTCCCCTGCAGGTGCCGGGAATCTATTTTCGTAGAGGCCGCCACAACCTTCGATGATGCTCCGCAAGGATAAGAAGTTAAGAAGCTCCTTGTTGCCCTTAAGGGCGATTCATCTACGGGCCAACGTCCAAGCTGCCCGGAAGTTATATTGCCAGCTTCAACGTGTTGTGTCCTTGTGGTTTTGATGATGTCAACTATTATGTCTCATTATATATATAACCTTGATGATATAACCTTGATGCATTTATTTATGATCTCATCACATATATAGAAGTATGAATTCTGTCAGAACAGGTTCTAAAGATAACTCAAAAAATCATGAAAAGACAGTCACTACTATTAAGCTGAAGTGACAACAGGTCAACGCAAAGAAGTGACAATAGGTCAACGTTACTGTTCAATTATGAGTCAACAATTGCATTGAAAGGTCGATGCATATACCTTCTCTTTTGTCAGATCGATGCACATTTCAGTCTGAAGCATATAGGTCGGTGCATATACCTTCTCATTTGTCAGGTAAGGTCAGTGCACATTTCAGTCTGAAGCATATAGGTCGGTGCATATACATTCTCTTTATCTAGTAAGGTCGATGCACATTTCAGCCTGATGCATATCATGGTTGATGCATATTCAGACCGTTGCATATTAAGGTCGATGTACATTTGCATTATGGCATGTCAGGTCAATGCATATGTAGAAGCCCTGCATTATCAGGTCGATGCACGTATTGCAACATGTTCCATCAGGTCGATGCATATAAGCTGACTGGTCTATCAGGTCGATGCAACGATAGATGTCTTGCATTGTAAGGTCGATGCTAGTGAGCTAGCGACTGCTACATAGGTTAATGCATGTCTTAGTAAGGTCGATGCTAGTGAGCTAGCGACTGCTACATAGTCAATGCATTCTAGTCTAGAAGGTCGATGCAGCTATTGAAGTCATGTACCTTCAGGTCGGTGCACACTGTGCATGTAGTCTGTTGGGTTGATGCATGTGTTCTTCTTCAGTCATTCAGATCGGTGCACTAGAGAATCTTATATTAAGTAAGGTCGATGCATATTCAAGCATTTTGTCTTTGAGGTCGATGCACATGTCCATGAGGGTCGATGCATATATACATATTCATGCATGCATTACAACAACAGGTCAACCTATGTGCGATAAAGGTAAACATCTCTATTAGTATCTTAACTGCATTCACTAACTAACCTATCTTCATAACAATGCTTGAGTCTATCTAATCAGTTGCAATGATAACTGAATTTTTATACTTGTCTTGACAGGAACTTCAAAGAAAGGAATATCCAAAATGACTCTGGCATTTATTCAAATACCTAAAGTATGGAATCTGTCGAAGACAAATTGGTCACATGGCTCAAGGGGTAACTTATCTGGCACATGATCCAAGACGGACAGCTCAACAGAAGAATCTACCACGGGGACCTATCTTTATCCAGAATCTACCACGTGGAAAGTCTCTTCTAGAATTCCTTGGCGGGAGTGTTCCCTCCACACGCCCTCGAAGAAAGATGTGGGGACCACATTTATCAGGCCATTTTGAGAAGAAGATTCAGGCTCCCCGGTTCTATAAATAGGGAACGTCTTCTTCCGAAAGCAGCGCAACTGAGTAATATTGAATTAGTGCTGTCAAGGAAAGAAGGGTAGCCATTTGAGAGAGAGAGAGAGGTCACCAGAGAAGAAGGTGAGCCAGTGAGTGAGTGTGAGATCAAAAGAAAAAGAGAGAGGGAGAGAAGGAGGCTGCCAAGAAAGAAGCTGCCGCTACGAAGAATAGAAGAGATAATAGAGAAGATAGAGGAGCTCAAGAATAGAAGAGTCTAAGAGAGAGAGAGTCGGAAGAAGAAAAGAAAAGAGAGAGCAGTTCAGAGAGAGAAGGAGATCGTGAGAGTTTAAAAAATCCTTGAAGATCAGATCAGCGTTGGCCTTTGGCTCAGATCCAAGCCAAGTTGCTCCTGCGAGAGCTATATCTTTCTATTTTTCATTTTCGTTCTTTATTTTCCATTTCTGGTTTTATCAAGTTGTGTGTCAGCGTTGTAGAGGATTGGTTCCTCTGGACAGCAAGCTGTAACACTCAGCTGTAGCAAGCTGTGATGCTCAGCGGAAGCAAGCTGTGATGCTCAGCAGAAGTAAACTGTGATGCTCAGCGGTGTAAGCAATCTGTGATGCTTAGCTGTTCAAGTTATGAGTCAGCAGAAGCCTCACTCGGGTTTGAGTGGGAGATGGACGTAGGTCTGTGGTAGCAGACCGAACCATCTAAAAATTTCAGTGCACTGTGGTTTGTCTTGCGTACATTTCTATATCCTCTATCCTCATTCTAAGGTAGCTAGTATGGTTTATAATTGGAGTTCATCTGTATGTGATCTGTCAGGAATCTTTTGCTTCATCATGTTAATCTGACCGAGTGTAGATCTCATGATAGTGACTCTGTGTGAACTGTTCAGTACTGTGTGAATTGAGTGCTGGCCGTTGATTGGTTGATCGCTATCTGCATTATTATTCACTTTCACATTTGCATGCTTATGTGCACTTCAATCATTTCAGTTTAGAGTAGTACCCTTTGTTATATGCTAAGTGTTTGAAGTTTGTTCAGTGTGAGTCATCTGTTTCATTTAAACTTTCTTATTCCAGTTTGTGTAGGACGAGTTTTATTTTGAGGCCTAAATTTTTAAAGGGGATCCATTCACCCCCCCCCCCCTCCGGATCTTAGCTGTGCGCTTATCAGCTAGCACCTAAATCCCAACAATTGGTATCAGAGCAGTCTCTGATTCATCAGATCCAACGATTTACAGAGGATCCTGCTATTTTATTTGGTGCTTTATCATTTTAAGTCATTACTCTGAATTGTATTGAATGGCTTATACATCTATATTTGATGGTTCCAATTTCGAAGAATGGTTAGGTGGCCTATGTGTTTTCATGAACTCCATTGATTCTAATTTATGGAGTCTTGTATTTAACGGCCCACATCAACTGTCTCACGATCAGACCAAGTGGTCCATTGGGGACAGATTGAAGAACCGTGATAATATCACAGTTCTTAATATCTTGATGACTGCAGTTGATACTGATAAATTTCCTTTTGTTTTCAGATGCACATCCGGAAAGGAAATTCTGGACAAAATAATTGCAGTCCAGGAGAACAAGGAGGAACAAAAGTGTCTGATGGCTAGTCGAGGTGATCACAGCAGTGATCCAAATGAGGATTCATTGTCTCAGGTAAGTTCTGGATCCAAAGAACTTTCTGTTGATGAATTGATGAAAATGTATGAAGAGCTCTATGATAGATACAAGAAAATGAAATCTGAAAATAAAAAGTTGAAAAAGAAAATTGATCATAATACTTCACATTCTTCTTGTGAAAATTGTCTGAAACTGAAACAATCTCATGATATCTGCTTGTCTAATGTTCATATGTATAAGAAACAAATCTGTTTACTGAAAAATAAAAATCAATAATTTACAAATAAAATTTCTGAACTGGAAGACAAACTGAAGTCATTGGGTGATGATTAAATCTTAATCAATGATCTTGTTCAGAATGAAAAGATGATGAAAGAAAATGAAAATTTGAAGGAACAAGATAAAAAGCTGATGGTATTGAATATTGTCATGTCTGAAAGCCTAATATCTCTTGAGAAAGAAAAATGTGTGATTTCTGACAATGTTGATAACTTGCTTACTCTTGAGAAAGAAACTAAAAATATCAAAAATGAAAATGAATCCATGAAAGAAAGGATTGCTGTCTTGGAAAAAGGAAAATCTGCTTGCATAGATGAGTCTGAAAAATTGTGCAATCTGGAACAAGAAATTGAAGATTATAAAAATGCAAACAAAGTGTTGAATGAATGTGTTAATTGTAGTGAATAAGAGATTGCTAGTTATGAGATACACATTGCATCTCTAGAAAATGAGATTCAGGATTTAAAAAATTCTTTGTCTAAATTTGTTGATGGGCAAGAAAATTTGGACAAGTTACTAGGAGTCAAGGTTAACTTCAGAAAAGAAGGGTTGGGCTACAAGTCAATTAATAAGAAATCTTTTGAAAATAAACTAAAAACATCTTGTGTCAAAGTTTCTAATGTAGCCACTTCCTCAAAGGTTAAACAGCCCACAAATCAGAAAACTAACAACAATATGAATGCCAAGAAGACTGATGTGAAATCTCATGCTTTAAGATAAATCAATGCTTCATGTTTCTATTGTGGTAAGCATAGTCACTTGATGTCTGATTGTTTTGTAATGAAAAAGGATGAACAGCATGTTGATAGGAAGAATGATAAAACTTCTTATGCTAAGAATTTGCCTACAAGAAATTATCAGGATAGGAAATTCCCTTCTGAATAGAAAAAGAGAATTCATTATTTTTGCGGTGACAAGATAGGCCACATTATTGCTCAATGCTGGTTTGCAAATAGTAAGAAAAATTCAAGGTCAAATCATGCTAAATTCCTTGCAAACTTTCATGTTTTTAATAAATATGTTTCAAGAGACTAGCATATGAAGTGTTTCAATTGTGGGAAGCATGGCCATACAGTCAAGAACTGTTGGCATCCTAGATTTGTCAGATTCTCTGCAAAAGGGAATGTGTTTGGTAGAAATAAATTCATTTCTAAAAGAAAATCCATTGCATGTTATGTGTGTGGAAAGCCAGGCCACAAAGTTGAGAATTGCTGGCTGATTGGTAATAAAGGACAAAATCTCCATGATAAAAATAGAAACACTCATGTTCATGCACATAAGTGATAGAAATGTATGCCCTACAAGCCAATCACATGAGATGTGATGGTGACATTTCTTGTAATATCTTATTCAAATTTATATTAATGGCATTTATTCACTGCATTTAATTTGTGTTAATGATTCGAACGTAATGAAGTTCCTGAATATGTGCGATGATGGCTGGATCATAATGAGATTATGATAATGAGATCAATCATCCAGATACACATGTTCTAGATGTTCCCAGTCATAGGATCTTCAAGAAGGGACATTGAAGATCCAGATAGACTGGCACACATGATTGTTGAGCTATGGTTTTGATGATAACTAAACTTCTTGTGTGATGCCTTGATTTTGATGGTTGTTGAAGTCATGATTTTGATGTTCATGTGCGATTAAGTGAATGATGATAACTAAACTAAATGGTTGATTGTTCCTGTCGATTGGTTGAATATGATTGAGTTGAACATGTGCTTTGAATGCTTCCTATGCATACTCTTCATGGAGCTTGGTTACATATATGCATTTGTGAAAGCAACAAGTGTTCCAATCTTATATGTGAAATTGGGTCTCAATGTAAATCACTTTTTGAACTCTAATACATATTTCACATATCATTTTGAGCTTGCATTATGTTGAAACAACTCATGAGAAACTAGCTTAAAAATTGGAATAATGGTACTTATATCTTGCTCAAACGGTTTACAATAAGCTCTTGTTGATTGATTGAAATTACCAAATGGCCAAAGGGGTTTCATACATGTACTTCATGCAATTACCACATGAATTATTGATCAAAGTTCTACTCCTTTTTCCTATGATTTTATAGGTCAAAACACTTAACATATATTCCCCAAGATCAAAGGAGTTTGAAGCCTCAGACTTAAATGGGTTGCAATGGAGTTCGGGGGTGAAACCTAAAAAGTCTAAAATTTACTGTAGCTGGCGGTCGACCGACCTGTAGCTGGCGGTCGACTGAAATTACCAGAATTCAGAAAACTTCAGCTTTTCTCAGAGCGGTCGACCGCCAGACCCATAGCGGTCGATCGAAAATTCCAGCACCTCAACATCTACAGGAATTCTCAGTTCCGGTCGACCGCCAGCCCACCTCCGGTCGACCGCCAGCCCCGAAGCCTCCAACTTTGACTTTTTGTTTCCAATCTGTGGAGAGATTCCCTTCCCCATTTCTTTAATCCTGATGCTCCTAATCACCCCAGAAATTGTGGATCTAGGTCTGGGGCTTGTCTCCTAACCTTCCAAGGGTTATAAAATCTCTCTTTGAGGTCATAAACCCTAAGAGACTCTAAGAGAACAAGAGGGATCAAGTTGGCTCAAGGAAGAGGAGGAATATCACAGTAGCCGTGAATAGTGATTCGGAGATCAAAGCCTCATCATAGCTGAAGATCCAAGATCTATTTTGAAGCCTTCATCTGCCCATGAACTGAAGCAACGACAAATCAACCAAGAGAGATCAAGATAGTAGCTATCAAGGGAAGGTTGTTGCAACGATCATGAAAAATATTCCTTCCACCAAGTTCTTTATCTGATCGAAGCCATTCAAGCATCAACTGAAGCCATTCAGTCATCTTCCAAAGCCAGGGAGTTCCAATCAAGCAAGGATCTCAAGAAGAGCTTAAGGGAAGGCTGTCCAAGTGAAGAGAAGAAGAAGTACTGTAGCAGTGAACAGTACTCTGTGCAAGGAAACCTACATCCAATACAAGGCCATTCAAGCTGAGTCTCAAGCCATTCAGGTGAAGAAGGAATCAACGCAAACATCCGGAGCATACACTCAGGGGGAGCCTAAATCAGGAGCATTCTAAACTGTGGTCTATTTATTTTGGTGTCTTGTGCTTTGAGTTTCATATTTGTATTTCATCATAAACTGCAAGAACTTGTGTGTGTGTGGATCATTGTTGGATCTGTGGTCGTATGTGTGTGTGTCATATTTGATTCGTGTGTGCGTAGGTCTTCCTAGATCTACGTGTGTGTGTGATTTTATTCAGATCATAGTATTTGTGTGTGGAGTGCTGCACTTGTCGCAGCGTGTGTGTGTTTTGTTGATCCGCTTATTGGATCGTGTTAGAGACGTTGTCTCTCTCTCTCTCTCTCTCTCTGTGTGTGTGTGTGTGTATTGGGGCACGTCCCCGTGTGTGTGTGTAGGCGTCGTCCTGCGTGTGTATTTGAAGCGTCGTCTCCATTTGGGGATTTATCCCCGAGTGAAGCCTCACCGGTTTTGGTGAGGGGTGGACGTAGGATTAACGTCGTTGCATCCGAACCACCTTAAAACTGTTGTGCATTGTGGTTTGGTTTGAGCATTTGTGTGGCTTGTTTGTTATAACCATTATATGATCGTGTGGGAATGGAGAGATTGAGAGAATCTGCTTCCTTGCTTAGTTAATTATCTCAACCTAGTTTAAAGGTGTTAATTCATCTACGCAGCGTTTGTCTTGCCGACTAGTGTAAGGGGTGGTGTATGTTGTTTTTGAATGTGTAGTTGAACAGATTTCAACCTCCCGGTTAGAGTACTTATCACATATTTTCAAAAAAGCCAAAAGTTTTCTTAAAACTTATTTTCACCCAATTCACCCCCCTCTTAGGTGTCATTGATCGTGGGACTTCAATGATACTTACTCATATGATGGGTATGATTGTTCTCATAGTCATCAGTGTGGAGACACTAAAGTACGTGTGTGGGTGCTCATTAGTGGAATGAGTACACTGAACTGACCTGATCTAGAATCCCTGAATGGTAATCATACTGACTGTCAATCAGGGTATTCTATGTCTCAGTAGCACAGTTGGATCTTAGACCTGAGTCACTAAAGATGTCTTGCATAAGGGATGTTGAGTATTTGATTATTGACTTATGGACTTCTGTAAAGTGGTCTTGTACAGTTAGTTATTCAAACTCAGTGGAACTCGTGCGAAGGTAATTAGTTTGACAACATGGGATCATTCACTCTCAGTATGATATATGAGATAGAATGCTCTACGGATCTGTACTCCGGAAAACCCCTGACCAGGGTATGGGAGTTCATTATGAAAAAGGAGTTTTTCTAATGAACCAATTTGGAGTACAAGATTCAGTCGAGCCAGGACTCAATAGGGTTTGACAGTTTGACCATACCCTAATCCTGGTGGGACATTGGATGAATGAGGATCTATAGCTGTGTGGAATCTGTAGACGGAAAGGTTCCAGAGTGGGTTGCTTATCTGCTTGGTGCTTTTCATGATCGGAGAGCCCGCTAATTCTATTAAGAGTTAATGGATAAAATTAATTAAGTTAAGAAGGGGTTCTTTACTTAATGGACTGGAAAACCAAACCAACTATTTGGCCTAGAGGGTGACACACAATAGAGTATTAGACAGACCGGGATGGGTGGACTTTATAGACTATTAATGGGTTTTTGTAAAAAATGCCAAAGGTCTATAAATTTACGCTGAAGGGAGAAACCCTGGCCAAACTACAAGGTTGAACACTGGCCGCCCTCTCTCCTCTCTCTCTCGCTCCTAGGGGCACCCCCCTCCTTCTCTCTCCTTCCTCCACGGTGGATGGTTGTGTTGAGATCGGGTCGGCGCGTGGAGATCGTGGAGGAGATCTCGTCTGCTTCCACTGCTCGTGTACATACGTCTAGAGGTCGGACGCTTGAACGGCTCGCCACTCTGGGATCTTCCTCTCGTTCGTCTTCGAGGTTTTGGGAGATTCTCAACCCCGCAAAGGTAAAGAATCGGTCTTCACATTGCGGGATTAACGATCTGGTTCGATTTTGAAAAACCGGCAACGATATGAAATCTAAGGTTTCGATGATTTCCGTTGTGTATTCTGATCGGAACCTTATAGTGGTATCAGAGCCCGGTTGCTGGTTTGATCAAAATTGGCATTATTTTATTATTTTTTGTCATTCCCGTTCTTGCATGGGGCTCAATGTTCGTCGCTCAATTGGGTCGCTCATGAGATGAGCAACAGTTGAATGATGCCAGGGAAATGTTCCCGAGATCAAGAGGAGCAAAACGCATATTTGTATGCGGTGTTTGACCCACCGGCGAGGCTGGATCGGCCACCACAACCCCGTCGGGATCCTCGTTCGCGCGTAGAGAGGATGATCGATTCAGGCCATCGAACTTCGATTGCTGGTTCCCATAGGAGCTAGCAAGGGCCCTAGATTGTCCTTGATGGCGTGTGGCGGCGTCCGGAGGCGCATGGTGGCCGATGCAGGCGTCGCGGCGGTGTGCTCCGGCGGGCGGAGCTAATGCGGCATTGTCCTCTTCGTGGGTGCGATCTTCGGCGGGAGAATCGTCACCGGCGGCTGGGCGTTGACCGGCGGGGGCAGCGAGGGCGTGGGCTCGCAAGGTGGCCGGCTGCGGGGCCTCCCCGGCCCCTGCGCGGACACGGCGGCGGCTAGGGTTTCACCCTAGCTGCGCATGTGTTCGGGCGGGAGGGGAGACCCCTCAGCGGGTCCTTAGTGGGCCGGATCTGGCCCGCCCCGGATCCGACCCCCCCATATATATATATATATATATATATATATTGAATTTTTAAACATTTTAAAAGGTTTAAAATGTGAGGAAAATTCCAGGAAAATTTTGAAAAATATTTTAATGAGTTCTAAAATTGTTTTAGTGACTTATTAATTTATTTTTCATTATTTGGCCCCTGGTTAATTAGTTAATGGGAAGTCTAAAGTGGTTTTAGGTATTTCCTATTATCTAATTAATTAAAGTTAATTACTATAAGAATGAGATTCTTATGAGGTTAATTAACTGGAAATTATCATTTAGCCCATGCAGTGAATGTGAATGATGGTGGTCTAAAGTTGTTTAGACTTATTTATTTTAACTAAATTGTTTAGTTGCATATTAATATGCACGATTTCAAAATTAATTATTATATTTTGAAATTATCGTAATCTTGATGTAATTATGTGATAATTACTGTAAGATGCATGTGATGTGTCTTGTGTATGGATGGATGATCATGGACTTAGAAATCATGTGATGATGCTCTTTATGGTGAATGGTTATATGTGATGTGATTATTGGGGTCCCCCCTGCGTGCCTCCTTCTCTCTCTCTTATTAATCCGGGTTGTATATTCTATCTCCCTACTGTATTGTACTCCCCTTGACTGGTTCAAGATTTCTTATTATTATCTGATGTACATTTGTGGGCCTGCGTATCCAATCACAAATTTACTTGTAATAATGAGAAGCGGAAGGAGACAAAGAAGGAGACCGGTTGCAAGGACCTCGGGAGATTCTTCACATCTAGTGGGAGCATTGGATGCTCCATATTTTTTCTATTTGCCATGATTGTATGCATTACCAACTGGCTCTGGTAATGTGTTTTAGGAGCTTAAGGTCCATGATCATCCATTGGTATTATTACATATATATGATATATGTGGATGTGCTACTTATTACATATATATATATATATATATATATATATATATTTAGAGTATATACGATACTTCAAATTCTTATATGTATGTAGCACCTATATTAATGAGACCAAAATTTAATCAAAACCCCTCGATCTCATATTAGGTTGTAAACGTGAGGCATTAAGAATGACCCACGTAGCCTTCCGTTGTTATAGTCTAAGTGAGCTGCTCTTAAACTGTGTGGGTTTGTTGTGCTGCCACAAGGCCCTCACAGCAAGGGGGCAGAGACTTAGACTAAGGTTTAGGCCACACTTTGGGATGGGTGCCGGCATGACTTTGTTGTGCTGCCACACGAGTCATGTCTTGAACCCACTCTCATAACATAACAACGGGTCTAACCTAACCAGACTTTGTGATTTGTTGTGCTGCCACAAGGTCACAAGTGGTCTGGAGGCTGAATATACCAGGAGTTGCAAGGAGTTGCAATTGGCAAGAGTTGCCTACCCATTAAGTATGGGGTGATTTGTTGTGCTGCCGTAAGGCCACTACCATAATGTTAATGGGATTCTGGTCCCACTAGGATACAACTGGAGTATCCCGTCTTTGCACAATGAGGGTTGTGCAAATTCGTCAAAAATTAGTGGGAGTTATAAAATTAGGATTAAAGATCATATCTTAATTTTTAATTAATGAATATCTACATGTTATCTAATTATTACAAATCTTCTCTTGTAGACTTCTATGGTGAACCACCCGTTACGCGGCATACTTGATGCCAACAGGCTTACTGGTCCTAACTATAGTGACTGGCTCAGGAACTTGAGAATTGTTCTCACTGCTGAGAAGATAGCCTATGTTCTTGATCGGCCTGTACCTCCTCTTCCTGCCAATGATGCTGAAGAGGGAGATATCATTGCTTATGAGAAGCATAAGGATGATGCCACGCTTGCCCAATGTTATATGCTTACCTCTATGACAAATGAGTTACAGAGGTAACATGAAAAGATGGATGCTAGATCCATTCTATTTCACCTTGAAGAGCTCTTTGGAGCTCAAAGTCGAACAGAAAGATATGAGATATCTAAAAGTCTGTTCGGGGCAATAATGTCTAAGGGAACATCTGTGCAGACACATGTTCTCAAGATGATTGAGTGGATCGAAAGATTGGCAGAATTGGGTTTCGACATGAATAAGGATCTTTATGTCGATTTGATTCTGCAATCTCTCCCTGGTTCTTTTTCCCAGTTCATTGTCAATTTCAACATGAACAAAATAGAATGCTCTCTGACAGAGCTTCTAAACATGTTGAAGACTGCTGAGAGCACTATGAACAATGGGAAAGCCCCTGTGATGCTTGTTGGTAAGACCAACAAGAAGAGGAATTTTCAGCATGCCTTTAAGAAAGGCAAGGCAAAGAAGAAGGGTAAACAGGTAAAGGCTGCCAAGAAAGAAGAGGCTAGTAAGGACAAAGGCCAATGCTTCCATTGCTATAAGGATGGCCATTGGAAGAGGAACTGCAAGTTGTACCTTGCAGAGAAAGTAAAGCAGAAGTTTAGAGAAACTTCAGGTATGTTCATGATTGACCTTAACTTGTCATATAGATCCATATCATGGGTATTTGATATTGGATATGCATCTCATATCTGCAATGATTTGCTGGTTCTGACAAGTAGCAGGCGATTGAACAAAGGCGAGATTGATCTACGACTGCGAAATGGAGCAAAAGTTGCTGCACTTGCAGTCGGGAGTGTGAACCTCAAGCTTTCCTCAAGAACTACATTAAAGTTGACAGACTGTTATTATGTTCCTTCTATAATTAAGAACATTATTTCCATTTCATGCTTGAATAAATGTTGATTTATTGTGAGCTTTGGGAATAAAACATGTTCTTTATTATTAAATGGTGAATTGTTTGCCAGTGGGAGCTTAATTAATGGTTTGTTTGTATTAGATGTGGATACTCCTGTTATGTGTGTGGATGAACCTCTTAAGAGGAAGAGGAATGATGTAAATCAAGCATACCTTTGGCATTGTAAGCTTGGTCATATTAGTGAGGAAAGATTGAAAAGGTTGTGCAAAGATGGATATGTTGATCCATTTGATTATGAATCATTTGCAACTTGTGAATCTTACCTCATGGGAAAAATGACCAACTCTCCATTTACTAGACATGGAGAGAGAGCTGGTGAGTTGTTAGAACTCATACATTCTGATGTATGTGGACCTATGTGCAACCAAGCCAAAGGGGGTTACTCATATTTCATTACTTTCATTGATGATTTCTCTAGGTACGGATATGTGTACTTGATGAAGTATAAATCCGAAGCCTTTGAGAAATTTGTGGAGTTTAAAAATGAAGTAGAGAAACAAATAAGAAAGAGTATTAAAACTCTTTGATCTGGAGGGGAATACTTGAGTACGGAATTCACACAATACTTAAAGGATAATGGCATATTATCCCAGTGGACTCCTCCTTACACACCTCAGCTGAATGGTGTGGCTGAAAGGAGGAATCATCCCTTATTAGATATGGTACGATCTATGATGTGCTTTACTGGATTGCCCTTGTCGCTCTGGGGCTATGCCCTAAACACTGCTGCTCACTTATTAAATAAAGTTCCTTCCAAATCAGTGTCTTCCACTCCATATGAGATATGTAAAGGAAAGAAACCAAACCTTAAGAATGTTAAGGTCTGGGGTTGTCCTACCCATGTTAAGAAACACAATCCTGATAAACTGGCATCCAAGACTGAAAGATGCAGGTTTGTGGGATATCCTAAGGAAACTTATGGATATTATTTCTACCAGCCTAGCGATCAAAGAGTGTTTGTAGCTAAGAGAGCTGTGTTCCTAGAGGATGAGTATATCCTTGAAGGAAACAGTGGGAGTATGGTAGAGCTAGAAGAGGTTCTAGAACCACAAACTGGAGCTGCATCGTCTCAGGAACCAGTTCAGGATGGCACACTAACTGTGTGTAGGCCTGGCCATGTACCTGTCCAACCAGAAAGATATGTGGGACATATCTCTGATGGTGGGGACAAGGCACACTATGATGAGGATGATGATCCTACGACCTGTAAGGAGACAATAAGTGGTATTGACTCCTGGAGATGGCAAGAGGCCATGAAATCGGAGATGGACTCCATGTACTCCAACCAAGTTTGGAACTTGGTAGATCTACCTGAGGGTATAGTACCCATCGGATGTAAGTGGATCTTTAAAAGAAAAGTTGGAGTAGATGGAATGGTTGATACCTACAAAGCTAGGTTGGTTGCGAAGGGATATTGTCAAAGACAAGGAGTTGACTATGACGAGACCTTCTCACCAGTTGCCATGACTAAGTCCATCAGGATTTTACTTGCTATCGCTGCGTACCATGATTATGAGATCTGGCAGATGGATGTAAAGACCACTTTCCTTAATGGAAACTTTGAGGAAGAGGTGTATATGATACAGCCTGAGAGATTCATATCCAAGGATCAACCAGATAAGGTATGCAAATTGCTAAGATCCATTTATGGATTGAAGCAAGCGTCCCGCAGTTGGAATCTAAGATTTGATGAAGCCATCAAGTCTTATGACTTCGTTAAGAACAAAGATGAGCCGTGTGTGTATAAGAAAACATGTGGCAGTGCAATCACCTTCTTGGTCCTATATGTCGATGACATACTACTCATTGGGAATGATGTAGGTATGTTGTCATTAGTTAAAGCCTAGCTGTCTAAGCACTTCTCCATGAAGGATTTGAGAGAAGCATCCTATGTATTGGTGATCAGGATCTATAGAGATAGATCAAATAGGATGCTAGGCTTGTCCTAATCAATGTACATAGATTCCATTGTCAAAAGATTTGGCATGAAAAACTCCAAGAGAGGTCTCATACCGATGAGACATGGAGTTTACCTCTCTAAGGAATGTCCCCTAAGACTTCTGAAGAGAGGGGGCGCATGAGTACAGTACCTTATGCTTCTGCCATAGGGTCCATCATGCATGACATGTTATGTACAAGGCATGATGTTGCATATGCTCTAAATGTTACAAGCAAGTTTCAGGCGGATCCAGGTGAGCAACATTGGATAGCTGTGAAGTGTATCCTTAAGTACTTGCGAAGGACTAAGGATATGTTTCTGGTTTATAGAGGAGAGGATTTGAAACTTCGAGGTTACACTGACTCAAGTTTTCAGTCCTATAAAGATGACAGCAAGTCAACTTTGGGGTATGTGTTTACCCTGAATGGTGGGGCAGTGAGTTGGAAAAGTTCCAAACAAGAAACCATTGCTGATTCTACGACCGAAACTGAGTACATTGCTGCTGCTGAGACGGCCAAAGAAGCAGTTTGGATGAAGAAGTTTATCGAAGAGCTTGGAGTTGTCCCGAGCATCTCTGATCCGGTCCCCTTATTATGTGATAATAATGGGGCGATTGCACAAGCAAAGGAGCCAAGGTCTCATTAGAAATCGAAGCATATTCTGCAACGCTACCACCTGATCAGAGAGATAATAGCTAGAGGAGATGTTGTAATTGATAGACTGTCTTCCAGTGATAACATTGCAGATCCACTAACTAAGCCGTTGACTTAAAGTGTTTTTTAGCGTCACCTAGGGCTGATGGGGATCAAGCATGTGGGTGATTGGCTTTAGTGCAAGTGAGAGATTGATAGAAATGTATGCCCTACAAGCTAATCACATGAGATGTGATGGTGACATTTCTTGTAATATATTATTCATATTTATATTAATGACATTTATTCGTTGCATTTAATTTGTGTTAATGATTCGAATGTAATGAAGTCCCTGAATATGTGCGATGATGGCTGGATCATAATGAGATTATGATAATGAGATCAGTCATCCAGATGCACATGTTCTAGATGTTCCCAGTCATAGGATCTTCAAGAACGGACATTGAAGATCCGGATAGATTGGCACACATGATACTTACTCATATGATGGGTATGATTGTTCTCATAGTCATCAATGTGGAGACACTAAAGTACGTGTGTAGGTGCTCATTAGTGGAATGAGTACAGTGAACTGACCTGATCTAGAATCCCTGAATGGTAATCATACTGATTGTCAATCAGGGCATTCTATGTCTCAGTAGCACAGTTGGATCTTAGACCTGAGTCACTAAAGATGTCTTGCATAAGGGATGCTGAGTATTTGATTACTGACTTATGGACTTCTGTAAAGTGGTCTTGTACAGTTAGTTATTCGGACTCAGTGGAACTCATGCGAAGGCAATTAGTTTGACAACATGGGATCATTCACTCTCAGTATGATA
Organism: Amorphophallus konjac; assembly: GCA_022559845.1. NCBI lineage: Eukaryota > Viridiplantae > Streptophyta > Magnoliopsida > Alismatales > Araceae > Amorphophallus > Amorphophallus konjac. Next base: position 166,211,330 of record CM040117.1, on the reverse strand, counting down.
TATGAGAGAGAATGCTCTATGGATCTGTACACGGAAAAACCCCTGGCCAGGGTATGGGAGTTCATTATGAAAAAGGAGTTTTTCTAATGAACCAATTTGGAGTACAAGATTCAATCGAGCAAAGACTCAATAGGGTTTGATAGTTTGACCATACCCTAATCCGGGTGAGACATTAGATGAATGAGGATCTATAGCTGTGTGGAATCTGTAGACGGAAAGGTTCCAGAGTGGGTTGCTTATCCCCAATGTCATTTGGGATCACGAAGCGTTGTTTGGTGCTTTTCGTGATCGGAGAGCCTACTAATTCCATTAAGAGTTAATGGATAAAATTAATGATGGGAATCTACACCGGGCACTAATTTTTATTTTTGTATTTGTGTTCTTTTAGTTTGCATTTATATCCTTGGGAAGTAGGTTTGCAATTGTAAGGCTTTATAAGCATATTTGTCATTCCTTAAGATTCTTTGAGTTTTTGTGCAAAAGTCCAGTAGGACCAGCAAGGGACCCCCATCTCCTTTCCTATTGGTCCACCTAAGTCTTAGGGCCCATGTGGGGTCAGTCAAAGGTCCAAGGTGGGCTTCTAGATGCTTTGACATTCAAAGGGGGACAAGTGTTACAAAATGTCCAAGATGCCTCCCCTTAAGTCAAGGGGGTGCCCCCCCATTAAAATGACATTTTGTATTTTATATTTTTAGGCCAATTGACCACATGGGGGAAGAAAATGCTACCCCTCCCCTCTCTCCCACGAATTCCAACCCCCTCCCCCTTCCTCCCCTTCTATATAAATCCATGTATAGTGTTTTGTAATGTTTAATGAAGAGAAAAATTTGTGAAATTTGGTTGGAGCCAAAGAAGGGTGTGCCCTCCTCCTCTCTCCCTCCCCCTCTTGCAGATGGATTTCTGCTGAATCTTGGGTATGATGCCCTTCTACCTTCTCTTCAGCCCCTCTGAATTCTGTTTCTGTCGCCGCCGCCATCGCACCGCCATCGCGCCGCCGTCTTCATCGCCGGAATTCTATCTACATCAGGACAGAGCCCTACTCCATGATTTTTAGCTCTCCATCAGGAGCTCAGATCGCAACCAAACTTGGAGGGTGAGTCATCCACATCCACCCCAACCTCCAAAAACAAATCCCATCATTTACCTTTCTTTTTCTACTTTTCCATTTTCGTGTATTTCCACCTTCCAGTTCTATCTTCTGTTCAGATCCTGTCATAGCAACCCTGAGTTTCCCCTCTTTGACCCACTTTTTCTTATTTGTATGAATCCTAAAATTTATTGGGAGTTCTATCCACCACCCCCATCATCCATGAATTTTCTTGTAATTTCTAAAGTCCTTTTTGTATTTTTAAAAATTACAGTCTTCTCCCAATTTTGTTCTATCCTGTGCAGTTCAGATCCGACCCCGAGTCAGTATAAAATCCTTAAAAAATCGAAACCTCACCAAAAGTCAAATAAAAATTATCCCCGTCTTCCTTGTTTCCACCGCTACAACTTTTGTGAAGCGTCTAAGTTCCAGATCTGAGGTTTGAGGCACCGTCAATGCCAACTCTCAGGAAAACATTGTTATGTCCTGAGATTTCGGGTCCTGTCCAACAGCAGCTTGTAAAATCGGTCAAGGCCAGATCTGAGAAATTAAAAATTATTTCTATGGCCCTAGATCGAAGAATTTTGAAATAGCTTTCCAACGATACCTCTTGTGCGTCGATTCGACATCGGGAGTGATCGCAGCAGAAGATCTCGCCGGGTCGCGTGCTGTAAAACAGCAACTTCAGATCCGTGGGCAGCACGGTCAACAAGTGAGACCGGTGCCGACTCGCCTCCCATGAGGCGAACCAGCATACCGTCGTCCCAGGGAGCGCCTCTCCAGGAGCCAACGTCATAGTGGTACCACTCCGGGCCCACTCAGACCCGTTGATGAGCACGTGGGCCCCACGTTCGTGAATACGTGTGCCGCTAAAGCTACATCGAAAGCTGGCCGTCAACCCAAGTTCGGTCCTCTCGGGCCCCATTTGTAGCCCGTTACCTCCCTGCGTGGAGTGGGCAGTAGAAATCATTTCTGTAATTATTGTGATAATTGTTTAACCGGGAGTTACTGTCTTGGCCGGGATCGTCTTCCCCACGCCCGGAGCGTGGAGGTAAACTCGCCCCCTCTCTTTATCGCATTTTGCTTATCTCGTATATTTTTTAATGCCACTGCGAGTGTTAGGTTTCTATCCCGATCATACTTTATCACCGCTGCGAGAGTGAGTGAGTGTACCATCCCGTGACTCGATCTGAGTTCACACGGAAAGGCTGATACCCGAGACTCACGGCCGATTTTTCAATCGCGCCCGGTCCCACGTCTTCCCTCACTTAGGGATGATCGCGAGCTAGAGTCCTAGGTCGCGTGTCCGTCCCGCATCAATTTGGTATCAGAGCACCAGTTGAGTCTAGGGTAGTCATTCATCATTGCTTAACAAAAATATAAAAAAAGTGTCATTTACGTCTAGTCATTGTCTAAGTCGGTCAAAGTGTCACATCTGCATACCATTAATCGGTATATCAAAAGGTGTTGTCCAAACGTTAGGCTACGCCTATCGGGAAGGCCGCACACTTGCGCGAGTGATCTTCATATCGATTAACTCGGTCACGTACCGAGTCTTGGTTTAAGTCTAGGGTCCTTAGTGTGCATTAGTTAGTGCATTCCAACTTGCATTGTCGTTTAGGGTCGTGTCTAGTGTCTTGTCTCCGTGTGTCGGCACGCCCGCCTTGTAGTTCCCCATTCCCAATGGAATCTCGGTTGCCCAGGCGATATTACCGTTGGCACCCTCATGGGCTTGGGCTCGAAGCCCCGGACTTTTATGGCTCCAAAGTCCCCAGCGACTACCTACATTGGGAAGTCGCCATGGACAAATACTTCGCTTATTACATCATGTCCGTGGCCCATGAATTCTCTTTTGCCAAAGATAGGCTGCTTCACGAGGCTACCGAGAAGTGGGGGGACATTGAATGCTTGAGGCAGATTAGGAGACAAGGGCCCGTCGAATCATGGTGGGACATGAAAAGGGAGCTTAGGAAGGTTTACCTACCCCACCCAGTCCCCTCAAAACCGTCCCACCCAATCACCTCCAGCCGGCTCCACCCACCTACCTCCACCCACGGGGGTTATACCACTAGTCGGCCCCACCAACTCACCCGCAATCAAGTGGGCCACACCTTCAACCAACCCTGCCCCTTCCAAGCCCACCAAAGCACTCCTAATCAAGTGGTCCGCCCAGTCGCCTCAACCCAAGTGGAAGCCCCACTTATAGTCGAGTCTAGGTTCGCATCCGGGCCGAGAGATGAGGAGCGAGTCCACCCCGAGGTCCCTACTCCAACCTGCACCTTTGATGAAATCGATAAAATGTTTTCGGATTGGTTGGAAAGGACATGTGCTTCTTCACCACCCGTGAGTGCTACATTGCTACCCTCTACTTCCGAACTTTATTCGGAACCATCTTATTTGGAGCCACCAAAGCCCGAGCCACCCGTGTTTCTAACGGGTATGCTTTTCATCGCCGAACCACTACTTAGTTGGCTCAAGGATAGCTTGGTCCCACCTCCTTACCCATCCATGGACCCCACCCTACCATTGGTGCCCGTCAACTCCTTCCATACTACATTCCGGTCTAGTCACCATGTTGATACCTTGGATGACCTTGTTATGGGATTAGACTCGCAATGGCAGTTGACGCACTCCTTGGCCCGAAGCTTCGACCAACCCACTAGTCTTAGCTTCACCCATCCGGCCTTAGGATCCATTACCTCCGTGGGCACCGTGGGTTGTGTCACCACGGAGATTCTTCTATTCCTCCCCATGTCGGCCGAGCCCGACTTCATACCCTTTTGTCCGAGGGAGGAATCATACTTCCTACCTACGATCACCATCCCACCCGCCACAATGCATGAAGGTGACCATCCACACCTTCAAGACTTTTACACATGGGACTGTGACTTATGGGAACCCACCACAAGGGGTCATACCTTCTTTGATCCCTTTGACCCATTCCCTAGTGGGCCCCTTGACCCACCTTATATACTTCACTCCTTCAAGGGAGTCCACTACCACACCCCTTTCCCACGGGCCGGGTCGTCTACACCCACCAAGCCCGTTCACTTACAAGATACACCATCATCTAGGGGAAAGGAAAAAGATACATTTGGTACCCCTGGCTCTCCCACATACAAGTCCGATGTGCATGCATGGTCCACCTTAGGATGTCTAGGTGTCCCACATTCCACCAACCACCAGTTGCCTCTAGTGTATGTATGGCACACATTCGGGTGTCCTGGTCCACCATCACCTATGCGTAGGTCGGACTAACATTAGGTTTATTTAGGGTTTTTGTGAGTCTTTGTTTCGTTTGTCTGTCGTACGTCTGTGCATGCATCGAGTCGCGTCGGTTTTGTACGCTCGCGTTGTTAGTACTAGTCGAGTGCGAGACTTTTCAGACTTTGGGATCGGTTCTACTTCACATATTGGATCTAGTCACATAAGGGACAAGCGGTGATTCCTAGTGAGTCTTTCAGCCGCCTCCCTTCATTTGAGAGTGACCCCACCCCGGAGTGTCCACCTCTAGCCTCCTCCCCAGCAGCGTGTGCATATCGAATCTATACGGGATGAGCAGGTGTCGATTACTTGGAGTGGAGCGTACTCCGCGCTTCCGGGTACGATGACGGATCCGCTGGCGTCACGAGCAGCCGCACCCCTTACTCGACGGGGTCGAGTTCTTCCCACCCAGGGAGAATTGATGGGAATCTACACCGGGCACTAACTTTTATTTTTGTATTTGTGTCCTTTTAGTTTACATTTATATCCTTGGGAAGTATGTTTGCAATTGTAAGGCTTTATAAGCCAATTTGTCATTCCATAGGATTCTTTGGATTTTGTGCAAAAGTCTAGTAGGGCCAGCAAGGGACCCCCATCTCCTTTCCTATTGGTCCACCTAAGTCTTAGGGCCCATGTGGGGTCAGTCAAAGGTCTAAGGTGGGCTTCTAGATGGTTTGACATTCAAAGGGGGACAAGTGTTACAAAATGTCCAAGATGCCTCCCCTTAAGTCAAGGGGGTGCCCCCCCATAAAAATGATATTTTGTATTTTATATTTTTAGGCCAATTGACCACATGGGGGAAGAAAATAATACCCCTCCCCTCTCTCCCACAAATTCCAACCCCCTCCCCCTTCCTCCCCTTCTATATAAATCCTTGTATAGTGTTTTGTAAGGTTTAATGAAGAGAAAAATTTGTGAAATTTGGTTGGAGTCAAAGAAGGGTGTGCCCTCCTCCTCTCTCCCTCCCCCTCTTGCAGATGGATTTCTGTTAAATCTTGGGTGTGATTCCCTTCTACCTTCTCCTCGGCCCCTCTGAATTCTGCTTCTGTCGCCACCGCCATCGCACCGCCATCGCGCCGCCGTCTTCATCGTCGGAATTCTATCTACATCAGGATAGAGCCCTACCCCGTGATTTTTAGCTCTCCATCAGAACCTCAGATCGTAACCAAACTTGGAGGGTGAGTCATCCACGTCCACCCCAACCTCTAAAAAATAAATCCCGTCATTTACCATTCTTTTTCTATTTTTCCATTTTCGTGTATTTCCACCTTCCAGTTCTATCTTCTGTTCAGATCCTGTCATAGCAACCCTGAGTTTCCCCACTTCGACCCACTTCTTCTTATTTTTATGAATCCCCAAATTTATTGGGAGTTCTATCCACTACCCCCATCATCCAAGAATTTTCTTGTAATTTCTAAAGTCTTTTTTGTATTTTTAAAAATTATTGTCTTCTCCCAATTCTGTTCTGTCCTGTGCAGTTCAGATCCGACCCCGAGTCAGTATAAAATCCTTAAAAAATCGAAACCTCCACCAAAAGTCAAATAAAAATTATCCTTATCTTCCTTGTTTCCACCACTACAACTTTTGTGAAGCGTCTAAGTTCCAGATTTGATGTTTGAGGCACCGTCAATGCCAACTCTCAGGAAAACATAGTTCTGTCCTAAGATTTCGGGTCCTGTCCAACAGCAACTTGTAAAATCGGTCAAGGCCAGATCTGAGAAATTAAAAATTATTTCTATGGCCCTAGATCGAAGAATTTTGAAATAACTTTCCAACGATACCTCTTGTGCGTTGATCCGACGTCGGGAGTGATCGCAGCAGAAGATCTCGCCGGGTCGCGCGCTGTAAAACAGCAACTTTAGATCCGTGGGCAGCACGGTCAACAAGTGAGACCGGAGCCGACTCGCCTCCCACGAGGTGAACCAACGTACTGCCATCCCAGGGAGCACCTCTCCAGGAGCCAACGTCATAGCGGTACCACTCCGGGCCCACTCGGACCCGCCGATGAGCACGTGGGCCCCACATTCGTGAATACGCGTGCCGCTAAAGCTACATCGAAAGCTGCCCGTCAACCCAGGTTCGGTCCTCCCGGGCCCCATGTATAGCCCATTACCTCCCTGCGTGGAGTGGGCAGTAGAAATCATTTCTGTAATTATTGTGATAATTATTTAACTGGGAGTTACTGTCTTGGCCGGGATCGTCTTCCCCACGCCCAGAGCGTGGAGGTAAACTCGCCCCCTCTCTTTATCGCATTTTGCTTATCTCGTATATTTTTAATGCCGCTGCGAGTGTTAGGTTTCTAGCCCGATCATACTTTATCACCGTTGCGAGAGTGAGTGAGTGTACCGTCCCGTGACTCGATCCGAGTTCACGCGGAAAGGCTGATACCCGAGACTCACGGTCGATTTCTCAATCGCGCCCGATCCCACGTCTTCCCTCGCTTAGGGACGATCGCGAGCTAGTGTCCCAGGTCGCGTGTCCGTCCTGCATCAATTAATTAAGTTAAGAAAGAGTTCTTTACTTAATGGGATGGAAAACCAAACCAACTATTGGGCCTAGAGGGTCACACACAATAGAGTATTGGACAGACCATGATGGGTGGACTTTATAGACTATTATTGGGTTTTTGTGAAAAATGCCAAAGGTCTATGAATATACGTTGAAGGGAGAAACCCTGGCCTCCCTCTCTCCTCTCTCTCGCTCTCCTAGGGGCGCCCCCCTCCTTCTCTCTCCTTCCTCCACGGTGGATGGTTGTGTTGAGATCGGGTCAGCGCGTGGAGATCGTGGAGGAGATCCCGTCTGCTTCCACTGCTCGTGTGGATACGTCTAGAGGCCGGACGCTTGAACGGCTTGCGACTTCGGAATCTTCCTCTCGTTCGTCTTCGAGGTTTTGGGAGATTCTCAACCCCGCAAAGGTAAAGAATCGTTCTTCACATCGCGGGATTAACGATCTGGTTCGATTTTGAAAAACCAGCAATGATATGCAATCTAAGGTTTCGATGATTTCCGCTGCGTATTCCGATCGGAACCTTACAATAAGTTCCATGTTAATGCTAATGTGCACAAAAAGAATTCAAAATCTAGTATATCATGTCATTATTGTGGACAGTTTGGGCATTCCATGTCTAACTGTTATTTAATGAAATTTGATGACATACAATCTCAGAAAATGTGGAGAGCACCCCTCAGAGGTGCCACTGACCATGGAGGACCCAAGAAGTCTTAGGTACCCAGAAATGCAAAATAAGACTTGTGTTTGCAGGAGTGCCTTAGAGCTGAGGAATAAAAAGGGGGTTCAATAAACCAAGGCACCTAAGTCTGGTAAAACTCCATTTCTACTCTTTACAGGTTTGGTCATTTGAGGTCTTCAATAATCTCTTTCAGAAAGTTACATATCATGATTGATTTGTTAGTCAGAATCTCATGCATACATGTTTATATTTGTATCTGATATTTGCATTGTTTGTCTTAAGTCTCCCAATGCATACACTGAGTTATCTGTGCATACATTAGATTGAGAATGAATTGCATGTCATAGTCTGAAAATCTGAATTGTACTTGGTTGATACTTGCTTGAATCACAATTGCATTTGTTTAAATGTTTGTATATGTCTTAATGCATATTTTACACATTCACTGAAGATCTGTTGCATACATTCTTCATCTGCATACACATGTGCTTGATAAACTGTCATCAAGAAATGAGATGCATATGGGACTGCATTTGTAATACATTGTCTTGCATCACCTCTATGGTATATAAATGGTAAGTTACTAAAGGGCAAATGTAATTTGTCTGAAAGTTCTTACTATGTGTGAGGTGATCTTTAGACCAAGTCCTTTGTCTGGTACCATTGGTCAACATTGCACATAGAGCAGTCTAGACTCTCATGAACATAATTCATTAAAACTCCTTGCATTGATGTCTAATTCTGGCTATACATTACATATAGACAGGGGAGTCAGACAAGGCAATTTTGTGGTTCATGCATATACATATTTGATTAGATCAATCATCCCCCAGCATGGTTTTCATGTCACATATGATGCCTCAATGCATTTAGTTAAGAGGAGTCATTGCATATGCATACATGTGTTGATTGCATATCATTCATATTGAAAATACCAAAAAGATTAATTGTCATGCATATTTTTAGGGGGAGCCCATGTCTTGATCTGAACTGTTTGATCTATCTCTGATTTTATTACTGTCTATTTCGGTCGACCAAACCACTCATTTCGGTCAACCGCTGTTCACATCTTTGGATTGAGCTGTTCCTTCTTCAGTCTGAATCTCTCTTGATTGCTCTTTAAACTTTGATGTTTCTTGATGCAAGTGAAGTAAAATTCACTGTATTCTTGATTGATTCTTTATTCATTCTTCATCTGGTTTTCATTCTTATCCGTTATGGAATCTACTGTCTGTGGCTCCTATATTTGCTAAGGGGGAGATTGCCATCTTTACCTACTTGATTTTCAGTGCTATATCATTGATCTATCCGCTACCTGATTAGGATTCAATTACTATATCCCTTGAATTCATATCTGACTAAAGCACTCTTGGCCATCTCTGTTGCATATCTGAAAAACGTTACTCACACCTGGTGATTGTTCCTGTTGCTGGTTTCTATTGATAATCTGGCTGCTCATGAAACTGTCTTGATCTATCTGTAATTTGGGAAGATTTTAATCTGTGTACCTTGATCATAAATCTTAAAAATATTCTTTCTAGGAATCTTCTGTTATATAGGATTATGAATGTCTGAAAAGATCATATTGGTTTAAGTTTAATGTATTCATTGAGTTTGGTTATAAATATCTTGAAAATATCTGAGTCAACTTTAATAAACTTTAACCAACTGTTTCATGTTGAGTCTTGTAAAATCTTCTGAAATCTGAAAATGTTGAAATCGTGACTTTATTTGGTTGAAATACATGAAATCAGTATTATTTTTAAACATCTGAATGATCTGAAAAATTCCTAAGAATAATATAGTCAGAGCAATGATTTTGGTCACCGAGAAACCATACCCATGAAGTCTAGTGGATTGTGTCATGAAGTGCCATAATTATCTCTGCTAAAAAATTCATTGAAAAATTAGGCGGAGCAATGGCTTGAATACTGAGAAATATATCTCACTTATCAATGAAATAGATTGAGGTATGTCATGAAGTATCAATGCTATCTATGTTCTTATGAAGCATGACAGTCAATCATACCAAGTGCTTATGGATATTGGCATCTAAACAACGTGTATCCTCTAGTTACAAGGTGTGCGCTAAACTTAATTGTACCTGAAAAATTTGATATGAAAAGTATTTTTAAACAAAAGAAAAATTTGAAACTGCTGATCCTCAGGAACCCAATCTGAAATTTTTCATGGTTGTTTAAACCTCAATACTAATGAATGTAATTCCGAAAGAAGTTATTGAAATTGATTGAGTAAGATGAAGGGAGGTTAATCAAGATGTAAATATGAGGGCTTGGTTCACTCTTATTAAACCTTGACTTCAGATATGAGTACAAAACTTTATTGACAAACTGTGTATACATCATATTTAAACAATGATGTTCAATAAAGATTCATAAACCCTTATAATGGAAGACTTTGAAACATTTCTATTCTTAGATTTATGAAATTGGTATCTCATTGAAAACCTTTTTGAATTACCCAATTTTTATTTGAAGCTCATTTGGAATCCTTGTGCTCAGTTTCCATTTTCTGCTGAAATTTTTTTTAGAATGCTCATGTCATCTACACAATTCAATTCATTATCTGATTCTGCTCACTATTCTTGATGCAATCCGTCATGACTTGAACTCATCTATGATTGTTCATATGATTTTGTTGATACTTTCATTGAATTTGTGTATGTTTAAATCTGTATGTCTGATGATTTACTTCCATTCCAATCCCTCTGTCCAGTCAAAGGGGAAGAATTGCTTCATTAACATCTTATTAGTCAGCTTGATCTGCTTAAACTTGATTGTCCCTGTGGTTTGCTGATAAATTTTCATTCCACTCCTTCTGCTTTGTCAAAGGGGGAGATTATATGTTCAGGGGGAGTATAGCTGAAAGAGAATCATTGTGCATAATTGTAAAAAGGGGGAGATTATTCTGTTAGCATCATTTTGTAACAAGGGGGAGAATCCTTGAGAGTGCATCTCACTTGTCCTTGTGTGGGATTATCTCTGCGTTTTTGCTGATATATCTTTCACTTCAATACCTCTTCTCTGTCTAGGAAATAGTCTGCTTGATCAGCTTACTGTTCCTTCCTTTTGATGTTGTCATAGGGGGAGAATATGTGAGTCATTAGTAATTCTGTCAGAGGCTGTGTTGCATGCTCCTCTATGGGGAGAATATGTGAGTCATTAGTAATTCTATCAGATGTTGTGATGCGTGATCATTACATTTTTAATTCTGAACAGAGGCTGTGTTGCATGCTCTTCTATATTGCATGCTCTTGCATATTTCATACTGGTTTGCACTTTAAACTCATGATCACTTTATTAATTCTGTCAGAAGTTATGCTGCATGACTGACACTTTGATCATCATGATGAATTTATTACAATGACTCATAATATTGCCATCATCAAAAAGGGGGAGATTGTTGTGTCCTTGTGATTTTGATGATGTCAACTATTATGTCTCATTATATATATAACCTTGATGATATAACCTTGATGCATTTATTTATGATCTCATCATATATATAGAAGTATGAATTCTGTCAGAACATGTTCTGAAGATGACTTAAAAAATCATGAAAAGACAGTTACTACTGTTAAGCTGAAGTGACAACATGTCAACGCTATTGTTCAATTATGAGTCAGCAATTGCATTGAAAGGTCGGTGCATATACCTTCTCTTTTGTCAGGTAAGGTCGATGCACATTTCAGTCTGAAGCATATAGGTCGGTGCATATACATTCTCTTTATCTGGTAAGGTCGATGCACATTTCAGTCTGATGCATATCAAGGTTGACGCATATTCAGACCGTTGCATATTAAGGTCGATGTACATTTGCATTATGGCATGTTAGGTCAATGCATATGTAGAAGTCCTACATTATCAGGTCGATGCACGTATTGCAACATGTTCCATCAGGTCAATGCATATAAGCTGACTACCCTATCAGGTCGATGCAGCGATAGATGTCTTGCATTGTAAGGTCGATGCTAGAGAGCTAGCGACTGCTGCATAGGTTAATGCATGTCTTAGTAAGGTCGATGCAAGTGAGCTAGCGACTGCTGCATAGGTCAATGCATTCTAGTCTAGAAGGTCGATGCAGTTGTTGAAGTCATGTACCTTCAAGTCGGTGCACACTGTGCATGTAGTCTGCTGGGTTGATGCATGTGTACTTCTTCAGTCATTCAGGTCGGTGCACTAGAGAATCTTGTATTAAGAAAGGTCGATGCATATTCAAGCATTCTGTCTTTGAGGTCGATGCACATGTCCATGAGGGTCGATGCATATATACATATTCATGCATGCATTACAACAACAGGTCAACCTGTGTGCGATAAAGGTAAACATCTCTATTAGAATCTAAATTGCATTCACTAATTAACTTATCTTCGTAACAATGCTTGAGTATGTCTAATCAATTAAAATGATAACTGAATTTTTATACTTGTCTTGATAGGAACTTCAAAGAAAGGAATATCCAAAATGACTCTATCATTTATTCAAATACCTAAAGTATGGAATCTGTCGAAGACAAATTGGTCACATGGCTCAAGGGGTAACTTATCTGGCACATGATCCAAGGTCGACAGCTCAACAGAAGAATCTGCCACGTGGACCTATCTTTATCTAGAATATGCCATGTGGAAAGTCTCTTCTAGAATTCCTTGGCGAGAGTGTTCCCTCCACACGCCCTCAAAGAAATATGTGGGGCCACATTTATCAGGCCATTTTGAGATGAAGATTTTGGCGCCCATGTTCTATAAATAGGGAACGTCTTCTTCTAAAAGCAACGCAGCTGTGAGTAATGTTGAATTAGTGCTGTCAAGGAAAGAAGGGTAGCCATCTGAGAGAGAGAGAGGTCACCAGAGAAGAAGGCGAACCAGTGAGTGAGTGTGAGATCAAAAGAAAAAGAGAGAGGGAGAGAAGGAGGCTGCCAAGAAAGAAGTTGCCGCTACGAAGAATAGAAGAGATGATAGAGAAGATAGAGGAGCTCAAGAACAAAAGAGTCTAAGAGAGAGAGAGAGAGCCAGAAGAAGAAAATAAAAGAGAGAGCAGTTCAGAGAGAGAAGGAGATCGTGAGAGTTCAGAAAATCCTTGAAGATCAGATCAGTGTTGGCCTCTAGATTAGATCCAAGCCAAGTTGCTCCTACGAGAGCTATATCTTTCCATTTTTCATTTTCGTTCTTTGTTTTTCATTTCTTGTTTTATCAAGCTGTGTGTCAACGTTGCAGAGGATTGGTTCCTCTGGACAGCAAGCTGTGACGCTCAACTATAGCAAGCTGTGATGCTCAGCGGAAGCAAGCTGTGATGCTCAGCAGTGTAAACATGCTGTGATGCTCAGCGGTTCAAGCTGTGAGTCAGCAGAAGCCTCACTCAGGTTTGAGTGGGAGATGGACGTAGGTCTGTGGTAGCAGACCGAACCATCTAAAAATTTCAGTGCACTGTGGTTTGTCTTGTGTACATTTCCATATCCTCTATCCTCATTCTAAGGTAGCTAGTGTGGTTTATAATTGGAGTTCATCTGTATGCGATCTGTCAGGAATCTTTTGCTTCATCATGTTAATCTGACCGAGTGTAGATCTCATGATAGTGACTCTGTGTGAACTGTTCAGTACTGTGTGAATTGAGTGCTGGGCGTTGATTGGTTGATCGCCATCTGCATTATTATTCACTTTCACATTTGCATGCTTATGTGCACTTCAATCATTTTAGTTCAGAGCAGTACCCTTTGTTATACGCTAAGTGTTTGAAGTTTGTTCAGTGTGAGCCATATGTTTCATTTAATCTTCCTTATTCCAGTTTGTGTAGGACGAGTTTTATTTTGAGGCCTTTTTAAAGGGGATCCATTCACCCCCCCCCCCTTCCTTTTATTTCGAGGTGAACCTTGGCACGGAAGAGGAGCCTAGGCCAACCTTCCTCAGTGCCCTCCTTCTCCCAGAAGAGAGAAAGTGATACATACACCTGCTTCAAGGGTTTCAGGACTACTTTGCTTGGAACTACAAAGAGATGCCAGGACTCAGCCCTGAAGTTGCTCAACACATACTAGCTATCGATCCAAAAGCCGAACCGGTGAAGCAGCCACCTCGGTGGATGAGGCCAGAGCTGATAAACCAGATTTGCAAAGAAGTTGACAAGCTCATAGACGTCGACTTTGTAGCATAAAATCAATATACCACATGGTTGGCCAACATTGTGCCTGTCAAGAAGAAGAATGGTTAGATCCGGATATGTGTGGACTTTCGGGACTTGAACAAAGCATGCCCGAAAGATGACTTCCCAGTGCCGATCACTGAAGTCATGATCGATGCTACAACTAGCCACGAGGCGCTGTCATTCATGGACATCTCATCTAGATACAACCAGATATGGATCGCCGAGCATGAAAGAGTTCACACGGCTTTCCGATCGCCCAAGGGGATATTTCACTACAAGAGAATGCCCTTCGGCCTCAAAAATACCTGGCGCCACTTACCAAAGGGCGATGACAAAAATATTCAATGAGCTACTCTATGACAAAGTCGAATGCTACATTGATGACTTGGTCGTCAAGACCAAGAAAAGAGAAGACCACCTGAGTGATCTCAGGATCACATTTGAAAGGCTGCGGCAGTTCTAGTTGAATATGAACCCGATGAAATGCGCCTATGGCGTCTCAAGTGGGAAATTCCTCGGCTTCGTCGTCAGATATCGGGGAATTGAGATAGACCCCTCCAAGATAAAAGCTATCCAGGAGCTTCCCCCTCCAAAGAATTTGACAGAATTGCGATCATTACAAGGCCGATTAGCTTACATCCGTAGATTCATTTCCAATCTATCTGGACGATGCCAGCCATTCTACAAGCTAATGATGAAAGATACGACATTCTGCTGGAGCCAAGAGTGCCAAAAGGCCTTCGACCAACTGAAGGAATATCTGAAGACCCCACCAGTGCTGGGGGCACCTGTCAAAGGGCAGCCATTGATTCTGTAGATAGCCGCCACGGAATATTCACTGGGGGCAATGCTGGCCCAGAATAACGACGAGGGAAAATAGCATGTACTTTACTACCTCGGTCGAAGATTAGTGGGGGCAGAATCAAAATACACCCCGATCGAAAAGATTTGCCTCGCATTGATCTTTGTGGTCAAGAAGATGTGGCATTACATGCTATCCCATGAAGTGCAGCTGATATCAAGGGCTGATCCAATCAAATATATACTGTCCCAACCGACTTTGAAAGGATGACTGGGCAAGTGGGCCGTCATATTGATGGAATTTGATATTATATATGTGCCACAAAAGGCCATCAAAGGCCAGGCCATAGCTGATTTCTTTGCAGCACATCCGGTGCCTAAAGATTCTTCGTTAATTACGGAGCTCCCAAATGATGAAACACTAGAAGTGGGCCAAGTCCATCAAGCCGTATGGCAGCTCTACTTTGACGAGACGTCCAGAACAGAAACATCCCAAATAGGGCAGACATGGATAAGGGTCGGAGCAAGCATCATCCTCAAGTCCTCAGAAGGAGAAGTGTTGCATACATCATGTGCAATCAACAAGCCAATAACGAGGCAGAATATGAAGGCCTGATTATTGGCTTTCAGATTGCTCTTCATATGGAGATCCAGATGCTGCAAGTACTCGGTGATTCCATGCTGATTGTCAAGCAGATACAAGGACAGTTTGATGTCCGAAAGCCTGAATTACTTCCTTATTGTTCCAAAGCGAAGAAGCTCATGCAGCGATTCTACTTCATTGGAATAGGCCATGTCGGATGAAATCAAAATGCTCAGGCAGATGTGCTAGCAAAGCTAGCAAGTTCGCTGGCAATCCTACCAGATGGATCTCTCAATATAACTGTGATAAAGAGATGCCAGGTTCCCAGCATGGTAGAGGAGCCATGTGAAGAAGAATGTGAAGCTACAACAGCAGAAATAGTCGGCTCACCCAACTAGAGGGAACCTCTGACACAATGGTTTAAATACCAGCAACTGTCCAAGCGAAGGGAAGGGAAGATCAGATTGATCAGAACAAAAGATTCTTATGAATTCAGGAACGGAACCTTGTTCCGGATTATGGCAGATGCCAAAAGAAAAGTACTCCTCCTATCTTTATCAATGGAGGAGGCTCAGACGGTCTTGAAAGAAGTTCATGTCGGATCAGCTAGTGCCCATCAAGTCTGGCCGAAGATGAAGATTGAAATCAAGAAATTGAGATATTACTGCCCAACTATGTTCGATGACTGTTGCAAGTATGCCAAGTCATATCAGAAATGCCAGGAACATGCTACGGTCCCAAGAAGACCCCCGATACACCTACATGCGACAGCACCTAGTCGGCCGTTTGCTCAATGGGGCACCGATGTTGTGGGCCCGCTACCTACATCCTCATCAGGATGCAGATACATTCTAGCAGCAACAAATTACTTCTCCCGATGGGCGGAGGCTATAGCTCTAAAAGAAGTGACGGGCAAAATGGTGGTCAGATTTGTCCGTCGAAACATTATATTTTGATTCGGCGTACCCGATCGAATCATCTCCGACAACGAAAACCATTTCCAGAACCAGAAGGTCTACAAGTTGGCCGGTAAATTCAAGATTGACTGGATGACATCCACTCCGTACAACCCACAAGCGAACGGGTTGGCTAAAGCTTTCAATAAAACTCTATGCACACTTCTTGCTAAGACAGTCAGCTCTAGTAAGAAGGACTGGGAAGATAAGATGTACGAGACGTTGTGGGCGTACCACACTGTGTACAAGACCCCGACGGGTTGCTCACCATTCTCGCTAGTGTACGGCTCAGAAGCAGTCACCCCGATAGAGCTGGAGATACCCTCGTTGCAGGTCGTGATCGAGCATGAACTGGTCAAAGACGGCCAGGCAAATATAGAAAGAAGAATGGAGGAGCTCTCTGATTTAGAAGGGCAACGGCTCAAAGCTCAGCAAAACATACAGGTCTACCAAGCCCGTATGGCGCGCACCTTCGACAAGCTTGTCAAAGAACGTGAATTTAAGAAAGGAGACCTTGTCATGGTCAAAAGAAAAGAAGTGATGGCAGCCAATCTAAAAGACAAATTAAATGAAAATTGGTTAGGACCCTATGTGGTCTAGAAAGTCTACGAAGGCGGATCTTATGTCGTAGTCAACCACCGAGGGGAAGTTCAATTTTCACCCCTCAATAGGAAGCACCTAAAGCTATACCATGCGCCACTACCTCAGTTCGACGATAAGCTAAAATCGATATCTGACAATGAACAAACCTCTACTTCAGAACTCTTTTGATGAGTTGCTATCTCACACCAATTTTCGGCCCCACCAAAATAGGTGATTCTTGGCTTGGCATTGTACCAATGTCGATGATGCCGCTTTACTCGGCGCCCATGGCCTCTTCTGGTCTTAGCCGAGGGGTTATGACTTCGACCTTACGTCTAAGTTAGCGATACCAGATTTCCTTTCGTCGGTACCGTCCTGGCACCGATGATACCACTTTACTCGGCGCCCACGACATCTTCTGGTCTTAGCCGAGGGGTTTTGACTTCGACCGTACGTCTAAGTCAGCGATACCAGATTTCCTTGCATCAGTCCCATCGTGATTCCCACCACGAGAATCAATATAACCCAACAGCTTAGACCTTCCATCTAGGACCGGATTAAACGATATCCTTGCGTTGGCATACACTGAATCCCAATGATTTCATCAAGGTTGGTGCTTGACTTCTTGTCGAGACCAGCAACTATAACCCAACGGCTTAGACCAACCGTCTAAGACCGGATTAAATGATATCCTTGCATTAGCATATATCATATGCCAATGATTTCATCGAGGTTGGTGCTTGACTTCTTATAGGGACCAGCCGCTATAACCCAATGGCTTATACCTTCCGTCTAACACCAGATTAAATGATATCCTTGCTTTGGCATATACCCAATGCCAATGATTTCATCGAGGTTAGTGCTTGACTTCTTGTCAGGACCAACCGCTATAACCCAACGGCTTAGACCTTCCATCTAAGACAGGATTAAATGATATCCTTGCGTTGGCATACACCCAATGCCAATTATTTCATCAAGGTAGGAGATTGACTTCTTGTCGGGACCAGTCGCTATAACCCAACGACTTAGACCTTCCGTCTAAGACCGGATTAAGTGATATCCTTACGTTGGCATATACCCAATGCTAATGATTTCATCAAGGTTGGTGCTTGACTTCTTATCGGGACCAGCCGTTATAACCGAACGGCTTCGACCTTCCGTCTAAGACCACATTAAACGATATCCTTATGTTGGCATATACCCAATGCTAATGATTTCATCAAGGTTGGTGCTTGACTTCTGGTCGAGACCAGACGCTATAACCCAATGGCTTAGACCTTCCGTCCAAGACCGGATTAAACGATATCCTTGCATTGATATATACCCTATGCCAATGATTTCATCAAGATTGGTGCTTGACTTCTGTCGGGACCAGCCGCTATAACCCAACGGCTAATACCTTCCATCTAAGACCGGATTAAACGATATCCTGGCGTTGGCATATATCCTATGCCAATGATTTCATCAAGGTTGGTGCTTGACTTCTTGTCAAGACCAGCCGCTATAACCTAATGGGTTAGACCTTCCGTCTAAGACCAGATTAAATGATATCATTGTGTTGGCATACACCCAATGCCAATGATTTCATCAAGGTTGGTGCTTGACTTCTTGTCGGGACCAGCCGCTATAACCCAACGGCTTAGACCTTCCGTCTAAGACCGGATTAAACGATATCCTTGCGTTGGCAAATACCCAATGCCAATGATTTCATCAAGGTTGGTGCTTGACTTCTGGTCGAGACCAGACGCTACAACCCAACGGCTTAGACCTTCCATCTAAGACCGGATTAAACGATATCCTTGCGTTGGTATATACCCTATCCCAATGATTTCATCAAGATTGGTGCTTGACTTCTATCGGGACCAGCCGCTATAACCCAACGGTGAAGACCTTCCGTCTAAGACCAGATTAAATGATATCCTTGCATTGGCATATATCCTATGCCAATGATTTCATCAAGGTTGGTGTTTGACTTCTTATCAAGACCAGCCGCTATAACCCAATGGCTTAGACCTTCCGTCTAAGACCGGATTAAATGATACCCTTGCATTGGCATACACCCAATGCCAATGATTTCATCAAGGTTGGTGCTTGACTTCTGGTCGACACCAGACGCTATAACCCAACGGCTTAGACCTTCCATCTAAGATCAGATTAAAGGATATCATTGCGTTGGTATATACCCTATGCCAATGATTTCATCAAGATTGATGCTTGACTCTTGTCGAGACCGGCTGCTATAACCCAACGGCTAAAACCTTTTATCTAAGACCAGATTAAACGATATCCTTACGTTGGCATATATCCTATGCCAATGATTTCATCAAGGTTGGTGCTTGACTTCTTGTCAAGACCAGCCGCTATAACCCAATGGCCTAGACCTTCCGTTTAAGACCGGATTAAACGATATCCTTGCGTTGGCATACACCCAATGCCAATGATTTCATCAAGGTTGATGCTTGACTTCTTGTCAGGACTAGCCATTATAACCCAACGGCTTAGACCTTCCATCTAAGAACGGATTAAATGATATTCTTGTGTTGGCATATATCCAATGCCAATGATTTCATCAAGGTTGGTACTTGACTTCTCGTCGGGACCAGCTGCTATAACCCAACGGCTTAGACCTTCCATTTAAGACCGGATTAAACGATATCCTTGCGTTGGCATATACCCAATGCCAATGATTTCATCAAGGTTGGTGCTTGACTTCTGGTCGAGACCAGGCGCTATAACCCAACGGCTTAAACCTTCCATCTAAGACCGGATTAAACGATATCATTGCGTTGGTCTATACCCTATGCCAATGATTTCATCAAGATTGGTGCTTGACTTCTGTCGGGACCAGCCGCTATAACCCAACGGCTAAGACCTTCCGTCTAAGACCGAATTAAACGATATCCTTGCGTTGACATATATCCTATGCCAATGATTTCATCAAGGTTGGTGCTTGACTTCTTGTCAAGACTAGCCGCTATAACCCAATGGCTTAGACCTTCCGTCTAAGACCGGATTAAACGATATCCTTAGGTTGGCATACACCCAATGCCAATGATTTCATCAAGGTTGGTGCTTGACTTCTGGTCGAGACCAGACGCTATAACCCAACGGCTTAGACCTTCCGTCTAAGATCGGATTAAACGATATCCTTGCGTTGGTATATACCCTATGCCAATGATTTCATCAAGATTGGTGCTTGACTTCTGTCAGGACCAGCCGCTATAACCCAACGGCTAAGACCTTCCGTCTAAGACCGGATTAAACGATATCCTTGCGTTGGTATATGCCATATGCCAATGATTTCATCAAGGTTGGTGCTTGACTTCTTTTCAAGACCAGCCGCTATAACCCAATGGCTTAGATTTTCCGTCTAAGACCAGATTAAACGATATCCTTGCGTTGGCATACACCCAATGCCAATGATTTCATCAAGGTTCGTGCTTGACTTCTGGTCGAGACCATACGCTATAACCCAACGGCTTAGACATTCCATCTAAGATCAGATTAAACGATATCCTTGCGGTTGTATATACCCTCTGCCAATGTTTTCATCAAGATTGGTGCTTGACTTCTGTCGGGACCAGCCGCTATAACCCAACGGCTAAGACCTTCCATCTAAGACCAGATTAAATGATATCCTTACGTTGGCATATATCCTATGCCAATGATTTCATCAAGGTTGGTGCTTGACTTCTTGTCAAGACCAACCGCTATAACCCAATGGCTTAGACCTTCCGTTTAAGACCGGATTAAACGATATCCTTGCGTTGGCATACACCCAATGCCACTGATTTCATCAAGGTTGGTGCTTGACTTCTTGTCAAGACCATCCGCTATAACCCAATGGCTTAGACCTTCCATCTAAGAACGGATTAAATGATATCCTTGTGTTGGCATATACCTAATGCCAATGATTTCATCAAGGTTGGTACTTGCCTTTTCGTCGGGACCAGCCGCTATAACCCAACGGCTTAGACCTTCCGTCTAAGACCGGATTAAATGATATCCTTGCGTTGGCATATACCCAATGCCAATGATTTCATCAAGGTTGGTGCTTGACTTCTGGTCGAGACCAGGCGTTATAACCCAACGGCTTAGACCTTCCATCTAAGATCGGATTAAATGATATCCTTGTGTTGGTATATACCCTATGCCAATGATTTCATCAAGATTGGTGCTTGATTTCTGTCGGGACCAGCCGCTATAACCCAACGGCTAAGACCTTCCGTCAAAGACCGGATTAAACGATATCCTTGCGTTGACATATATCCTATGCCAATGATTTCATCAAGGTTGGTGCTTGACTTCTTCTCTAGACCAACTGCTATAACCCAATGGCTTAGACCTTCCGTCTAAGACCGGATTAAACGATATACTTACATTGGCATACACCCAATGCCAATGATTTCATCAAGGTTGGTGCTTGACTTCTGGTCGAGACCAGACGCTATAACCCAACGGTTTAGACCTTCCGTCTAAGATCGGATTAAACGATATCCTTGCATTGGTATATATCCTATGCCAATGATTTCATCAAGATTGGTGCTTGACTTCTGTCGGGACCAGCCGCTATAACCCAACGGCTTAGACCTTCCGTCTAAGACCAGATTAAACGATACCCTTTCATCAAGGTTGGTGCTTGACTTCTTGTCAAGACCAGCCGCTATAACCCAATGGCTTAGACCTTCCGTTTAAGACCGGATTAAACGATATCCTTGCGTTGGCATACACCCAATGCCAATGATTTCATCAAGGTTGGGGCTTGACTTCTTGTCGGGACTAGCCGCTATAACCCAACGGCTTAGACCAACCGTCTAAGAACGGATTAAATGATATCCTTGTGTTGGAATATACCCAATGCCAATGATTTCATCAAGGTTGGTACTTGACTTCTCGTCGGGACCAGCCGTTATAACCCAACAGCTTAGACCTTCCATCTAAAACTGGATTAAACAATATCCTTGTGTTGGCATATACCCAATGCCAATCATTTCATCAAGGTTGGTGCTTGAATTTTTTTCAGGACCAGCCGCTATAACCCAACGGCTTAGACCTTCCGTCTAAGATCGGATTAAATGATATCCTTGTGTTGGCATACACCCAATGCCAATGATTTCATCAAGGTTGGTGCTTGACTTCTTGTCGAGACTAGCCGCTATAACCTATCGACTTAGACCTTATGTCTAAGACCGGATTAAATGATATCTATGCATTGGCATATACCCAATGCCAATGATTTCAACAAGGTTGGTTCTTGACTTCTTATCGGGACCAGCCACAATAACCCAACGGCTTAGACCTTCCCTCTAAGACCGGATTAAACAATATCCTTGCATTGACATATATCCAATGCCAATGATTTCATCAAGGTTGGTGCTTGACTTCTTATCGAGACCAGCCGCTATAACCCAATGGCTTAGACCTTCTGTCTAGACCGGATTAAATTATATCCTTGCATATATATATTATGCCAATGATTTCATCAAGTTTGGTGCTTGACTTCTGTCGGGCCCAGCCGCTATAACCCAACGGCTTAGACCTTCCCTCTAAGACCGGATTAAAAGATATCCAAGCGTTGGCATATATCCTATGCCACAGATTTCATCAAGGTTGGTGCTTGACTTCTTGTTGGGACCAGCCGCTATAACCCAATGGCTTAGACCTTCCGTCGAAGACCAGATTAAACGATATCCTTGCGTTGGTATATATCCTATGCCAATGATTTCACCAAGGTTGGGACTTGACTTCTTGTCGGGATCAGCTGCTATAACCCAACGGTTTAGACCTTCTGTCTAAGACCGAAATAAACGATATCCTTACGTTGGCATATATCCTATGGCAATGATTTCATTAAGATTGGTGCTTGACTTCTATCGAGACCGACCGCTATAACCCAGCGGCTTAGACCTTCCGTCTAAGACCGGATTAAACGATATCCTTGTGTTGGCATATATCCTATGCCAATGATTTCATGAAGGTTGGTGCTTGACTTCTTGTCAAGACCAGCCGCTATAACCCAACAGCTTAGACCTTCCTTCTAAGACCAGATTAAACGATATCCTTGCATTGGCATATATCCTATGCCAATGATTTCATCAAGGTTGGTGCTTGACTTCTTGTCGGGACCAGCCGCTATAATCCAACGGCTTAGACCTTCCATCTAAGACTAGATTAATTGATATCCTTGCGTTGGTATATAACCTATGCCAATGATTTCATCAAGGTTGGTGCTTGACTTCTTGTCAGGACCAGCCGCTATAACCCAACGGCTTAGACCTTCTGTCTAAGACCAGATTAAATGATATCCTTGTGTTGGTATATACCCTATGCCAATGATTTCATCAAGGTTGGTGCTTGACTTCTGTCGGGACAGCCGCTATAACCCAACGCCTTAGACCTTCTGTCTAAGACTGAATTAAATGATATTCTTGCGCTGGCATATATCCTATGCCAATGATTTCATCAAGGTTGGTGCTTGACTTCTTGTCGGGACCAGCCGCTATAACCCAATGGCTTAGACCTTCCGTCTAAGACCAGATTAAACGATATCCTTGATTTGGTATATGCCCTATGCCAATGATTTCATCAAGGTTGGTGCTTGACTTCTTGTCGGGACCAGCCACTATAACCCAACGGCTTAGACCTTCCATCTAAGATCGGATTAAACGATATCCTTGCATTGGCATATACCCAATGCTAATGATTTCATCAAGGTTGGTGCTTGAATTCTTGTCAGGACCAGCTGCTATAACCCAACGGGTTAGACCTTCCGTCGAAGACCGGATTAAATGATATCCTTGTGTTGGCTTATATCCTATGCCAATGATTTCATCAAGGTTGGTGCTTGACTTCTTGTCAAGACCAGCCGCTATAACCCAACAGCTTAGACCTTCCATCTAAGACCGGATTAAACAATATCCTTACGTTGGTATAGATCCTATGCCAATGATTTCATCAAGATTGGTACTTGACTTCTTGTCAAGACCAGCCGCTATAACCCAACGACTTTGACCTTCCGTCCAAGACTGGATTAAATAATATCCTTGCATTGGTATATACCCTATGCAATGATTTCATCAAGGTTGGTGCTTGACTTCTTGTCCGGACCAGCTGCTATAACCCAACGGCATAGACCTTCTGTCTAAAACAGAATTAAACGACATCCTTGCGTTGGCATATATCCTATGCTAATGATTTCATCAAGGTTGGTGCTTGACTTCTTGTCAGGACCAGCCGCTATAACCCAACGGCTTAGACCTTCCGTCTAAGATCAGATTAAACGATATCCTTGCATTGGCATATATCCTATGCCAATGATTTCATCAAGGTTGGTGCTTGACTTCTTATCAGGACCAGCCGCTATAACCCAACGGCTTAGACCTTCCATCGAAGACTAGATTAAACGATATCCTTGCATTGGTATATACCCTATGCCAATGATTTCATCAAGGTTGGTGCTTCACTTCTTGTCAGGACTAGCCGCTATAACCCAACGGCTTAGACCTTCCATCTAAGACCGGATTAAACGATATCCTTGCGTTGGCATATACCCAATGCCAATGATTTCATCAAGGTTGGGGCTTGACTTCTTGTCGTGACCAGCCGCTATAACCCAACGGCTTAGACCTTCCGTCTAAGACCGAATTAAACGATATCCTTGCGTTGGTATATACCTTATGTCAACGATGAGCCGCCTGACCCGCTTTCGCATAAACCCTTAGTCCCACTGGGGTCCACCCCAGTTCACCATCGCAGACCTTCCGTCCGATTTTATATAAAAAACCTTTCTTCCCTACATCGGCAGTCTACACCTGTGTGCCCCGCACATTCGTCCCTCATTTGTGCCACCCACAGGTGGGGGGCATTTGTTGACGCTCAAAAGTTGGCACTAAAAAGCCAAGCAAAGTCAGCTACAGAAGAAAAGGAGTCCTAGACTACACGCTGCTTTGACGCACCTCACTGGCTGCGTCAACGCACCTGAAGATGAAACAGAAAAGAGTATTGGATGACAAGATGCGTCAACGCACAACCCTAATTGCGTCGATGTAGTCGAAGATAAAGGGTAAAAAGCTACAGACGATCAAACGATGTGTCGACGCAGCCCATATCTGGCATCGACGCACTTGAAGGCAAAACAAAAAAAATTGCCAGCGTCAACAGGCTACGTCAATGCACCTTGCGGGTTGCGTCGACGCACCCTCAAATAGGAAGAAAACCCTACCCGCCGTGGATTCCATCATGACGCGACGTATGATGATCCCGGCTTCCAGAAGGCACGTGGAGGCCGTACAACAGCACGTGGCGGGGTGATCTCCAATCATTGGAGATTATTCCTCATCCTGCCTCTGATGTGACAAGAACTAGGATGGGTGTGGTAACCCGAGCACCGAGTGGTAGGAGGCGAAGGACAGACCCGAAGGTCTCCTCGACGCTAGAAAGGCCGCGTTCGGAACCGGCATAACTGGAACTTCCCGCGAGGTCTTTTGATATACCACTTGATGTGCGGCTCCACAATGCGGTGAGACACTAATGGGAATGCATCAACTAACTTAAATGATCCCTCAGACCTAGCAAACAAGCACAATTCAACGGACCGATAGCTTCACTTGAGCGGACTCACCCGCTAAGCGCACACTAGTGCCCGTAGGCAACTCGGTGATGGTGGTGAGGGTCCGAGGCGGGACCTCGCTGCTCCAGGGAATGGCTAGCTTGGGATTGAACCCCCAAGGGTCCAGGGATGCCCACTCTCGCAGGCGGCCAGCACGCCGAGGACGTGGGATGTAATGGCTCTCTCGCAACTCGCCAGCGGTAATCACTCAAATATAAGCAAATTCAGGATCGGGCACTCACTTACTGCCGACGGCACTAAGATGTGACACTAAGCAAGCAAATGTAATTCCAGAAGAGAGGGGTGTTCAGTAGCTCACCTGATCGACGTGAAAATGTCAATCCCGACCGGAGACGAGGTGAGCGAGGAAGCGTGGGTAGAACCCGCACGCTGCACCGGTGTAGCTAGAACCTGAAATTTTAGAATGATACACCACTACGCCTCTCACAGGAGGGAGATCTCGGGGTGGGGGTTAGTTTCAGATTACAAGCAAACACTACCTCCGTGCAGGGAGGGGTTGTAAGCCGGCCAGGCGAGGATGGGGAGTTAAGCAAAAGCCAAGTGGAAGATGATTGTCGATTCTGCCAGCTCTCTGGATAGCGAGATAGGCAGTCACTGTCAGCTCTGCTACGGGCTCTCCCGAACTCCGTTGTGGACGAAACCAGCACCAAAACCTCTTGGGTTGGCCCAGGAGGACGTCGGAATTATTGGAGAATTTCTTGACATCGTCGGTGGCTGGGGCAGGGTCTGGAACAGGACTGTTCTGTGTTGGTTCTGGTTGCTCCCAATTTGCTACTGCGGGAAGACGAAGGCGTCACGAACACTCCCGGACTCCGAATAATTCAGGACTGGAACCTCTACAATCGTGGGCAAGTCCTCTTCGATCTGGGACCAACGGGACCATTGTCGGAGGTCGGAGCTGACAGCGAAGATCGGAATAGTGGAGAGGGGTCGGAATTGGCTCAGGGGAACTGACCTGGCTTGGGGAGAAAATCCGGAACTCCTAACTCCGGGATCCAAAAACGGTTCTGATTCTTGGAGATTGAAGGGGACTTAAAGGAGAAGCCCTCAGCCAAGTGGCGGCCCAGGAAGCACAGAGATAAGGTCATGGGAGCTTCTGCAAGTCGCTTCAGGGTGTCCGCCTGGGAGTATCTGCGCAGTCCGGCGGTGAAGACTCCTTCGTGCAGCCACGAACTCAGGTGAGGACGGGACCACCTCCATTGCGAACTAGACTGGACAACGCTTCCAACGGTACCTCTTGTGCTCCCAGGGGCTCTAGGATGAAAATGTGGCAGGCTCTGCAACTGGGCACTCCTCTGCTGCCTGTGAACTGAGGCAGGGTCTGCAACTTGCCGATGGGAAATGGAGTAAGAGGGGGGCGAAATGGGGGTGGATGAGTGTGCGGCGACCCCTGGCTGTGAGGGGGTCTGGGAGGGGGTGATCCAAGGCGAGGGAGTGGCAGAATGGGGCTGGAAGGGGGTCTAGCAGATGGTGGGAGGGGTAGCTGCGAATTTGGTGTTGGGAGGGAGAGGGAGGTGGATTTGAACTTTGGTTAATGAGTGGGGTTAATGCTAGCCTAGAGGAGGGGAAAGGGTGCTTGGGGAGGGGTTTTCTACCTTGGGAGAGTGAGTGGTTGAATGGGGGAGAGGGAGAGGTGTGTTGGGAAAGGGAAGAGTCACCTAGGAAGGGGGAGGGAATTGATGGGATGATTTAATGGGGTCTTGGGATGTGAAGGGGTGTAATGAATACACCTTGGAGAGGTGAAAGGGTGATGATGTGGCAGAAGGGGAGAGGATGAGGTGGCTGATGAGGTGGACTGTGGGGAGGAGAGAGAAGGGGGGGCCAAGAGAGAGGTGAGAGAGAGGGGGGCGTAGGAGAGAGAAAGGGGGAGAGAGAGGGGGGATAGGGGAGGGGAGCTTCTCACTCCTCTCTAATGGCTTCTCACCAAAGAAACTCAAATTTTTCTGGACTCAAAATAATAGATTTTCATTCATTCATTAACATAAAATGGGGGGAATGGGGTCCTATTTATAGGGATCTCACAATTTACATCAAATCCCTGACTTTTGGGCCATTGACAAATAACCAAGGGGGAAGGGGGCGCCCCTGGGCCTAGCCCATAGAATTGGGCCCAATAACCAAACTAATCAACCCTATAACACTTACTTAGGTAGATGACTCAAATAAAAGGAAAATTACATAGTTTATGACTCAAATAAATATGAAAATTACATGACTCGACTCAGAAAAATATGGCGGGCCCAATGTAGCCATGTTGGCGAGCAAACGGAGCTGTGGAAAAATGTGAAGGACAAGAGATGCCCCCATCATACCCCCGGGGTGCGAAGAACTCGACTCCGTCGAGTATGGGTCCGCCGGGGAAGTGGTCCTCAAATGCAGCTCCGGGCGAGCCACGACCTCCAAACTCAACCTCGTGTCCTTAGCTGGGGGACGGCTCTTCAGCCTCTCAAGGTGGCTCGGGCACACCCTCT
The DNA here is from genome assembly GCA_022559845.1 of Amorphophallus konjac. NCBI lineage: Eukaryota > Viridiplantae > Streptophyta > Magnoliopsida > Alismatales > Araceae > Amorphophallus > Amorphophallus konjac. Next base: position 166,183,611 of record CM040117.1, on the reverse strand, counting down.
TGCTGGCGATGGTACCCTGCTTGCCTAGTATTGCCTCCGTGTGCATACGTCTGGGTCTCAGGCTGATATGTGGAGGCTCTCTGAGGGTGTCACTCATAAAGGTGGGGGTAGGCTCAAGGTGCTCACTGGGTTCCACCACGGTGCCCTTAGTGGGTGCTAGATCTGCCACGTGGAAAGTGGGGTATATCTCAAAACCTATTGATAAGTCCAACCCGTAAGCCGGGCTGCTAAAGTCACTCGAAACTTGGCAAGGTCCAAGTCCTCGTGCCCTCAAGTTGGAGGTGACCCTAGGGTAGAGCCACTCCAAAGTCATCATCACTACGCTGCCTACTTGGAAATCCAAGTGGCGCTCACGAGCCTTTGCCCGCTCTTTGTGAACCTCACTGCTCATTGCTTGATGCTTGCTTGATTGCTCGTGATGCGGTGTGGGGGTGAAACGTATGGTATGCAAGGGTGGACCAGGACAACCATATGTAGACCAATCATACTTTGATGCCAAGAAGACTTTGATGGAATTGGGAGGACCTGGGCAGCCAAAGGTGGCCCTATCATGCATGGAATTTATAGCAAAGGTTGGAGGACCGGGGCATCCGTAGGTGAATCTATCATGGATGGTTGTAGCAAATGACGGGGGATCCGGACATCTGTGCATGCCCCTAACATGTATAAGACTAAAGACAAAAGATGGAGGACCATTGCACCCAAATATGGACCACTCATGTTTCCTACTTGACGTGTGGGTGATGTGAATGAATGGACCCAACATAGTGTTCTTTCCAAGTGGTGTAGTAAGCCTAGACACATGCATGCTTATCCCAAAGGTGACTTCCATGTGCATAGGTGTGGGATGACCTTTGAACTTCCATGTGAAAGGGTCGAAGGGATCTAGGAAGGTGGATATGGGGTGGGGCACTTTCTCGATCTCTAGGTGGGTGTTGCCTAAGGTCATGGTTCCTATGGTGTAACCTGGGTCATGGATGAGGTGGGCTTAGCCCAACATGGTGGGTGAGGGTAGGAAAGGGTGGGTGGTGGGTGATACGGGTGGGTCACATGGGTACCCGAGCTCCCAAAGGAAGGGGTCAAAGGGGTCGTGGAATGGGCTTCCTAGGGAGAAGTGCTCTATGTCCTCAAGGTCTTCATAAGGTGGGTCATCCTCATCTATTGGAATGATTGGGCCGGTGTAGTGAGTGGGTGGGTTGGTCAATGTCCTAGGGATCTCAATGGTAGGGGAGTGGACCGAGATGGGTCCTTCCACCATGGGGAGAAAGAAAAGAAGGTCGCTGGTGTAGCAACCAATGGTGCAAATCGAGGTAATAGACCCGTCACATGGGTGGATGAGGTCAAGGTTCTTTGGTCGATCCATCCCTAGGGTCAACAAGCAAGTCAACTCTAATTGCCACTCTGGACCCTTAAGGAGATCATCCCAACCCTCTACCTCATAGTAGGATTGGATCGTAGTGTGAAAGGAGGGGAGGGGCACGATTTGGGATTGATGTCCCATGGGTGAGAGGTGTGGGGGTGAACTAGAAATTGTGGGGTCTCACTTGAGCCATTGGAGTATGGACTCATTCACGGTGAGGGTGCCATGAGAGGTGGTGATTGGCTCTTGAAGAACCGGGCTAGGAGAGGTGGATGGAATGGGAAGCTCTTGGATTTCCTCTATGGCGGGATGTGGATCCGGATGGGTATCCATCTCTACTTGAATGGGTGTGTGGGCCATGGTCTCCTCTACCAAGGGGTTGGGACGGTCATTTGGAGGTGGGGTTGGTAGTGGAAGATGGGTAAGTTGAGGGGGTTTTGGGAGATTGGCCTTAGGAGGGATGTCCCTTTTGGGGGACGATGGAGGGGTAGTGGTGGCCAGGGTAGTTGTCCTAGTGGGGCATTGAGTGGCGATGTGCCCTAATCGGTGGCACCTATAGCGCTCCATTCCGCACTCACCCATGGTTGTTTCACTCACTTCTAACTCCATAAGACTCTTTCCCTTTTGAGAAGGGGTAAGGCGAGGGATGGAGGTGGGTTGGATTGGGCATGGCGACGAGGTACGGGGCTCCGGTGGATGAGGGAATAATTGGTTGTTGAAGCTAAAGGCTCCCGGGAGGTGTGGTGGATGCACAAGACCCGACCGACGTGTTGGGTCGATGACGGCATTCCTTTCATCAAGCCATTGCTTAAAAGGATTATGCAAGGTCCTGCCAAAGTACCTACTTGACACCAAGCCCCATCAAAATATTTATTCTTCTTAAACCATTTATGAAATTCAACAAAGACTTGGTCTCTGTTGTGCACAATTTGTCCGATCCTAGAAAGGGTGGCTACGATATCGGGGGATACCCAATTATCTTCTACCATGTCAATGAAGTCAATTTCCATAGGGCTCCCATTAGGTAGGTATGCTTGGAATATGATAGGAAGTGGGGCCTTTTGGTCTGTAGACTCAATGACATTGGGGGGTAGATTGTGCATAGGGCGATCCGAAGGTGACTCTAATGCAAGCGTGCCCATGGACTAGACTCGTAGAGATAAGTCTAAAACCCGGCTCTAATACCACTTGATGTGACACGAACTAGGATGGATGTGGTAACCCGAGCACCGAGTGGTACGAGGCAAAGGACGGACCCGAAGGTCTCCTCGACGCTATAAAGGCCGCGTTCCAAACCGGCATAACCGGAACTTCCCACGACGACTTTTGATATACCACTTGATGTGGGGCTCCACAATGGGGTGAGACACTAATGGGAATGCAGCAACTAACTTAAATGATCCCTCAGACCTAGCAAACAAGCACAATTCAACGGACCGGTAGCTTCACTAGAGCAGACTAGCCCGCTAAGCGCACACTAGTGCCCGTAGGCAACTCGGTGATGGTGGTGAGGGTCCGAGGTGAGACCTCACTGCTCCAGGGATTGGCTAGCTTGGGATTGAACCCCCAAGGGTCCAGGGGTGCCCACTCTCGTAGGCGGCCAGCATGCCGAGGGCATGGGATGTAATGGCTCTCTCGCAACTCGCCCACGGTAATCACTCAAATATAAGCAAATTTGGGATCGGGCACTCTCTTACCACCGACGGCACTAAGATGCGACACTAAGCAAGCAAATTTAATTCCAGGAGAGAGGGGTGTTCAATAGCTCACATGATCGACGTGAAAACGTCGATCCCGATCGGAGACGAGGCGAGCGGGGAAGCGTGGGTAGAACCAGCACGATGCGCTGGTGTAGTTAAAACCTGAAATTTTAGAATGATACACCACTACGCCTCTCGTAGGAGGGGGATCTCGGGGTAGGGGTTAGTTTCAGATTACAAGCAAATACTACCTCCGCGGAGGGAGGGGCTGTAAGCCGGCCAAGCGGGGATGGGGCATTAAGCAAAAGCTGAGTGGAAGATGATTGTCGATTCTGCCAGCTCTCTAGACAGCGAGATAGGCAGTCGTTGTCGGCTCCGCTACGGGCTCTCCCGAACTCCGTTGTTGATGAAACCAGACGTCACAATTATTGGAAAATTTCTTGACGTCGTCGGTGGTTGGGGCAGGGTCTGGAACATGGTTGTTCTGTGCTGGTTCTGGTTGCTCCCAGTCTGCTACTGCTGCAAGACGAAGGCGTCACGAACACTCCTGGACTCCGAATAATGCAGGATTGGAACCTCTGCAATCGTGGACAAGTCCTCTTCGATCCGGGACCAACGGGACCATTGTCAGATGTCGGAACTGACGGCGAAGACCGTAACAGTGGAGAGGTGTCGGAACTGGCTCAAGGGAACTAACATGGCGCACCTTGAGGAGAAAATCCGGAACTCCTAACTCCGGGATCCAAAAATGGTTCTGATTCTTGGAGATGAAAGTGGACTTGAAGGAGAAGCCCTCAGCCAAGTGGAGCCCTAAGAAGCACAGAGATCAAGCCGTGGAAGCTTCTGCAAGTCGCTTCAGGGTGTCTACCTGGGAGTATCTGGGCAGTCTGGCGGTGAAGACTCCTCCGTGCAGCCACGAACTCAGGTGAGGGCGGGACCACCTCCGTTGCGAAGTAGACTGGACGACGCTTCCAACGGTACCTCTTGTGCTCCCAGGGGCTCCAGGACGAAAATGTGGCAGGCTCTGCAACTGGGCACTCTTCTGATGCCTGCGAACTGAGGCAAGGTCTGCAACTTGCCGATGGGAAATGGAGTAGGAGGGGGGCGAAATGGGGGTGGATGAGTCTGCGGCGACCCCTGGCTGTGAGGGGGTCTGGGAGGGGGTGATCCAAGGTGAGGGAGTGGCAGAATGGGAGCTGGAAGGGGGTCTAGCAGATGGTGGGAGGGGTAGCTGCGAATTTGGTGTTGGGAGGGAGAGGGAGGTGGATTTGAATTTTGGTTAATGAGTGGGGTTAATGCTAGCCTAGGGGAGGGGAAAGGGTACTTGGGGAGGGGTGTTCTGGCTTAGGAGAGTGAGAGGTTGCATGGGGGAGAGGGAGAGGTGTGTTGGGAAAGGGAAGAGTCACCTAGGAAGGGGGAGGGAATTGATGGGATGATTTAATGGGGTCTTGGGATGTGAAGGGGTGTAATGAATACACCTTGGGGAGGTGAAAGGGTGATGATGTGGCAGAAGGGGAGAGGATGAGGTGGCTGATGAGGTGGACTGTGGGGAGGAGAGAGAAGGGGGCGGCCAAGAGAGAGGTGAGAGAGAGGGGGTGTAGGAGAGAGAACGGGGGAGAGAGAGGGGGGGATAGGGGAGGGGAGCTTCTCACTCCTCTCTAATGGCTTCTCACCAAAGAAACTCAAATTTTTCTGGACTCAAAATAATAGATTTTCATTCATTCATTCATTCATTCACATAAAATGGGGGGAATGGGATCCTATTTATAGGGATCCCACAATTTACATCAAGTCCCTGACTTTTGGACCATTGACAAATAACCAAGGGGGAAGGGGGGCGCCCCTGGGCCTAGCCCATAGAATTGGGCCCAATAACCAAACTAATCAACCCTATGACACTTACTTAGGTAGATGACTCAAATAAAAGGAAAACTACATAGTTTATGACTTAAATAAATATGAAAATTACATGACTCGATTCAGAAAAATGTGACGGGCCCAATGTAGCCATGTTGGCGAGCAAACGGAGCTGTGAAAAAATGTGAAGGGTGAGAGATGCCCCCATCAGCCTCGATGGGAGCCCTCATGTTGCCGCTATAAAAGAAGACGGAGGTCCAGAAGGAAACACCTCCCCACTGGTTGGCTATTCGAAGCTTCCTAAGGGTGAATTCCAGAGCGATCTGCTGTGCTCTTGAGCGAAGGAGAAGAAGAGAGGTAGAGAGGAAGAGAGGAGAGAAGAGGTGTTGTCTTGGGAGGGAATGGAGTCAATGCCCCGCCCTCCCCCTTCTTTCTTTTCTTTTCTCTACTATGTATGCTATTTTCCTCCCATTTTTTGTTCGATTATTTCCCAGTCGAGCTAGTCTTGGGGCGATGTACTTCTTTTATGCAGAAGCAATGAATGAAAGTGTTTATTTTGTGTTCAAGCACAAATATGCTCATCTGTGTGGATTGCATTTTTAATCCCAACCCCCATAACTGCGTTGTGATTCTGCCATTTGTGTTTTCCCTATCTTGATTTATTAGAGGAGAGCGATGTATCATGAGAGGGGTTCAGGCCCAGCTTATCCAATTACAATGGATTGGGTTCAGGTTTGTCCTTCTCGATTTACTAGATGAGGGTCTATTATTATACCTCATTCTGCTCTCTGAGATGAAGTGGGTTTTAGTGTACTGTCCTGATTCTTACAATGGATTAAGTGCCCTTGTGGGCAACAGTAATTGTACAAGTCCCCTCCCCAGTACCCTGGATAGGTCCATATCATATATTCCGACCCCCAACTTTTCTATGTATCCGATATGCATGCTCCCTATGCGTTTGATACGTATATTTTTCTGCTGCTCAGGATATGAGATGTTCGTGGAAATGGTCATTTGCCCTTTCACCCACGCCTATGGGTTGTGAGAGCTCTTGTTCAATTCCAAAACCGCTAGGACTTGCATCTTTTCTGCTCTTCCTTTCACTTAATCCTAGCTCATTTAGAAGCTGCGGCTCATTACCTTGGCTTCTATGCCAACCTTACACAAGCACCTTCCTGTTTGCTGGAATGTCAGTGCGGTTTTAGCCTTAAGGATCCCCACGCATGCACCCCTGCTGCACCTTCTTCCCTACATATAAAGGCATTAGCAAATTCCTCCTATGCATTCTGCACTGCAATACATTTGGGTCTCCATCCCTCATGCGCATGCACCCTACATGAGTCCCATCTCTGTCCCAACTATGCATTCCATAGTCTGCAACATACCAATGTTCTGAACATTGCAATTCCATGTCTCCATTTGGGGCATTGGTTCACTAACGTCCTAAGCGTGACCCATGACCTCATGCACCGGAGCGATAGTGTATAGCCGTTGATTCCACTGAAAGCTCTTATACCGAAGGACCTATCTTAGGGAGAAGGGATACACTATGGTTTTATGCCGATTAAATTTCTGTAACCACCCTCGGATCCCCAGGGGCTTGTCTCTTTATGGCATGGTCCCTGGAGGACTTTCCTCTAAAGGGATGGATATTAACGGCCATGAAGCCGATAGCAACCAGAAGCACATTACAAAGTTGGAAATGCAGCTAACTCGGGGTTCTCTGCCCAATTTGGGATATGGGGTAGCCATTCTTGGCTTATCCTAAATTTTAGGGGGCATCTCGGGACCTCCGTGGATGGGCTTCCAATTTTCACCCTCCAAAATCGTTGGGTCTAGGGGTGGTGCTGCCCAATTTTTTTCAGAATCTTGGACTTAAAGAAAACTTCAAGTAATACTAAAAGATATGTAATGAGAATGGTGAGAATGACAATCTAAAGATGACTCTGCTAAACCAAAGGATAGATAAAAGATATGAGACAAAAATGAGTAGAAGAAGAAAAAAAAAGAAATGGACAGAATAAAAGAACCATGCTGGAAGAACACATCTGCACAAACGGTGTGACCAAATGAAGAAAATGTTGTACTGGCAGCAATAAAGAAGAGAAACTTGTTTAAAGGAAATGAAAAGGAGAAAAGAATAAAAGAAAGAAGTGATCATAAATCAATAAAAACAACTAAACAATGAAAGTATACAAGCATACGGAGAGCATGCTTAATGCGTATATGCTTGCATGATTTTATGAACGTAAGACAATTTGGGGTCTACTATGTAAGGAGTCGACTCTGGGGGTCGACACCCTCTGGCCCGGGCTCTGCCCACTATTTTTGCAACATATCTGCCCAGGGGTCGATACCCTGAGTCGTCCCCCCTTTGAACTTGGTTGCTGCCCAATGGTCAACTTTGCTGATAAATAAATCAAACACCTTGCATACATCATGCAATTAACATTAACATTTACTGAGCTTCCATGAGCATGGTTAAACTCTTTCCCTCATGCATTCCTCAACGCTGAGCAATTCACTAACACTCACAGTCAATCATGCATGCATCATGCGTGTGAAGTGAACTCCATGCATATGTTGCCCGTGCATGCTTGAGTGTCATGACTTGCGGTATATAAAATGGTGGGTTGAAGAAGGTTGGGTTATGCCTAACTGGATACTCCCACTATGTGTGAGTACGTAACTCTACCCTGTACATGAGTCTCACTATATAAACGCATCATATAAGCCCTACATACAGCCATGTAGATGCTTGCAAAACCATTTCATGCATTTCCAAAGGGGCCTAGCCTCCTTGCTAAACAAGTGATGCATTAATTCATTCTATATACAAAGAAGGAATAAAATAATAGAAATTAAAAGAATGAAGTTTGAAATAAAAGAAAGATTGGAGTTTAATATCCTTCGAGCTTCCAAGATTAATCTATAACATGAACAAATGAGCAAACAAAATGAAGAAGGAAGTGCTGGGATGAAAATGAAGGCGTTGGTGAGGGTTGTGTCGACGCAGCCTGAAAGCTGTGTAGACGCAGCCTGTGTGGCGCTTACCCTGTTCGGAGCTTTCTGTGTTGACGCCATCCTTCATTGCGTCAACGTGATGATCCGTGCTAGCCCCTGGCGGGTCTTGTGCGTCGACGCAGCGTCGTCCTACGTCAACGCAGTAGCTCATTCCAGCCCCCTGGGTGGGCTTTGTGCGTCGACGCAGTGAGACCCTGTGTCGACGCAACAACCCTTGAGAGCCCCCTATGTGAGCTCGTGCGTCGACGCGGCGGCCTTTGGCCCCCTTTGCACGTTAAGAGAAATAAGAAGAAAGAAAGAAAAGAAAAGAGAATAGGAAGAAGAGAGAAAAAATGATAATAAATAATAATAATAATAATGATGATGGCATGAAGCATGATAATGATAATAATTGACCGCAAAAACCTTCCTTAAGAAGCTAATAACATCTAACCTGGGGCTCCTTCCCCCCCTCTAGACCCTATGTGAAGGGGATATTAATGAGGCCTCTACAGGTCGTGCTTGAACCTTGGGGTCATCCCATCTTGGTCATGGTCTGACCCTACTCTCGGCCAATAGCCCGCTACGTCTAACATGTTTCTATTGGGATCTACTCCCGAATATCAAACTTGCCATGCTCCTGGCATACATTTGACTTATAAATTGGGACTCTTGTCCAAACATGAATTGGTCAATTAATGACCGGCTTTGTTCAAATGTTTACCTCTCAATGGGGGATGTTTCACTGAAATTCAAAATTTTCACTACTTCTCTTTATCTGTATCAATTTTAGGCTCGAGGGCCCCTTTTCCTGGCATTTAATCAAAGATTTTCTCCCCTCTGGGGAGATGTAATTAACGTTGTGACCTTTATGGCACGACGGGTTTTAGTCCCGACCCGATACCCACATCATCTGGTTAGTCAGATGGAGAGCACCCGTGGCTTCAGACCATCCTAGTCTTGAAGCCCGAATAAACTGTCACTTTGGTGATTGGCATGTCCACGCACTTAATAAACCAAATTAATAAACCAAGAACAAAAAGATGATAAAACGGGAAAAAAAGATTAGCGTGAATCAAAGTGCGTCCAACACTTATGTGGTTACCCCGCTGTTACACTCGTGGTTTGGCCTAGAGATGGGTTTGTATAGTAATCATTGGTAGCTGTGTTACTTAGTTACTTGTTTAATTTGATACTCTTGCACAGCTCCTGTTCTTATCGCTATTGCTTACTGCTACTATTGATATTTACTGTTATTCTTTACTAATTATTGTTCATGTGTTTATTGCAGGTGTTACTACTATGGTTATATTAGTGGATTTCTTTATTGTTATTATGATTTCTCATTGTGAGGTAGGGTTCCGCGGGACCCCTACTGAGCCGATAAGACGAGGCTCACACCTTTATTTTTTAGGTGAGGCACGTCACTCGTTTGAGGTGTAGCAAGGAGTTGGTGAGCAACCATAGCAGCCAGTGTTGTCAGAGGCGGGGTATGCCCTGTGACTGTGTACTTCTGGTACTTGTACTATTCTGTGGACTTGAACTTGTAGACTTCTGGACTGTGTGCTACTGTGATAATGTTATATAATCGTTTACTACAACTTCTACAGCATAATTCTCTAGTTAGATTATGTTGTTTAGTGTAGTTTTAAACTCTTATACGAACCCACACCAACTTATCAACCCTTCGGAGCTTCACAGCTCTTGGGTGGTGGCACGGAGTCCGAATGGTATCGAGTTCTTCCCGGTATCCAGGTTCTCGGTCGTTACAGTTGGTATCAGAGCGTGGTTATGGGGATGTACAAGAACCTAAAAAAATTTTACAGTAGTCCAGAAAAAGTCCACCTAGTACAACTGACGACTGGCATAGGATATTGTGTGTGATTTCTGTTGGGTCCAGGTGCAACGGCAATCAAGAGGGGGGGTGAATTGTAATGACCAGAGAATCCGATTATTGGGAGAGGCCCGATAACCCGAGACTCGAACCGCCGCCCACGAATCGGGAGGGCTCGGAAGGGCTAAAAGGAGTGTGGAGGCACAAAGAAATAAGAAATAAAGTAGGACAATTCAACAATTAACAGAAATAAATAAACAACTACATCTACAATAGAGTCCAGTCTAACAGAAAGTACAATCTAAAGTAGTAAAGCGTACCACATGTCGAGTGAACACTCGGCCCGGTGAGCTGGCAACTGAGAACCCTCGAATAGCACCCTCGAACCTCGAGCAAGAACCGCCACACCTGAAAAGCAGGGAATGAGTCTCCAAAATAGAGACTCAGCAGGGATCCCGCGGAACCCCACCCGGAAACAACGGCGGCACAGAAAGCTGTAACTGCGAGAGCAACAGTAACAGCAACAATAGTAACCCGGTGGCCAGTCGAAACACGGCACTACGACTACTCCTACTGTACCAGAAAGCACACCCCGATCTCGCAGTCGAGGCTACCGAACCACACTAGTGCCACCTACCGAAGTAAAAATCCACGGCAACGGCGCCGTAGAGGCCTGTCTCCCAGGACACTGCCAACCTGGACATGCTGTCCAAGGTGCAACCCCAACCACCTGGTCACGGGTACCGCACAGCAAGACGCAACCTCGGTAAAGCTACTAGCACTAGTCTCACGGCACGAGAACCGACACACGTGCCACAGCGAGACAACCGAAACTCAACGGTCAACACGACCAAAACCCGAAGGTCAAAGTCACAGAGACTGATAGTCTGTCACTCCCGACTCGACAGGAGTACCTCCCACTAGAAGCACAGTCGATAGCGTCCCCTGACGTCTCACACCGCACCGCAGGTGAACTGTCTGACGTGGTAGCTCCTACCAAAGGCACGAACACCGCACAAGTAACCACAAACGAGTGACTAGCTGGGGTCACACTCATCAGCGTGGGTCCAACCGCCCCCAACCACGTGTGCACACACAGACCGCGCGTCCCTGGTCTGGCCCTCTGACCGGTTTTCCCCTCATCTGGACTCTGGCTGTAAGACGTGGGGCCTGATGGAAACCGGTCCACGAACCATCTCTAAGGGTAGCCTCTCCACCACTGCCAAGTGGGACCACACGCGTGTAAGCAGGCTACGACTAATGGAGGGTCACTACGGAGTAGACTCTCAAGTCAACGGAAAACAACATCCAAACCCGACGACGTACGGGGACCATCCCACGTGCCAGCACCGTCGCACGGTGACCATAGTCGGAGAAGAAACGGGACTCACAGTCCACGGCCACGCACAAACCCTGCGCGAGAGTTGAGAAAACCCAAGTGACGCTAAGCCACTAGACTCTGGGCAGTCCTCTAGACGCACTACACCCAACGGTCCTTGAGTCACAAGACTTGGGGTCAAGACCGTCATACGCAACAGCACAAGGCTGTCAATCTAGTCCAGTCTCTAGGTCTAAAACCACGGTAGCACGAGTATCGAGGTAGCTCACGAGCCGCCAAGACCATTCCCTCGGGTAGGGGACTCAAGGGACTAAGGCCACACACACGGCCCACGCGGAAAGCACAGAAGCACAATTCCCAAAGCAGCTCGCACCTCGCCAAGCTGTAGCCCAACTCAGAAAGAAGAGGGAAGCCTCCAGCCCCCGACTGGACAACTGGACTCGCAGCCCAAGGCCTCACACAGGACCCACTCGGGAATCACTTTTCAGAGAAACTGATGACGCACGGAGACTCTCACCGCACGCACGCCAACACACGGTGACACGAGTCGAGAACGCTACACCCCGGGACCACACCGTACCACGACACCTGGCCCCGACGAAGTGCACAGCATCTGTCAGGCCACGGGTCGGTACGTGGATCGAGAATTACACACCCGGGACTCGAATTGGTCAAAACGGAAGCACCGGGTTAGACTCGCACATGCGCGGTTCATCCTGGGCCGCTCAAGGGACGTGCGGCTGGGGAAGAGCCGCTCAAGGGATATACGGCCAGGAAGGAGCCGTACAAGTGCACTAATCAGACTAACCCAAGAAGGGGATAGGCGGTTAGGGCTGAACCGCCCAATGGGATGTGCGGCTAAGGGTCGCCCGCACAACCCAACCGACCTACTCCAGTGTCAGTCAAAATGGTTTTGACCAAACCGCACAACCCGACCGACACCCAACTGTTGACCAAAGGTCAACGGGGACATCCCGTCAGCGCCTGGCCGCACAAGCCCACGGAAAGACAGACGGCTGGGGACCAGCCGCCCATGGGGGGACATGCGGACCTCTCCTGGCCGCACATCGCATGTGTGGTCTATCATCCGACCGCACAACCCCAAAACCAGAACGAGAAGAACGGACCAAAGCCAGCCACCCATACGATGGACGGGCCCTGGTTCGACTGCCCAACCATCACGACAGGTAAACCCAGGGGGTCGCCCGATCACGGCCTTTCCACGCTCCGTTCGTGCCGAAACGAAGGGGATACAGCCACAACCACCCTGGCAATCACATGGACTCCGATCGGAGTCAAAACAATGCACGAATTGTGAGAAACGGGTGATTCTACCGAAGTTACCCAAAAAGGGTTTCCGAGCTTCCCGGAGCCCTACCGGTCCAACGGGACCACCAATCGAGATGAAATCAGAGGGGAAAAGAACGCTCTCGCCCCAAGGAATTTGTTGACAGTAACCGATCTGGAAACCGTCGTCGTTTCCCGACCGACCCTACGAAACCTACAAAGCGATGGTTTCGCTAGAACGGACCCAAACACAGCCATTTTTGCACCGAACGACGTGCAATGGCAGGGAAAATGGGTAGGACGCAGTAGTGTTCCGTCACCCTACCTCCACCGAAGAAACCGCGCACCGAAGCGACTAATCCACGCTGAAAACCACCCGGAACGCGAACGACGCCATCTCGGAATCCACTGAGGGACCGCGCCCGCAACCGCCTCGATCCTTGCCCATCCTCGCCCGCATCCTCACCAGCGCCACCTCCACCTCGCCCTCGCCTCACTCCATCGGTCGCCAGAGAAGAGAGGGGAGAAAGAGAGCATGAGAGAGGGAGAGAGGGTGAGAAATGAGAGGGGAGAGGGGAGAGAGAGAAAGGGCTTATATAGGGAAAATTCAGAAATTCTGGAAAATACCAAAAAATAGAAAATCACGTTTTCGCGATCCTCGGAACGCACCGATCGCAACGGTACCACACTCGCCTAGGTGAACGGCCATGTTCACCCGCAACGAGGTTCCGAAGGAATTACCGAAACACACACCGGGAATCGAAAAACACACGAGAAAAAGCCGCAGAACGCACTCCGGCCTCTGAAACAGCTCTGGATCGTGCCGATCCGAACACGAAAGATGTTCGAAACATCGTTTTGAACACAATGGAGTCAGATACACAGGAAACGCAGATCCGAGATCCGAGAAGAAGGATCCAAAAAATCTGGGGCATTACAGCCCTCCCCCCTTAAAGGAATTTTGTCCTCGAAATTCAGGACCTAGCACGAAGTCACAGGGGAAGAACACTGAACCAACTGACAACGCTGTTAGAGCCCCAACACAGAAAACCTCGATTCACATAAAAACACCGATCCTGAGGGACACAGCCAGACTTACAATCACGAACAACACCTCGCTCCGCGCACCGCACACACCGGCAATCAGAGTAGGCATATACCAAAGGACACGGTCCGGCATCACCTCAGACACCACGAAAACCAATCATGGCACTGCTGCTACCATCTCGCTCACCGAGGAGGCACGACCCTCGTGCGAGAGACAGCCACCGATGCAACCCATGGTCAGCAGATGACCCAGATGCCGATGTCGCAAACCCGCCGATTGGCCTCACGCCCGACACAAAGGAACAGCCAAAATCGAGCTCCCACCAGCTTACGCAGCCATCTCAACAGACCGCAACCAAAACAACGGCTCAGCACCAAGAAACACCCCACACATGGCAAGCTGAGAGCCAGACATAACACTGTGCCAACTCTGTCAGAGGATAAACTTCGACAAAGCCCAGATCCCGTCCGGAAAGGCACATCCCAAAAACGACCACCAAAGGTCTCGCTGGCACACGGCTCTCGCCACGCTTGACCCCCAACAACTAGCATCTTCTGTCTGTGAAAGACCACATGCCGACGATCACCAACCGCTCTCTCAGGTTCTTCCTTCTTTCCTGGTCCTCTATCGGATCTGAAGAAAACATTCCAAACCTCGGCAAGCCATCCATCGACTCCCACACAGACCGATGCCACATCTCGAGCCACACTCCCCTCGGACACCGCCTCCGAACTCGATCATCGCACCAACTTGACCTTCTCAGGGGAGCACGATGAAACCGAATGACAGATCCTAGCATCTTCAGTCATCACCTCACTCGACTCAGACTCACAGGGGAACCATCCCATGCTGGTCATAAAACCAGGGATAACCATTGCAACACCAACGTCCCGTCAAGGACCACCAATCCGACGCCAATCTCACAAAAAGGCCTCCGCCCACAGGCGTCACTCTTCCGTCTGGTCTCATCAAATTACTCAACTTCTGTCAGGCGACATCCTCAACAACCCTATCCAGGCCCAACACCGACGCCTGACACGGCTTCCACCACAAGAATAGGGTACTCATGCGACGCACTAGCCAGCACATTCCCCAACACTCCATCCTGCCAGTGCCAAGAACCATAATACATCGAGCAACGGCACGGTAACAACACGTTTCACATAGAGGAACCAATCCTCCAATGCTCAATGCAAACTCAGGAATCCGCCCATAGCAACCAACGCCAGGATCCTGAACCAGTGGTTCACAAGCCCACCATGCTTCCGCTGCGCACTCTAATCCACGCGCACACAGCCACAAATTCTCAGAAACACCGCCCAACCGGCACTCGTCCTTCCGAAAAAGTGCCAACACCCTTACACGACAAGGGATTGGGCACAACTTCTCACAGGCAACCACCTTGCCAAGACAAGGGGCACGTCTCGCACGGACTTCATGGCACACAAGGCCAACCAATCCAAACACGCAATGCAAGACGACGAACCTTAGCCAAACACTATCTCTCCAATCAAAGGAGAAACCAGCGCACTTCTGACCAACGGAATAACTCCACGCTCGACCTGACCTCGAACCTCGTGCACGCTGGAAATAGCACCGTCCAGCACCAAGGAAAACCATCGCTTCCATCAGGTCAGCACCTCCGACACACTCGGCGAGTGTCACGTCAGACCACCATCACAGCATCTCTCGATGCACCACCGCTGCAATTCCTCGAACTGCAACACACCACGCCAAGAGCTGCAACACGAGTCATAACGACAACCGCCGACGCTCATCCTCAAGTCCCGAACTCACCGTGGAGTCTTCACATCTCAAGCCAACTTCAGGGCAAACACAACCCATCCACTGACAAAAGCGCAGGAGCAAAGACTTACCGGGACATCTCTACCAAATCTTGCCTCGAAATCCGCAGAACAATCGGGACCGACACGTCATTTTTGACGCCACAGAGCACGATAAGAGCATCAGGCTCGACGAAATAGCAGCTCACCGAGAAGATATTCCGCTCACCCAAGCACACCTCTCGATCATAACACCTCAGAAGCTGGACAAACCTCAAGCTGGGGTGGCCAAAACCGACAGTAGCTCCCGTGAAGCACGGACACGGCCACTTAACCACGAACAATCCTCTCCAGTCACCCGACCACGCTGTAGATTCCTCGAACGTAGCACCGCGAGCTCACGCCTGCCAGCAACCTCTGTCCAACGCGGCACCACCAGGGCCACCACCGATGAGGGAGAAGGCTCTCCACCTCGATCCTTAGACTCCATGCTGGCACGAAAGTCGCGGACAACAACCACCTTCATAGCGCCACGCAGCGCACTCAAGCTCTCAAGGGAGAAACTAGGCAAAAAGCGAACACAAAACCCTATGCCAGTTGCCGACTGTACTGGACCTTATGGACTCTGATCACTACAATATTTCAAATTCCTATGTACGTCCACAACCACCACTCTGATACCAGCTGTAACGACCTGAGAATCTGATTACCGAGAGAGGCCCGATAACCCGAGACTCGAACCACCGCCCACGAACCGGGAGGGCTCGGAAGGGCTAAAAGGAGTGTGGAGGCACAAAGAAATAGGAAATAAAGTAGGACAATTCAACAATTAACAGAAATAAATAAATAACTACAGCTACAACAGAGTCCAGTCCAACAGAAAGTACAGTCTACAGCAGTAAAGCATATCACATGCCGAGTGAACACTCGGCCCGGTGAGCTGGCAACTGAGAACCCTCGAACAGCACCCTCGAACAGCACCCTCGAACCTCGAGGAAGAACCGCCACACCTGAAAAGTAGGGAATGAGTCTCCAAAATAGAGACTCAGCAGGGATCCCGCGGAACCCCACCCGAAAACAACGGCGGCACAGAAAGCTGTAACTATGAGAGCAACAGTAATAGTAGGAACGGTAACCTGGTGGCTGGTCGAAACACGGCACTATGACTACTCCTACTGTACCAGAAAGCACACCTCGATCTCACAGCCGAGACTACCGAACCACACTAGTGCCACCTACCGAAGTAAAAACCCACGGCAACTGCGCCATAGAGGCCTGTCTCACAAGACACGGCAAACCTGGACACGTTGTCCAAGGTGTAACCCCGACCACCTGGTCACGGGTACCGCACAGCAAGATGCAACCTTGGTAAAGCTACTAGCACTAGTCTCACGGCACGAGAACTGACACACGTGCCACGGCGAGACAACCGAAACTC
Organism: Amorphophallus konjac; assembly: GCA_022559845.1. Taxonomy (NCBI): domain Eukaryota; kingdom Viridiplantae; phylum Streptophyta; class Magnoliopsida; order Alismatales; family Araceae; genus Amorphophallus; species Amorphophallus konjac. The sequence goes on along the minus strand of CM040117.1, from coordinate 166,166,961 downwards.
AACGGTCAACACGACCAAAACCCAAAGGTCAAAGTCACATAAACTGACAGTCTGTCACTCCCGACTCGACATGAGTACCTCCCACAAGAAGCACAGTCGGTAGCATCCCCTGACATCTCACACAGCACCGCAGGTGAACTACCTGACGTGGTAGCTCCTACCAAAGGCACGAACACCGCACAAGTAACCACAAACGAGTGACTAGCTGGGGTCACGCTCGTCAGCGTGGGTCCAACCACCCCCAACCACGTGTGCACACACAGACCGCCCGTCCCTGGTCTGGCCCTCTGACCGGTTTTCCCCTCAGTCAGACTCTGGCTGCAAGACGTGGGGCCCAACAAAAACCGGTCCACCAACCGTCTTTAAGGGTAACCTCTCCACCACTCCCTGGTGGGACCACACGCGTGTAAGCAGGCTATGACTAGTGGAGGGTCACTACGGAGTAGACTCTCAAGTCAACGGAAAACAACGTCCGAACCCGATGACGTACGGGGACCATCCCACGTGCCAGCACCGTCACACGGTGACCACAGTCAGAGAAGAAACGGGACTTATAGTCCACGGCCACGCACACACCCTGCGCGAGAGTTGAGAAAACCCAAGTGACGCTAAGCCACTGGACTCTGGGCAGTCCTCTAGACGCACTACACCCAACGGTCCTTGAGTCACAAGACTCGGGGTCAAGACCGTCGTAAGCAACATCACAAGGCTGTCAATCTAGTCTAATCTCTTGGTCTAAAACCATGGTAGCACGAGTACCGAGGTAGCTCACGAGCCGCCGAGACCACTCCCTCGGGTAGGGGACTCAAGGGACTAAGGCCACACACACGGCCCACACGGAAAGCACAGAAGCACAATTCCCAAAGTAGCTCGCACCCCGCCAAGCTACAGCCCAACTCAGGGAGAAGAGGGAAGCCTCCAGCCCCCGACTGGACAACTGGACTCGCAGCCCAAGGCCTCACATAGGACCCACTCGGGAATCGCTTTCCGGAGAAACCGACGACGCACGGGGACTCTCACTGCACGCACGCCAACACACGGTGACACGAGTCGAGAATGCTACACCCCGGGACCACACCGTACCACGACACCTGGCCCCGACGAAGTGCACAACATCCATCATGTTGTGCCTCTTAGGCACAAGCATGTGCTATGTCGCCTTCATGATAGCAATGCTATTTGGTTTTGATGATAGCAAGACAGTGAGTGCATTTGAATGCAGTTGATATTGTATTTTGATGATAGCAATGTTATTGTGCTTTATGAGATTGTGTTTTGATGATAGCAACATAACTTGTTTTGTGGAGAATGCATGTGTATGACTGATATAGTGCTTGATTTCTGATCTGTGCGTTGCTTTTCTATCTGCATGTAGTTTGATGACTAGCAAGTCTATACACTGCAGGGTAAAGCATTTCATTAGTCTATACACTCTTCATGCATGTGCATAGTCTATACATTGTGCATTTCGTTGACAAGTTTGCACACTCATGAAGTCTGCACATTGGACTCTTGATCAAGTCTACACATTCATTGTTAAGACAAAGTCTATACAACGTCAGTTCATGCATTATCTTAGGCTAAGTGTGTACAGCATCTTAGGCGAAGTCTGTACAGCCGTGTCATATGCTCTTCAAGTCTACACATTGGTCTTTACTTGAAGTATATACACTGTTTCACTGCTCATCGCCTTTGGGCATCAAAGTCTATACAATGGCTTTGGGTCTCCAAGTCTATACAGCCTTCTGATTCGTCAAAGTCTGTACAGCGCACTTCATATACAAAGTCCAAGTCTGTACAGCGTGAAGTCTCACCTCGTGTTGCCTTCAGTGCCACTTGTGTCACACTTCGTGTTGTTTCCCCTCACTAACACGAAAAGATTTCGTGTCGTCTGAGCTTACGACACTTCGTGTTGATTTCCATGTTTGACAAGAAAAACTTGTATGAGGTTATACTTCGTGTCGTTTTCCTTGTCTTTCGTCTTCGTGTTGTTTTCAACCCGTGTCAACTTCTGTTTTCGACTTCGTGTTGTTTTCAACTCGTGTCGGTTACTGTTTCGTCTCCGTATTGTTTCATCATCTTCGTGTCATTTTTTGTTCTATTGCGTGCAGGACATCGCAGCACTTCGTGTTGCTGTCTGTGCCATTTCGTGTCGTTCTCTGTGCAGTGTGTGTTTCTGTCACTACTGCACTTCGTGTCGTTCTTGTTTCACCTCGTGTCGTTTCTGTGTGAACCTCGTGTCACTCTTCTGTCCTCGTGTTGTTCTCACTGACTTCGTGTCGTTTTCCCTATTGTGTCTCCGTGTTGTCTCCGTGTCGTTGCCGTTTGTTAGTTCGTGTTGTTTCATTCTAACCTCGTCCAGGTTTCTTCTAAAACGCTGTTCTTCTGATAAATTTATACAGAGTTGTTCTTTAAACTGATGACTTATCCGATACTCTGTTTAACAGGTGCTTTGATCGTGAAGTTTAAGGAGGGCACGTGATCCGAGGTTGAAGGACTGACAGAAAGCTGACACGTGGCCAAAAGTTCTGGGCGGGAAATGTGGAAGCCACACGCGCCCAGTGCTGCCCTCCGACTAGCTGCTGTTATAAAAGGAGGTCTTCGTCCACAGATGAAGGTAGATCGAGTTGGCGAAAAGAAAAGTCCATATAGAGAGCCACGATCCAGAAAAGAAGAAGAGCAGAAGAAGAAGAAGAGGAGAAGAACAGAGAGTGAGAGATTAGCGAAAGAAGAAGAGAAGTGCAGCAGAGAAGAAAGAGAAAGAGAGAGAGTGAAGAAAGAGAGTGAGATCGAGGGAGATCTGTTAACTGGACCGTGGATCAAATCCAGGCCAGTCAGCTCTTTAAGAGCCACATTGTGCTTTACGTTTACAGCTTTCCGATGCTGTTATCTTGTCTTTTGTTTTCCATTTTACATTTCCTTTCAAGCTGTTAGTCAGCGGATTGCAGAGGTGCTGCCTCTGGACGGCTAAGCTGTATTGCCCAGCGGTTTGCAGTGGAGGATTCCACTGGACAGCAAGCTGTGTTGCTCAGCGGAGCGAGGAGGATTCCTCGGACGGCAAGCTGTGAGGCCCAGCGGTTGTAGGCAAGCTGTGAGGCCCAGCGGTTCAAGCTGTGAGTCAGCAGTAAGCCACACTCGGGTTGAGTGTGGGGTGGATGTAGGTCTGAAGGACCGAACCACCTAAAAACCTTTGTCTACTGTGTGATTGTTTTGTGGTCTGCCTAGCTTCTATATCTTTATCTTCGCACAGTAGATGTATGCTTAGGACGGTTCTTCATCTTGTCTGGGTGGCATTCGCATTGTGCCCACTATCTGCTTAGTAGAAGTTTTCATTCCGCATTTGAATCTGCTACAGTAATTTTTTACGGGTGATTGATCTATTCACCCCCCTCTAGATCACCCTTTAGCGTCCCAACACATCAGGCCACGAGTCAGTACGTGGATCGAGAATCACACACCCGCGACTCTAATTGGTCAAAACGGAAGCACCGGGTTAGACTGGCACATGGGTGGTTCATCCTGGGCTGCTCAAGGGACGTGCGGCTGGGGAAGATCCGCTCAAGGGATATACGGCCAGGAAGGAACTGCACAAGTGCACTAATCGGACTAACCCAAGAAGGGGATAGGCGGTTAGGGCTGAGCAGCCCAATGAGATGTGCGGCTAAGGGTCGCCCGCACAACCCAACCGACCTACTCCAGTGTTGGTCAAAATGGTTTTGACCAAACCGCATAACCCGATCGACACCCAACTGTTGACCAAAGGTCAACGGGGACATGCGGTCAGCGCCTGGCCGTACAAGCCCACGGAAAGACAGACGGCTGGGGACCAGCCGCCCATGGGGGGACATGCGGACCTCTCCTGGCCGCACATCGCATGTGTGGTCTATCGTCCGACCGCACAACCCCAAAACCAGAACGAGCAGAACGGACCAAAGCCAGCCGTCCATACGATGGACGGGCCGGCCTTTCCATGCCCCGTTCATGCCGAAACGAAGGGGATATAGCCACAACCACCCTGGCAATAACATGGACTCTGACCGGAGTCAAAACGATGCACGAATCGTGAGAAATGGGCAATTCTACCGAAGTTACCCAAAAAGGGTTTCCGAGCTTCCCGGAGCCCTACCGGTCCAACGGGACCACCAATCGAGATGAAATCAGGGGGAAAAGAACACTCTTGCCCCAAGGAATCCGTTGACAGTAACCGATCTGGAAACCGTCGTTGTTTCCCGACCGACCCTATAAAACCTACAAAACCACGGTTTCGCTAGAACGGACCCAAACATAGCCGTTTCCACGTCGAACGACGTGCAATGGCAGGGAAAATGGGTAGGACGTAGTAGTGTTCCATCACCCTACCTCCACCAAAGAAACCGCGCTCCGAAACGACTAATCCACACCGAAAATCGCCCGAAACACGAACGACGCCATCTCAGAATCCACCGAGGGATCGCGGCCGCAACCGCCTCGATCCTCGCCCATCCTCGCCCGCATCCTCGCCCACGCCGCCTCCACCTCGCCCCCGCCTCGCTCCGTCGGCCGCCGGAGAAGAGAGGGGAGAAAGAGAGCGTGAGAGAAGAGAGAGGGAGAGAGGGTGAGAAATGAGAGGGGAGAGAGAGAAAGGGCTTACATAGGGAAAATTCGGAAATTCTGAAAAATACCAAAAAATAGAAAATCATGTTTCCGCGATCCTCGGAACGCACCGATCGTAACGGTACCACACTCGCCTAGGTGAACGGCCCGGTTCACCCGCAACGAGGTTCCGAAGGAATTATCGAAACACACACTGGGAATCGGAAAACACACGCGAAAAAGTCGCGGAACGCACTCCGGCGTCCGAAACAGCTCCGGATCGCGTCGTTCCGAACACGAAAGATGTCCGAAACATCGTTTCGGACACAACGGAGTCAGATACACTGGAAACGCAGATCTGGGACCCGAGAAGAAGGATCCGAAAAATCCGGGACATTACATGAATTGATTGGCCCTCTAAAAAATTAATTCCAAACAATTTAGACCACTTTTGATGATAGAATGATTGATAGCAAATTATTCCTATGCGCCTATATGAACAACGAACAAGAAATAGCAATTTCGATAATGCACTCAATTATCTCTCACGTGTGATTAACAAAGATGTGAATATGAATGTGTGTGCAACTGTGTCGAGGCGTCGAATAATGAAAAACTAAAACAAAGGAAGCATAACCACAATTACGCCACAAGCAAACCACAAGGCATAGAGAAATTTTAGGTGGTTCGGCCACACACCTTGTGCGCCTACATCCACCCCCCACCGAACACGGTGAGGATTCCACTATCTTGTAAAGACTCTTACAAGACAACACACACGGTGTGATGCTCCAACACACATGCAGGTAAAACCTACACATACACGGGAGTAAACTCCCAACCACACACGGGGAATAATCCCCAAACACACATGCGGATTTCCTCCACCCAAAATGACGCACACGCGTCAACACACACACTTGGAGATCAAATCTCCGAAAACACACATAAAATATTCTTCCAGAAATTTATGAAACATAGACAAAAAGATACAATGAATCCCAAACAAATTCTAAGGACTGAAACTTAGAAGATATAGCAAGTGTAAAGCTCCCCCTTCTATGATTCTTTCGGTTCTTCTTGGCTCGTTGTCGGATGATCACGAAGTCGCCATCATCTTGCTCCTCTCGTCATTCTGCTCCCTTTTCTCTTCTATCACGAGCTCCAAAAACCTCTCCAAGTAGATCAAAGCCTCCTTGCAAGAGCTCCTCCTTCCTTTCCCCCTTTTCTTTTCCTACAAGATAGAAAGACATAAGCATTAGGGTTCTTCTCCCCAAATTCGGAGCTCATGTTCATATATATATAAGAGTGGCCAAAAGACTCATAAGACCCTCCCAAAATGTGTTAAAAACACCCTCATATGTTTAGGAACCTTTTGGGGGTAGTTTGGTAAAGTTTCAAATGGTTTTGAATGGGCTTCCACGGGTTTGGCAATTCCCATTCCGGAGAGGGTCAACCCCTAAACAACCCAGCTCTGGCTAACACAGAACAGAACACAGAACTAGGGGGGTCGACCCCAGGGGTCGACCCATGCAGTTTTCTGCCTCCCAGCTACCCTAGCGGCAGGAGACCCTAAGAGGGTCGACCCTATGGTCGACTCCTGCCAGTTTGGGTCAGAAATCATCATCAAACCTCCAAGAATCTAAGGGGAAATATGTGATTAGATATTACCATAATCCAATGAGGATCAACCATGAATTTTCATCCTAAAAATATGATAAGGCAAGAGGTTAGATGATAATCAAAATACTTGCATCAAGTATTAACACTTTGAACTTGTTCACATTAAAATACTTCAATGAACCCATTCAAACATGTTTTAGACTTCTCATATCAACCAACAAAAATACATCCCACCAAATGACAAGGTTTTATTTTGATGAACTTGAATCTCTCAATCAACCAAATATAATGACATGGGAGCTCAACCATTCAATCACATTCTTGTATCTACCATTACTTCAACATCAAAATGCTTCAACATGCACAAGTAGACAATCATGCCAAATGCAAAGGGATGCACAATAGCATGGGAACTCATTCATTCAAATGACACTCTTGTTGATAAAAACTAACATCCATGAAGCATTATTTTCATGAGGAGCATTATTTTCACATGCATCTCACACATATGTAGATGGGCATTCATACATGCATATTTTCCACAAAATCTTTCTCATTCAATACTTAGCAATCTCACCAAGCTTCCTCACACAAACATAGAGTTATGTTACCACATACACATAAAGTTTTGTTGCCATCAAAATCACACACATAGCACAACAATTTCTTATGTGTGTCAGTGGGTATGATTACTCATGTTGTTTCTTCTTTTTACAGGTTTTCTTCTTTGTATGTTCTCCCTTGTGTGGAAGAAGGTAATGACGCCTAGACGAAGGACTCATTTTCAGACTAGAGTGCCAGTGGAAGCTCAAGGCCAGAAGAGTGGCACATCACCTCCCCCGGCAGCTATGAGAGAGCAAGGTCGTGTAGAATTTTTTGAGGGGATGTACCAGGCCCATCTATAACAGCAAGGTAGAGAAACTGGTGAAGGCTCATCATCTCAAGGTGGCCGTGGTCGAGCTCTAAAAGAGGTTTTACAATTCCACCCACCCCAGTTTGAAGGACAACCTGACCCAGATGTAGCAAGAGCATGGCTAGATGCTATTGAACTAGTTTTCCATTCGATGGAATGCACGGAAGATGAGAAACTAGTTATCAGTTGTAGGGAGCAGCTCTGACCTGGTGGACCTCAGAATGGGAAATGACATTCCAATCTCATCTCCTTTGGCAGATCACTTGGTGGGAGTTCGTTGTCTCTTTCGAGCGTGCATTCAGTCCTGCTTATGTTTGAATGGATTGAATGTACTAGTTCATGGAGTTGGTCTAGGGTGAGATGACAGTTAAGCAATATCGATCCAAATTTGTGGAGTTGGGTCGATATGCGCCACATATTATGGCATATGAGGGGATGAAGACTCAACAGTTTCTGCGAGGGTTGAGGCCAAAATTGAGGTAGCCTTTGATCGCGACCCGTGTTATTGACATGGACACAACATATCAAGCCACAACAGCATTAAAATTGGATCTGTTAAGGACTCAAGGGCATGCATGGACTAGACAGTTGCAGCCATTTGCGTAGCAGCAGTAGACTAGTGTTCAGCAGAGTATGCCAGGATCGACATCTTCTATCTCTTCTGGTAGTGGTTCTACCTCATTGAGGTCGAGATTTAGATAGATGCTTAGAAAGTCTGGATCAAGAAGGCGTCAGGAACGGCAAGAACAATGACAGACTTCACCAAGCAATGTGCAACAGCCTTTACCTTCTCAGCGGCACGGTTCAATAGGAAGTTAGCAAAGGCCGTGTCCTAGGTGTGGCGATACTCATCCTGGCAGACAGTGTTCAGTACCTATGACATGTTTCTGGTGTGATCAGGTGGAACATGTGGCACATGATTGTCCTTTGAGACCACGACAGTCCTATCAGTTTTCGTAGCCACAGCAATTTAAACCACCATCACAACAATCGCAGCAGCAGCCACAACAGACACAAGTGCCATCTCAGTACTCCACTATAGGAGGAAGGTCGAGGACTCGAGGAAGTGTGATGCATATGACCCGTGTTGAGACTGAGGCATCACATTTAGTTGAAGGTACTATTATGATTCTTGGCCATGTAGCTCATGTTTTATTTGATTCTAGTTCTTCTCATTTGTTTATTTTTCAAGATTTTATTGCCTATGCTGAAGAGCCAGCTACAGAGTTATCTTGTGACTTGATAGTATTTCCCTGCCGGTTAATGCGATATCTGTCGTTTAAGGTAGTTGCCACCGGATAAACCAGGCCATGTCGATTAAGGCAGCACCTATCAGTTAAATCAAACTCTACCGATTAAGGCAGCTCCCGCCTAAAAGGCCTTGCCGTGTGGAGGGACGATGGGCCCTGCCGATAAATGGAGAGCCACACCGGCCGATTAACTAGCCAGCAGGCCCAGCCGATTAAAGGGTGAGGCTTCCATTGAAAACCCTTGCTGATTGAGGCTTTGTCTGCCGATTAATTGGCTTGAAGCCCTACCGGTTAATGCGGTGGGGAGGGTGGAAGAGTGCATAGTCTAATGGGATTACACCATTAGACTGCATGTAGTCATAGTACGGGTACACGTTCAGCATGAAATATGAGTCCGTGGACTGAAGGAACTTGAGCATGGGAACAAGAACAGAGTCCCACGAGTGGCTGAAGAATGCCTGTGAAGGTGGGAATGAATCTAGGATAATGGATGATGGATGTGGTGTGGAGACCTTGATCTAGCGATCAAGATTTGCAGCAACAAGTGCCGAGCGCACAAACCACATGGCAGAGACCAGGACTAGAGCAGCATTTAGGAGCACAGATAGTACCTCCGATCCAACAGATATGGCAGTAATGTTGATAGCAGGTACATGAGCAATGACATTCTTGGAGACCCAGTTGGCAGCGGTGGCATTGGACTGGCCAATGCCAAGGAGCTGATTGAAGTCATATGTTGCATGAGCCAAAACAGAGTCTGGATCATAGCATGGCTGCCCCTGCAATAAAACTGAACAGCCAACCTTTCCTGGCCCGCATGCCCAATCCAATGCTGCCTGCAGCGTCTTCTCATCTGCCCCTTCTCTTGCAATACAATATGTTTGGTTTGTTGTGTCATTGGCCAAGATCAATACAGACCCTGTCAAATGTAATGTGTACACTAGCACTCCATTTGCATCAAATAGTGCCTAGTTCTTTTCAGACAGCGATCTAGGCTTCAAGTCCTCATTGTAGAGCTCATAGATATATGTGCTAACAGTGATACCAGGGTGCTTTGGGGTGCCTGTGGTGTTAAGCACATGGCGAATCAGATTGCTGTTGTAGGTGTTTGCATTGTCAACAGTGGCATCTGGCGGGCGGCCTTCAGGTGGGGGCACTAGCTCGTCCTCCCTCCCCAGGTGAAAGGGGATCTCGGGCCCTCTAGTGACCTCAACAGCAATGATCCCAGCCAACTGACAGAAGTCGACGATGGAAAGGATAAGGAACTGCTCCCAGATCGACGCCATCAGTCGGACGGTAATGTCGAGGCCATTGTTTGCCCCGAGGCCGAGCTCCTCGGAGAACCTCATGGTCCCAAACGGCTCACCGGTCTTCGTTCCCACGTCAAAGGTCCCGGCAAAGTGCCATGCGAGACGCAGTATCAGAGGTGCGCGGCTCTTCTCGACGATGAACCCGTGGAGCTTCCTCTCAGCTTTGGCGACAGCCTTCTGGTACTCCTCGCTCACAGTCGGGTATGACTTCCCCATATCTGATGCTTCACCTTGGACACCCCATGCAACAACGGAGGCCAGGAGCAGAACCCCTCTGCTCATCAGAACCTTCAGCACCTCACACCCTGGGGCCATCCGCTTCTCCAAGCTAAAGAAGAAAAGAAGGGGGGTTCCAGCAGATCATGGCGGGGGTCACCCCGAGCTTGCCCGCGAAGAACCCCATCCTCTGTCAGTTAAGTGATTCGCTGCCAGTAAAGGCAGCCTGCGCCGGTAACGGCCCTACAAGGGCTGCTGGATATAGCTACTCTAAGAGCTGCTGGTTATAGGAGAAAACCCCTACCGGTTATGACTTTTGCTGCCGGATAAGCCCCTCGCTGCCCTTTTATGGCTTGCTACCGGTGAAGGCCCTACAAGGGCTGTCGATAAAGAGAGGTCGGGGGAGGAAGGCCCCCTGCCGGTTAAATGGTTAAAGGCCTGCCGATAAAGCTCTCCCCCCCCCCCCTCTTCCATGTCTTCTTCTATTTCTTTTCTTATCTTTCTTTCTCTTCTTTTCGTTTCTTCTTCTTTTCCTTTGTCCGGGCTCCCACATTCCGGACATGACTTTGAGGATGTCGGGGTTTTGCCCAATTTTCATTCAATTCGTCCATTGGGATGCAAATTCATGACGGCACGGTGTCGTGTATAAGATGCGGCCCCACCATCACCAGTGTTGAAATTTTGCCGCTCGGGCCTCCTCTTCCACTTCTTTGCTGTCGGGTTCTCATGGTCGAACCTGCGGCAGTGTGCATTTTGGAACACCTTGACTGCCCACAATTTTTGCCGTATTGTGATATATCTATGGTGTTCGAGTTTATGCATCAATAAGACTTGAATAGAGGGGTGACCAAGTGGGGCTTCCACCCCCTCTCTTCTTTTCTTCTTTTCATTCTTTTTGCCGGTGTCAGAGCGACCAATTGAAGCTTGATGCTGCAGCTGGAAGATCATGCCAAAATTTGGATGTCAACAGCATCCCAATGGTCGTAGTTGACCGCATGCACAGATTCAGGCAGTCTTATCATTCTGGAAAATGCAGTTGACCACCCTGATGGGGCGTAGTTGACCGCTCCTCCCAGAAACCATTTTTTCTTAGCATGATTTCTAGGAAAAATGGACTAAACTCAAATTGAATGACATTTTCACTTAACATTCCTCTTCCAAATGTAATTGTTGTTCACTAAACACCTCAAATGCATGCAAGACTTCTAACCTTGAATAAAAGCATGCAAATGAGTACACGAATAGGTGGAAAATGCATACCTACAATACAACTAACATACTTATTCATCATGCATTTTGTACGTACCTAGCTCCCTTCGGAATGTAGTAGATTTATCTTCACTCAACGGTTTTATAAATATGTCAATCACTTGATCATTTGTTTCAATGAATTCAAGTACAAAATTTTCTTTGGTTACATGATCTCTCTAGAAATGATGTCTCACTTCAATATACTTTGTGCAAGAGTGTTGAATAGGATTCTTAGATAAATTTGTTGTATTTTTATTATCACATAAAATAGGCACGCAGTTCCGATCAATAAGATAATCAATCATTTGATGTTTGATCCATAACACTTGTGCACCACAACTTTCAAGAGCTATATATCGAGCCCCGACTGTTGATAATGCAACATAATTTTGTTTCTTAGATACCCAAAAGATCAAACATCCTCCAAGATATTAACAAGTACCACTTGTACTCTTTCTATCTACTTTACAACTAGCATAATCAACATCATAATATGTAATTAATTTAAAACCACATCTATGTGGGTATTATAAGCCAAAATCAATTGTATAAGTAAGATATCTAAAAATTCTTTTTACATCCAATAAGTGTGATTCTTTTGAATTAACTTGAAATCTAGCATGTAGGCATACACTAAATTTTGCATTTGGTCTACTTGTAGTTAAGTATAATAAAAAATCAATCATTCCTCTAAATATTTTAGAGTCGATTACCCTTTTCATTAGTGACCAATTAAGTTGAAGTTCCCATTGGTGTAGAGATGGACTTTGCTTTGTCTAATCAAAATCTCTTCAAAAGTTCTTTTGTATACTTTGTTTGACTTATGAAGAAGAAATTGGGCTTTCCCATGAGAATTATTTCAAACTCCTCTTGCATCATCTTGAAAAAGTCCTTACGTATTAAGACATTTGTTGCACCAAAGATTATATCACCAACATAAATTTGAACAACCAATATATCATTTTTATGCACTTTTGTGAACAAGGTTGTATCAACATTTCTATGCTTAAAATATTTTTCTATTAAGAATGAGTTAAGCCTTTCATACCAATCTCTAAGAGCTTGTTTAAGTCCATATAGAGCTTCGTGGAACTTAAATACATGATTTGAGAATTGATGATCTTCAAATCATGGGGGTTGTTCTACATAGACTCATTCTTTAATATAGCTATTTAAGAAAACACTTTTTCACATCCATTTAAAATAATTTGAAGCCCATGGAATAAGCACAGGCAAGCAACATTTGAATTGCTTTGTTGGTCCTGGTGTAGGCAAGCGGACAAGAAGGGGGGTTGAATTGTCCCCCAAGCGATATGGTAAATTAAAAACTTACGCAGCGGAATTAAAAAGTTTAACGAGATTGATAGAAATAAACTAAGTAAAGGTAAACAAGTTCTCTCAATCTCGTCGCACTCACTAGAACATTCAAGCAATTTAAACAATTAAGTACACATCCACAAAGCAAACCACAGGACACGGAAATTTTTAAGGTGGTTCGGGACCACGACGGGCTCACTACGTCCACTCCTTACCAAACCGGTAAGGCTTCACTCGGGGATAAATCCCCAACACGGAGCTGAGCTCGAAACACATGCAGGACGACGCCTGCACACACGGGGATGAACCCCAACACACGGAGACGGAGTCTCCAACATGATCTGACACCCGGATCAAGACACACACACATAAGTTGCAATAGACGCAGCACCGTAGACACGATCGTACGCAGACGGTCACACACACACAATATTTCTTGTTCAAAAAAATTAACACAAATATTCAAGCATGCTCAAACCTAAACATAGATCATGACAAAGATCACAAATGAGAAGAAATAAGATGTAGAGATTTTTCCCCCCTTGATTTCCAAAGCCAATGGATGTTGATGCCATAGTTTAAAAGGTCTTGAGGCGGTTGTGAGGCATTTTCTGTAACCCTCGTAAGGCGTAAACCTTAAGGCACAACGAGGCGTAAGCCTTAATAGAGAAGAAAATAATCTTAAAACCATAAAAAATGCTAAAAATAATAGTGATTTTCATGTGTTAATGCTATATCAACTCAATGATAAATTCATGTTATTTCAAAAGTACTAAATTATGAGCTAGTTGTCTAGTGCAGTTGATTCGTCATCCCTCCCCATATGGGGGAGGGCCCGAGTTCGAGCTCGATTATCCCCTCCATGTTAAAAAAAAAAGTGCCTACTAAGAAAAAAAGTATTGAATTGTGTTTTATGGACAACAAAAGAAACATAAATCTTGGGAGTATCTTATAACACCTCATTACATCATCTTCTCAAGTGATGCACACGTCTCAATTAAATATCTTAAGACGGTGAAGGCGGTGAGGCGTACCACCTCGATCAAAAAAAAAAACCTCAAGTAAAAGATATGAGGCGCATGCCTCAAGGCATTTTTCTAGTGCCTCACCTTGAGGCTTAAGCCTTAGTGTCTTGAGGTGCCGAATTTTTAAACAATTGAGGCTTGACTCTCGGATCGGATGATGGTGATTCTTGCGTCCTCTTGTTCCTCTCGTCGATCCGCTCATTTTCTTCTTCTTCCACGAATCCCGAAGATGCCTGGATGTAGATCAAATCCACTCCATAAGAGCTCCTTCTTCCTTTCCCCCTTTTTCTTCTCCTACAAGATAGAAAGAGTTAGCACAAATGGGGTTCTTCCTCAAATTCGTAGGTCACATATGAGTATATATAAGATACATGTAAAGACCCATATAGCCCTCATAAAACCCTTAGAAAACCTCTTTAAAATGTGTATAATAACCCTAGGGGCAAATGGGTAAAAGTAGAGCACAAATGGATTGGGTTTAGATGGTTTTCGGATCCACGTTTTTCAATTTTCGCCGCATTCGATCGACCAATGAAAGGGGTCGGTCGACCAAAAAATAACAGACCTGGAACTAGCCATCTCTGGCTAGTTCGGTCGACCGAACTCTGTAGCATATGAGACTGCAGCAGTTCAGTTTGAAACCTGATTAAACCCTTTGACATGTGCTCAACCATCATGAATGAAATATAGAGATTTAAATACAATCACCCCAAGTTAAATATCTATGAAACACACTCATGAAAACTCATTAAGAACATATGAATGATGTGCATTGAAGCCCTTTGAAAACACAAGTCTTAGACTTAAACAGCAAGAGCTTATGGCTATGAAGTTGTACACAATGAATGAGCATCTTTTGTCAAACTCTACCAAGGTTCACAAGATTTGATTAGGCATGTTGCAAGCTCAATTCCTCATGAGAAATATGCATGAAAAACATTCATCATACTTAAGAGCTTAATAAAGAGATATGCATGTGAACTCAACCAAAACTCACTGTCATGACTTTTAACTCCTCATGAAGAATATGCATGGAAAGCATTCAAGGCCTCAACAAGAAAACACTTGACGAAACCAATTTTTCTCGACCAAAAATTAAAGTAAACTTACCATGCATTCACACAATATATGGGCATCATGAGACTAAGTTTCACCATGAATGATATCAAAGATCTGAACAGATGTTATCTTTACAAATCCATGTATAAGATGCATATAGACCACATGAGCAGTTTAACCATTTTCCTCAAAGTTCAATCAAAGCATGAGATAGAACACACAAGATCAGTTCAAACATTCTTCAATGAGCATCATTTAAATTATTTACCATCTCAAGTTATATGAATAACTTAAGCACACTATGAGCCTCAGAATTCTTCATGAAGAAATCATGAACCACAAACAAAGTTTTAATAACCCATGAACAATATGCATGAAAGCATAAGCAAGAACTCAGTTTTTCTCAACCAACAATCTTAGCCATGCATTAAAACAACTTGTATGAGCCTAAAAAATACACTTGCCATCTCAACCATATTTGAGCATCAAGAACACAAAGGCTCATAACACATGCAAGGTGTCACGCCCCGAGCGCGGAAGATACCCGGAGGTGCGCGACGAGTTTATATCAATCATGTCAATCAGAGTAGTAGTGTATTCGACACCAAAACAGAGATGCGTAAAATAGAAAGATAACCCAATCCTTTATTTCATAATGGATGGACTATTACAAATCCAATACTCTATTCAATTGAAAAGGAAAAGTACATAGTTGACTCAAGAAAATAGGAAAAAGACTAGATGACACTTGGAAAAGCTCTAGCTCTTTCACTCTTGACTTTCCCCATCAGATTGACCTTCGTCGTCGGACTTACCTGAAAAGTAAGGGACAAACACGGAGTGAGCGAACGCTCAGTAGGAAATTATATCTCAAGCGCTAGCAAGGGGTTTAAATAATTACATCTTTCATGTATGTACTGTAACTATGCATGCTCGTATAAAACGACAAGGTAGAAAGAGAGTATAGCAATAAGATGGCAATTTGAACTAGTCATGAGCTTTCAAGAAAAGATAACAAGATATTCAAGCAAGTACTTTTTAGCAAGTCATGTCAAGAACTTTGGCTATCATGTATCAAGCAAACAAGTAATTACCCTTTCTCGGGTCACGCAATTCATGTCATGTCAAGTACGAGTCAAGTACAAGATTTGTGTGGAATGTCCAATCAAGCTAGTCATGCACTCGGTATAATGCCAGATACCTTATCATTCAACTCCCATGGGCACAAGTACTTTCGGGTGCTCCTCCCAGGACCAGATCGGGCCCTATATGCGCAGGCATTTATCATGTATATTTGACATCCACTCTTGTATATATATATATATATAGCCAATATGGAATTTCAACAATTTAAGCTTGTAGACACGTAGGATAACTTTGAGAGAATGGAGTCCAAAAATACGACATTGGACTTAGATAGGCGATAACAACGGTACAATCACGATGAACGATGAAACTAGGTGGAATTAGGTTCCCATAACTCGGGTACCATGACAAGTATGGACATTCTTTATATAGAATTGAGGTCCACATGAACAGTATATCCAAGGCAAGATACCCTCATTCTTATTATAGAATTGAGGTCCACAAGAACATCAACAAATGGCATGATATCATCATCCCATTAAGAATTCTCATGATATACTCTTTGCATATCATAAGGGCCGGTATACCATGTTTCTTTAGAGTGACATGGCATTCAATAGTGTAATGGGTTTTTAGGGTACAACCAGCTCAGTCGGCCTTGAGGGAATCCAAGGCTCGAGGAGTCTTACGGAGGTCTCTATGACTAACTCGCTAGTCCAAAGGAACGGAATGTCCAATGGAGAGCTTGTATGTCAATGAGAATTGAGGGTGATCGATAAAACATCATGAAACGTGGGACTATACTCACGGAGTGGAGATATAGTGCCGATATACATATATATATAGATATATTGAAACCATCGGTTATCAGAAACAGGGTAAAACATTTTTACAGGAAAATAATGACTTAAGTAAAGTCACTACTCAAGTAATTAACGCCTTAGATAAGGGCGTTTATCTATTTTACATTTTTGCAAGATTTCAATATTTCAGTATTTTACCCAAAACGCGCCTTGGTGAAGGGCGTTTATTTACAATTTGACGACGTAATCAGTGGTCGTCCATTCTTTCCTTCTATTTTTACAGAGTATATATTTTCAGAATTTTCTCAAAGCACGCCCTGGACAGGGGCGTTACTTTTCAATTCACGTCCTGAACAGGGGCGTTAGTCAAGTGAGAGACGACCTATACAGGGTCGTGAATTCAAGAATTTACAATATTTTAGAAAATAAAATTCCAAGAGACAAGAGACATGATTTAGCAGGAATTCACAGGTCGAGTCATGCAATATATATTAGATTGGATATTTCATATCTATTGAATTTTTTTAACGTGGATCAATTATTAATTACATGTGATTTTCATGAGATTAACGCCTACAGGGCAGGGCGTCAAATCTCAAATTGACGACCTAGTGCAGGTCGTTTCTTTAAAGTAGCGCCCTGGACACGGGCGTCTCTTGCAAAAATATTACAGAAACGTGTAGAAACCATCAGGAAACTTATATACATGACATGCATGATGTGTTACTATGAATTTAATTTGTTTGGGCTACGTTGCTTGAGAAAACCTACCTTAGTATGGTCTGGATGAAGGGCACGTGAAAATACTTTTGATGGCAGAACGATGCTCTGCTGCAACAGAGTCTTCCGAAGTTTGACCGCAGTAGAGCAGGGTTGATTTGAAGAGTTAAAGAGAAGGCTTCGAAGAACCCGTGTTCTTTAGTCGAACGTCTTCTTTCTACAGGCAACCTGTAGAGAGGAAGAAGAAAACAAGGAAGAAGATATTATAAGTCTTCTTATACGTAACCGAAAGCAAGGGAAAAGAACTTACTTGTTCTTCGGAAGACAGAAGCTTTCAACCTGTAATCAGGAGTAGATGAAGAATCATTAGTATTCTTCACAAATTCGATAGACAGAGTAAAGAAAAAGAACATGATGTTCTTTACGTACCTTAGAAGAGTCCGAACGCCAAATAGCGTTCTCGGTTCAAGCAGTAGGTTATTTATAGGATTTCTAGAATCCTAATAGAGTTAGTGTTTGATTGGAAGTAATACTTCCATATTAGAGTTATTACTACATTCGAACTCTTTCTCATAGTTATCAACTTATCCTGGATAGACTCTCGGGTCGAACAAAACTCAAACTGAATTAACGACCTAGGTCAGGGCGTCGAATTTAAATTGACGCCTTGTCAAGCATCGTCACTTGTTGAAACGCGTCCACGCAAGGGACGTTACGCTAACTTGCCCTTTTTATTTATTTTGGTCGTTTGAAATTTGACGCCTTGACGTGTGGGCGTCCTTTCTTCAAAACACGCCTTAGGTGAAGGCGTTTTATTGTAAAGTAGCGCCTATATCTGAGGCGTTATTTTCATCAGGGTTTAATTATTTTTATTCTAAGCTCTTTCGTTTATTTATTAAATCTTTTAATCTATTTTGATTTATTTTATTTATCCGGGTTGCTACACAAGGGGTCGACTCCACATATCACAATACCATATAGCATGTCTTCTAGATTCTGAATTGAATCACATGAATCATGGCAATGAACAATAAATCATGAATGCACACTCATACATAAAGTTTAGTTATCATCAAAACATAATCATATGCAAGGCACACAACATGCTTTAATTCATACAACTGGTGCAAAGGATTTTCAAAATCAATTCCAAATTCTTCTGTATATCATTTTGGAACCAATCTTGTTTTGTTCGTTACAATTATTCCTATATCACTTAATTTGTTTCTAAAATCTATTTTGTGCCAATTATGGGGTAGTCTTTGGGTCGTGGTTTGAAGGACCACACTTGGTTTCAGTCAAATTATGTAGCTCTTCCTACATGGCTAAAATCTATGAATCATCTTTAAGAATATATTCTACATTTTTAGGCTCAACTTGAGAAATGAATGCTAGGTAATCATTCTCTATCACTAGGATATAATATGACCTTAATTTCACCCGATCTGATAGATTTTCTATTATATTTTTTTTGAGCTCAAATCATCGAATGGAACGAAGGGAGAGTGCACCCCCTTTCCAGTAGAAGGAAATGTTCTCACTCCACCTTCGTGCCACTAGATGTAATTTTATTGCTTAGAAAAATGAATAGGAGTTCAGAGGGGGCCTTGCCCCTGGAATACAAAAAGAAGTATTGGGAAAATAAAAAGCTATACACGCCGAATACGAATATTTAGGATGTGAGAGGCATCAGCCGTGGCATATCCTCGAGCCATAAGAGGCAACTCCCTTGCAGATAAAAATTCAGTGTTGTGTCCCGTGGAGACGGCATAATTAGCCAGAGCATCTGCAAGTTGGTTCGCTTCCCTGTATGTGTGAACGATGGAGCATTGAAACAAGTTGAAGGTTTCCTGTAAGTTTCTCCACCACGGAAGAAGAGACCAGGGGGGCTTCTATTGTGATTTAGCAGTTCAACCAAAGCCAAAGAATTAGTAAAGATAACTGAGACTGGGATAGTGTGCAGTTGAGCCAATCTGAGACCATCAAGTAGAGCCTTTCCTTCTGCAACCATGTTGGAACCATGACCGTAGTAATGAGAAAAACCCAGCAACATTTTCCCTTGGGAATCTCTGAAGCAGCCACTTCCCCCTGAAGGTCCGGGATTACCTTTGCTAGCGCCATCTATTATATTTTCTATTAGATGATCTTTCATGAATTTCCATTCTTTAAGTAGATTTTGATGATCTCTTAATTCTTCTTAGAGTGTTTCTATAAGAGGTTCATCATGTTCTTCATCTTGTTCTCTTTGACATGGATCATTTATATCTTGTGAATTATCCTCCTTCATTTGTGACTCTATAATTTCATCTTATGGTTGATTTTCCTTTATATCTACCTTCATCTTTAGCTTAGATTCATCAAAAATCACATGTGCGTTTTCTTTTACAACCAAATTTTTTTATTAAAGTCCTGATAAGCTTTAAGTAACTTATGAATATACCTTCATCACTTCTAGCATCAACTTTTCCTAATTTTTTCTATTATTTAGAATATAACATTTACACCTAAATAGCCTTAAATAAGAAATTATTGATGTCTTGCTTTGTATAGCTCATAGGGTGTCTTATGAAGTAGGGGCCTTATCAGTGCTCTATTTGTAATATGGCATGTGGTGTTGATAGGTTCAGCCCAAAAATATCTTAGTAAATCATTTTCATACAATATTATTCTAGCCATGTCAATTAATGTTTAATTGTTTCTTCCTACAACACCATTTTGTTGTAGGGTTCTTGGAGCTGAGAAATTATGCGCATACCTATGTTGGTTGCATAATAAATTAAACTCTAAGTTCTCAAATTTAGTTCCATGATCACTCTTAATTGAGGTAATTATATATCCTTTGTTATTTTTAACTATTTTACAAAAAGTCGTGACTTCTAAAGCATCATTTTTGTTAACTAAGAATAGTACCCATGTATATCTAGAATAATATCAACAATTACAAAATCATAATTTTTACCACCAATACTAGAAGTCCTAGTGGTCAAAACAAATCAAGATGTACAAGCTCAAGGGTTCTAGAAGTAGTAGCCATATTCTTTAATCTAAATGAATTATTTGTTTGTTTACCCCTAACACATGTATCGTACACTTTATCACAATCATATGAAGATTTAGGCAAGACAATGGCTAGATCATGTCTAGAGAGTTTGGAGATAACTCTAAAGCTAGCATGTCCAAGCCGACTGTTGAGTTTCTCCTAATTTTATTTTGATGATTACAAAATTAATTTATTTTGTAGTCTAACTTGATTGTTAACCATGTTTAGAAGTTGTTGATTACAGGCCCTAAGTTGCTACTTTGAGGAAATTCAAGAATCTCTATTAATTGCCTATGGTGTCTACAATCGATATCCAACCATGTCAGCCACCAAACTACGAGATTTGTGTTCTATTTCTAAAATTGGATTTCCTTATTTGGTTTGGTCTCTTTTATGGAAGGTGGTTAAAGAATATCGTGTTGGAGTTTGTTTCCTTTTTATAGGATTTATCCAAGCCAAAAAATCAAAAAGTCATTGTGATTGAAGGAGGCAGTTGTTGCTTGTCCTAAAAAGTAGGATCCAGTTCGCACGAGAAAGACTAGCTACAATGTAGAAACCCTCCTACGTCTGTTTAAACAAAATAGGAGGTGGTTGCTTTAAAAAAGCTTGAAAGATTGCAAAGTATAAAAAAAAGAAGCACAAAAGGTAAAATGAACTTACATGCTTCTCTTCCAAAAAGGGGGCAGCAACAAAAAAGGGTGAAGGGGGTTGTCTTCTTCCTTGCGTGTGGCTATAGCAAAAGGAAATAAACCCAACATTTTCTTCTCCAAAAGGTGGCTGCGGCAAAAAGAGCTTTAACTTGTGATTTCTCTCAAGAGCAGTGAGTTTCCTCAAGGCTTCTTCATGGGAATCAAAAGAGAGCGACATCCAAATCATTCTTCTTCAGATTTGTTTACTAGAACCTTATTTCTTGATACTTCTCTTATGATATTCTATAAAATTTCTAGTTAGGTACTTGAATCTTCTTCTTGTTTAGAAGGATATTTTCCTTTCTCATATTGTGGTTCAAGGCGAAATGGTGTCATTATGTCTAGTGGTCTTGTGGCGAGCTAACGCCCTTGTGTCTAGCATGTTGAGATGAGCTAGCACCCTTGTGTCTAGCGGGTTGAGAGGTGAACTTGCACCTTGATGTCAAGTGTATTGTAGTGGTGAGTTAGCACCCTTATGTCTAGCGATGTTTAGTGAAAATCTTAAGATGTTCTTGGGTAGTGGACGTAGGTCAGTACGGTGCTATCTGAACCACTATGAAATTACTATGTTATATCTTTGTTGATTAGCTCATTGTCTCTCATCTTCCTTCTTCTAGAGTTTTTGTGGAATGAATTTTTGATATGCTAGATTTAATTTTGAGATGCGATGTGATTTAATAATCCAATTCACCCTTCCCCTCTTGGATTATTCAGTTCAGGTTTTCTTTCAATTGGTATCAGAGCGGGTTCTCTTAGTGAAGGCTTAACCACCTAAGAGAGATCCATGACTAATCTCGGTGCTTCATTTCTCTTTATGGAGGGTCAATCTTCCATCTAACCTCTATAGTTCAATAGATCCAACTATAGTTATTAGAAAAATCACATAAGAATCTTCATGCAAGTAATGGATTATGAAATGTGGAGAGTGGTTGATAGAGGACCACATATTCCTAAAGTTAAAGAAGGAGAGTGGAAAGATGAAGATTTTTGAAAGCTCTCTTTGAACGCTAAAGGTATAAATGTTTTACATTGTGCACTTGACGCAAATGAGTTTAATCAATTTTTTATGTGTAACTCTACAAAGAAAATTTGAAATAAATTACAGGTTACATATGAATGAACCTCTCAAGTGAAGGAAACATAAATAAATCTCCTTGTGTATAAGTATGAACTCTTCAAAATGAATCCTAAAGAATAAATCAGTGAGATGTTCACTAGGTTCGGTGATATCGTGAATGGCCTAAAATCACTTGATAAGATCGACTCGAATGCATACATAGTGAGAAAGATTTTACGCTCACTTCCTATCTCTGGAGTCCAAAAGTCACGGCCATCGAAGAGGTCAAGGATTTGTCCACTCTTTCTTTAAATGAGCTAATGGGTTCATTAATGATATATGAAATTAACATCTTGAGATTGCAAGATGACGAACCCAAGAAGAAGAACACTATAAGGCAACATCATCTTCCTCCAGCTCAAGTGATGATAATGATCGTGACAAAAAGGGAGAAGATGAAATACATTTGATTGCAAGGCAAGTAAGAAAATTTATATGCAAGAATAAGGTTCGTGATTCAAGGAACTACAAGAGAGCATCTCCTAAGGGGGAGAGATCTAAAGAAGTTGAAATCATTTGCTATGCATGCAAGAAGGCGGGCCACATAAAAAATGAGGGTCCAAAGTTGAACAAGAAATATAAAAAGAAAAAGGAACGCAGGATGAAGAAAAAGGTGATGGTCGTTTCTTGGAGTGATGAAGACTTCTCATCCTCTAGTGATAAGCAGAGTGATACAATAGCAAATCTATGTCTTGCGACACATATTCATGAAGAAAAGGTAACCTCTGAAGTCTATCCTATTCCTGTAGAAGAACTACAATATGCTCTTGATGAACTTTACTCAAGATACAAGAAGTTAAAATCTGAGAAATAAAGTCTTGAAAAAGGAGCTACTAGAGACGTGATGAAATAATACTAAATGAGAAATTAAAAAGGGAAAATGATTGTCTATAGACTGAGCTCACTTCTACAAAACTTGAGATTTCTAACTAAACAAAAAAATGATTCACTCCAACTGGAAGTTGACAACTCAAAGAAAGATTTGTTTGTTACTCTTGATGACTTGATTGTTGATGAACAAGTAAAAAGTTTGCAACTTGAAAATGAAGATTTGAAAAATAAAAATGCCATCTTAAAAGTTAAACTGGAATCTGCAAACATTGAAATCTCCAGCTTTCAAGACAAGATTTCTTCTTTAAAGTCTGAGGTTGAAAATTCAGAAAGAGATCTTGGTAAATTTGTCAGAGGGAAGGATAATCTAGATGCCATGCTTGGTTCATGTGTTGGTATTTTTCGTAAAGAAGATATAGGGTACAATCCTAATACAAAAATAAAAATTAAGAAGACATCATTTGTAAAAGCATCCACTTCAAGTGCTCCCTTTACCACTTGTAATTATTGTGGAAGAAAAGGTCATTTTGCTAGAGGTTGTTCTATTAAAAAGCATGCTCAAAATATAAAGACAAAATGGGTGCCAAAATCTTTACTTATTTATGCTACTAACTCTCTTGGACCCAACATTTCTTGAGTACCAAAAATTAATACTTCAGAATTTATTTTTACATAAATACCTTGGAGCTCTACATAAAAATAGGTATCGTGTCAGTTGATACTCAGGGCATATGATAGAAGACAAAAGTCAATTCATCTCCCTTGAAGGAAAAGATGAAGGTCTCCAAATCAAGCTAATCAAAAGAAATACTCTTTATAGAGCAAGGAAATATTCCAAGATAGAAAAGGCTCAAAAGTTTGGCTGAATAATTCAAAATCATTTTTTACTGTCATGGTAACATCCATAAAATTAGACAAGAATGCAACAGATAAAAAGGTGGATGACAAGCTCTATCGAGGTATGGAAACACTAGTGCATGTGTGCATAGTTTTAGTTGGATTTTCGTGAACTGGTGCATCATTGAGTTTCTCATTTTTTTGTGTATGGTAACACTAGTGAATTTATCTTTAAAAAAAATCCAACACTCATGGACCAAATATATTGATATTTGGCATCATTTTTACATGATCATATTTCTAAGGATGGCTTTGTCTTGAATCAATAAGAAAATATTGTCACTAAACTGCTTAGTGAAGAATATCTTTAATTCGTTTTCTGATAAGATTCGCATTACAGAAAGTTGGTGTCTCTCCCGGTGTCCGACCAACCTCAAACGTCACGAATCTATGTTCATTTCTTCCAAACAGATAGTTGGTGTCTCAAGTAGTGTCCAACCAACTTCAAACACCACGGATCTTTGTTCATTTACTTGAACCAGATAGTTGGTGTCTCCATTGGTGTCCAACTAATCTCAAACACCACGCCATCTATGTTCATATTTTTTATCCAGAACGATGGTGCCTCTCCCGGTGTCCAACCATTTTCAAACACTAACCAAAAAAAAAAGTAAGCCCTTCATTCCTTTCACATTTTCTTCTTTGGTTTCCTATATCTTTTTGTGTCACTCTTTCTCCCTTCCACCATCTATCTCCTTCCATTTCTTTCCCTCCACCCTTTCCCCACATTGGTCTTCTATTTTGTTCCTTGTGCTCATGCTTCATTACAAGGAGTCTTAACGATAGTTTGTGTCTCCATCAGTCTTATTGTTGGCCAATGTCACCTTAATGCAGTCTTAAAGGTTCAGAATATCCCTTCCTCCGTAAGGAGCATACGTGGGAAGGATTTTTATACACTTGCCAGCTAGAGGCAAGTGGAGACCTGAAAGGTTGTAGACTTATTTGAGTTGGCCCAAAGGATAGGATTACCCATTTCTTCTCTTATTTGGTTGAACGAATAGAAGGTTGGGATTCGTAATAGGGGACCAACTCGCTCTACACCCTCAAGGAGGTCATTTTTAAAAAAAAGGATAACAAAAAAATAGTTACATCATTAAAGAGTCAAAGGAAGGCAAGTGGCAAAAAGTATGCACCTCCCTTCAGGCAGACAAAAGAGAGTGGTAAAAAGTACACACTCTCAGGAAAAGGCAAAAGGCCGCACAAAATTCAAACTCTCTCGCATCAAAAGTAAGACCAAATCTACAAAGGGGGGGATTGATAAGGGAACCAAATAGCGGACCTCGTCGACTGATCATGAGACATTCTTTCTTCATATTCCTTTCTCCCTCAGGTAGTTCCGTCTCAAGGGTTGGCAAAGGCAATGACACACCGAACAGATTGACATGAACCTTGAGCTTGCCATCTCTTATGTATGATCACCCATCGAGCGGATATAAGAACTTAGGCTGAGTTAAATGGCTGTTAGTATGAGTGACAGATAAACTTACATGGAGCATGGCATTATAGCACTGGCCTATTTCTTTTTGGGGACTCTTTCATGACCATCCAGCATGCACTTCAGTTATTCTTTTTCTCCCATATTCCTCTTTGGTTTATCTTTTGTTACTTCTTTTTCTTTTATTTGTCTTAGATTGTGTACCCTCTCTTGTTCAAAAAAAATGATATTATCTGTTAGTCACTTCACTTTACTGTATTATATTTCTCAAGGCTCCTACATTCATCCCTTTTTTGACTGATGACAAAAACGGGGAGAGAGATTGGTATGTTTTGATATATCTTGTGATTTTTTAGCTATCATTCAAGGGGAGTGATTATTTAGTGAGAGTGTTTGCTTTACTTGATGATCTCATTGTTGGGGAGTGATTACATCTACTTCTTGACTACATTATTTTTACTCTTCATGAGTTTTGTCAACATCAAAAAGTGGGAGGTTGTAAAGTTTCTCATAATTTTATTTTGATTATTACAAAACTAATTTATTTTGTGGTCTAATTTGATTGCTAAGTATGTTTAGAAGTTTTTGATTGTAGACCCTATGTTACTACTTTGAAGAAATTTAAGAATTTCTATTAACTGTCTGCGGTGTCTGCAATTGATGTCCAACCACGCCGGACACCAAACTATGAAATTTGTGCTTTATTTCTTAAACTAAATTTCCCTATTTGGTTTGGTCTCTTTTGTGGAAGGTGGCTAAGGAATATCTTGTTAGAGTTTGTTTCCTTTTTTGTAGGATTTATCCAAGCTAAAAAATCAAGGAGCCATTATGGTTGAAGGAGGCAATTGTTGCTTGCCCTAAAAAGTAGGAGCCAATTCTCACAAGAAAGACTAGCTACAATATAGAAACCCTCCTACGCCCGTTTAAATAGAATACATGGTTGTTGCTTAAAAAAAGGCTTGAAAGATTGCAAAGTATAAAAAAAGAAGCACAAAAGGTAAAAGGAACTTACGTGCTGCTCCTCCAAAAAGGGGGTTGTAGCAAAAAAGTGTGAAGGGGGTTGTCTTCTTCCTTGCGTGTGGTTATAGCAAAAGGAAATAAACCCAGCATTTTCTTCTCCAAAATGTGGCTACAGGAAGAAGAGCTTCAACTTGCGATTTCTCTCAAGAGCAATGACTTTCCTCAAGGCTTCCTCGTGGGAATCAAAAGAGAGCGGCATCCAAATCATTCTTCTCCAAATTTGTTTAATAGAACCTTATTTTATGATGCTTCTCTTGTGATATTCTATAAAGTTTATAGTTAGATATTTGAATCTTCTTATTGTTTAGAAGGATATTTCCTTTTCTCATATTGTGTTTCAAGGCGAACTAGCGTCTTTATGTTTAATGGTTTGTGGCAAGCTAGTGCCCATGTGTCTAGCGTGTTGAGGCGAGGTAGCGCCCTTGTGTCTAGCGGGTTAAGAGGTGAACTTGCACCTTGATGTCAAGTAGATTGTAGTGATGAGCTAGTATCCTTATGTCAAGTAATTTTTAGTGAAAATCCCAAGGTGTTCTTGGGTAGTGGACGTAAGTCAGCACAGTGCTGTCTAAACCACTATAAAATCACTGGGTTATATTTATGTGATTGGCTCATTGTCTCTCATCCCCCTTCTTCTAGAGTTTTTGTGGAATGAATTTTTGATTTGCTAGATTTAATTTTGAGACATGATTTGATTTAATAATCCAATTCACCCCTCCTCTCTTAGATTATTCTGTAACGACCCGAGATTCGAACACCGGGAGAGGCCCGATAACCCGAATCTCGAACTGCCACCAACGAGCCCGAAGACTCAGAAGGGTTAAAAGGGATGGCGTGGAAATACACAAGAATTTAAAATAATTGCAGAACTACACATTTTATATGAATAAGCAAGGATATAATAATTAATATTAAACAAAGTACATGGTCCACAGTATAACATCAGTCTAAAATATACAACAGTAGTCCACAACTAGTACAGCACATAAAATAAGGTACAACTACACGGGGCATACCCCGGCCTGGCAACTGGCAACTAACCCTGGGCACCTGAACCACATGGAGCCTCGGAAGCGCTCCCCTGAAGCCTCGCCTCACCTAAAACGCAGAAAACAAGCGGGGAATGAGCCTTAAAATAAAAGGCTCAGTAGGGATCATCCGGTCCCCACCTCGCAAACCAAGAAACTGCGTGGAAAGTAACTACAAGCTGCAACTAGCAAGACGTAGAACGAGAGCTGTAGGAATAAATAAACGGAAAAGCCCTGGTACGTCTAGTACCGAACACCTGGCACAAAAATTGAGACAACATGTCAAAAACCCATGAGTCGCTACCAAGCAAAGATAGGAGTACCGTCCACCAGAAGCAAGGCCGGATGCGTCCACTGACGGCTTAGACCGCGCCTCAGGTGTCCCCCTCGACCCCTGGTGGAATGGGGACACCGTACTAGTAACCACAGAACAAGTGACTAGCTGGGGTCACGCTTGTCAGCGCGGGTCCAACGCCTTCAGCCACGTGTGCACACACAGACCATGCGTCCCAGGTCTAGTCCTCTGACTGGTTTCCCCTCAGCCGGACTCTGGCTGCAATACGTGGGGCCCTACGGAAACCAGTCTAAAACCATCTCTCGGGGTAGCCTCGCCACCACTCCCTGGTGGGACCACTCGCGTGTCGGAAGGCTAGGACTAGTGGAGGGTCACTGAAGGAGTAGACTCTCTAGCCAACGAAAAATAACGTCTAAATCGGACAAAGTACAAGGGCCGCTCCTCGTACTGACACCGACTCACGGTGACACGAGCCGAGAACACCACCTCCTGGGACCCCACGGCACCCTAACATGTGGCCCCCACATGATGCCTAGCATCAGTCGGACTACTCGTTAGCACATGGATCGATACCTACTCACCCGAAATTGGAATCGGCACAAAATGAACTCCGGTTAATCTGAGCACAGCAAGCGGTCCACTCTGGACCGTTTCTGCTAAAAAGGTCTACAGCTGGACCGCCAGAGTATATAGGCTGTCCACTCTAGGCCGCGCCAAGGAGCTGAATGGTCCCCATGGGACCGCCCAGTCCTGGACCTACAACACGGTGAAACGGTCTCCCTGGGACCGTTCAAAGAAATAGCAGTCCATTCCTGGGCCGCCTCAAGGTGTAAACGGTCTCCCTGGGACCGAGGAAACTATAAACGGTCACCTTGTGGCCGTTTGGGCACAAGATGGTCCCACTGGGACCGCATGGAGGGTTAAGACGGTCTCCTTAGGACCGTTTAATCCCAAAATGTTCCAACGGTCAAAATGCCTCGATGGCCACGCCGGCCTGCGAGTGAAAACGGTCGGCCATATGGCCGCTCTAGGGATAAACGGTCTATCGCGTGACCGCTTACCCCACCGACGCTCCGAAGCTTGAAACGGTCCACCTGGGGACAGCCCAAAGCCAAAAATGGTCACTGTTAAACCACGTACACTCCGTGAAACCGAGAACGGCGAACATGGCGAAATTTTGCCATTCCACGCCCCAATCACCCCCGGGTGATGGGGAAACAAAGGGGAAGCTTGTCCCCATGATCCTAGGCACTCAATGGTGCCCTCAAACCACCGATTCACTCGGTAAAACACTAGATCGGGCACTCGATCCCCAAAACATGATTTTCCCTTCCCGGCTTAAAATAGCCCACTCTCGACCTCGCCTCGGCCTGGAAATCGCGGGGAAGGTAAATGCCGAGCTAAGGATCGTCACCCTACCTCGGGGTCGCCCGAAACGCAGCGGATCGCCGTCGATCTTCAAAACACCGCTTGAAATTCTCGTTCTTCCACGAGCTCCCACGAACCACATACGCCGCCACGATCGCCACACCGCCACCGCCGTCGCCGCTCCGTCACCTCGCCGCGTCTGCAGCCGGGGAGAGGGTCGTCGCGTCGTCGAACGGGAGAGGGGAAGGAGAGGGGCGCCGGTCACTCACGGTAGGAAGGAAGGAGGAAGAAGAATAAAATAAGAATAAAAGAAAAAGAAAAGAAATGGGGTTTATATAGAAAATTCTGATTTTCCAAAAAATATGAAAAAATAGAAAAATACATTTTCGCGATCTTCGGAACATGCCGGTCGCACCGGTACCATCCCGGAGTAGGTGAACGACTCGGTTCGCCCGCTACGGGGTTCCGTAGGTTTGCCGGAGAAAAACACGCGAAAATTGCGGAACACGTTCCGGGACCTCTGAAACTGATCCGAGACGCACGGATCTAAACCCGAAAGATGTCCGAAAAATAATTCCGGGCATGGTGAGAACATATTCTTTGAGAAAATAAATCTGGGACCCGAAAAGGAGGATCCGAAGGGTCCGAGATATTACAGCCCTCCCCCCTTAAACAAATTTCATCCTCAAAATTTAAAATAAAGCGCGGGGGAAAGAAAAGGAGACTTACTCGAACAGATACGGGAACTGTTGACGCATCTCGTCCTCACGCTCCCAAGACGCCTTGCCGCCAGAGTGCCGCTGCCACACCACCTTAACCAGGGGAATAACCTTGTTCCGCAGGTGCTGATCCCGCCGATCCTCAATACGGATGGGGAACTCTAGTAGAGACAGATCGGGGGTCACCTCGGGCCAAACAGAATCCTCCAACACATGAGAATCATCGGGCATATACTTCCTCAGCATGGAGACATGAAACACATCATGAACAGAAGATAGCTCCCGAGGAAGCTACAACCGATAAGCAACCTTACCAATGCGCTCAACAATGAGGAAAGGGCCAACATAGCAGGGACTCAACTTCCCACGCCGGCCAAAGCGCATCACTCCCTTCATAGGAGAAACCATCAAAAATACTCGGTCACCGACCAAAAAACTGAGGGGCTGCCTTCTCCTATCGGCATAGCTCTTCTGCCGACTCTGAGCCGCCAACATGTTCTGACGGACCAAATGCACCACATTCACACACTACTGCACCAACTCTGGTCCCGTCATAACACGCTTACCAACCTCAAACCAATCGAGTGGAGTCCTACATGGTCGTCCGTACAATGCCTCATAAGGAGCCATCCCAATGTTCGAATGATAGCTGTTGTTATAGGCAAACTCCACTAATGGTAGATGGTGGAACCAACTCCCCTGCCATTCCAGGCAACATGATCTCAACATATCCTCTAGCGTCTGAATGGTCCTCTCCGATTGACCATCTGACTGAGGATGATATGCTGAGCTAAGAACTAATTCAGTGCCAAGAGCTCGCTGAAAACTCCTCTAGAATCCAGAAGTGAAACGCGGATCTCGATCTGACACAATGGAAATGGGAATCCCATGCAAAGGTACGATCCACTCCACATAAAGATGAGCCAATTTGGGCACACTCCAGTTGACTCTAATCGGTAATAACCGAGCCGTCTTCGTCAGCCTATCCACCAGCAACCAAATAATATCATGCCCACTCGGAGTCCTCGACAACCCCACCACAAAATCAGTGGTCACGTGGTCCCATTTCCACGAGGGAACCTCCAAGGGCTAAAGCATACCTCATGGTCGCTGATGTTCCGCCTTCACCTACTGACAGGTCAGGCACCAAGCTACAAACTCGATAATATCTCTCTTCATGCCAGGCCACCAGAACTGCCTCTTCAAGTTCCGATACATCTTCGTCGCTCCCGGGTGTTAGGGTGCAAGGCCCGGATTCAGAGGGGGGTGAATGAATCCCTCTTAAAAATCACCCAATTAAAAACTGTAACTAGACATGAAAGCGGAATTAAAGCTAGTTAAGGTATACAAGATAAGGAGGATAAAGATTCTCTTGATCAAACAGTTGAGCTGCAAGAGTGCAGACTCTTAAGCAAACCTACGCTATTGACTAAACCCAATCAAGCAAACGAATTCAACTTAGACGCTCAAATGACTTGAGTGAATTTGACACTCTCCAGTAATAATGATCAAGAATTCAAAAAGACTCTCTCAGAATTAATATCAAATGAACAAGATGAAAACAAATTCCTCGCTAGACAGACGATTCAGATCGATCCTAAGCATACATCTAGCGGATCAGAATAAACACTCAAACCACGATGGACAAGAAGGTTTTTAGGTGGTTCGGTCCTCCAGACCTACGTCCACCCCACACTCAACCCGAGTGTGAATTCCTGCTGACTCACAGCTTGAACGGCTGGGCCTCATAGCTTGCCCACAAACCGCTGAGCATCACAACTTGCTTCTGCTGGGCAATACAGCTTAGCCGACCAGAGGAATCCTCCTCTGCAACTGCTGAGCGTTACAGCTTGCTCTGCTGACTAACAGCTTGAAATAAAGAGTATAAAAGAAAAATAAGAAATGAGAAATCACAGCGACAGAAAGTTGTATACGATGGTAGCACAAATGTGGCTCTTAGGGAGCTGACTGGCCTGGATTTGATCCAAGGTCCAGTGGAACTAATCTTCAGAAAAGTCTTCTATCTTCTTCTCCTCGAGCTCTTTCTTCACTCTCTCTCTATCTCTCTCTCCTTCCCTCGATCTCACGAGTGTAGACACCCATTTTTGGCCGATAAGTTGAGCAGTTTCTTTGTTCTCCTAGTTATTGCCCCAATTGATCCATAATTGGTTGATTTTCTGGGATATTTCTCCCTATTCTTGGCCCTACAATTCAATTTTCGTACCTTGGATCTCGTCTCGAATTTGGCATTCTCGCGCTATTCACTCACGTCACCTTCTTGTTCATAGCGCGTTATGGACCTAATTGAATGATCATTTGAACAGTCGTTATTTCTTGATATTTGATATTTATAGCATCCACTCTGGTTGTTATTCTTACTTAATATTTGATTAAGCGAATGTCCAAAGGGTATTTATTCTTTTTTTAGTCATTTGGCGAACCAATCGTTGTCGCGCTATATCGTTATAGCGCGTTCATGAAGAACGCGCTATACATTTCTAGCGCATTCTCAGGCAGAAACCCAGTCTGACCCGGACTCCCCTTTCTCGATTTGGGTCCTTATTTTGGTAAGTTTCCAATCATATTTCGTCCAAAGGAAGGTTCCTAATCCTAATAGGAGTCTTTCCCCCTCATTAATCGGCAAGATTGCCTTGATTTGAGCCTCCAAGTCATTAGATTGGATCGAACTCCGACCTAGGGTTCGTTCTTGATCCTTCTCCTATAAATTGGACCCTTGGTCGTCATTCTGAATGGATGCAACTCGAGATCTTGACGAGGAGGAGGCTGCTCTTCGTTCCAAATCAACAACTCCTCGCTCCTTCCACATCCAAGGGAGTATTTTGGGGCTTATGGTGTTCTTCCTCGTTCTTAGTTTTGTTTTCTCCCCAATTCATTTATTTCAATCCTCACATAGCATCGCATATTGATTTCAAAAAACACTTCTTCTACAAAACACACGCATTCACACACACCAAACCTATTTTTGGCCCTCCCATAGGGGTTTAAAAACCACCAAACTCCCAGGTAATTGAGCCCTTCTTTTATATGCTTTTGATTAAAAATAGGGGCAGATTCTGCTTAAATCTCGATCTAATGGGCCTTTTATTTGTTGTTTATGATTGTTTGCAGGCACTAGAAGATTGATACATGGAGCCCTTGCACCTTGGCCGGTCTTGGAGCAAGGAAGAAACGAATCCAGTTCATCCTGCTTTCTGTCTGATATCGTGCCATACGAACATAGCGCGATCTTGAGAAGGCGCTAGGAAGATATAGCGCGTTCATTCCTAGGCCAACTCTTGGCCCTCTTGAATTTCTGAGGCACTAGAAGATTGATACGTGGAGCCCTTGCACCTTGACCGGCCTTGGAGCAAGGAAGAAACGAATCCAGTTCATCCCGCTTTCTGTCTGATATCGCGCCATACGAACATAGTGCGATCTTGAGAAGGCGCTAGGAAGATATAGCGCGTTCATTCCTAGGCCAACTCTTGGCCCTCTTGAATTTATGAGGTATGTAACATGCCCTTATTTTGATCTTCATATTATTTGGCATGTTGTTGGCCTCAGTGGCGATCACGGATTTTTATTATTACATGTAACCCCCTTTTTATCATTGATTTTAGTTCTATATTTTGTTAAATCATCACTTTTTCAAATCATCAATTGGGGGAGGTCTAATTTTAGATCTACAAATTGACGATCACGGTGGGACACTTTGTGCCACCACGTTCGTTCTTTTGGTTGCCTGCTTGTCAATCCATCAAAGTGTGTGTGATTATTTATCTTTTGGGGTTTTCCCCCTCTGTCTTTAGTCGCGCTATATATCTATAGCGTGTTCTATCAGATCGCGCTATTGATATATAGCGCGTTCTTCAGCCGAGGGTATTTCACTCACACCTTCTGTCGGGGTTCTAATTGTCATCTTCTCTGGTTGTATCTTGTACATTTCCTGTTGTGTATTCATTTTTCTTATATTTTCTTGTTATTTGCTAGTTCTAGTTTAGATATTCTTGCATTACATAGCATCATAATCTTGTTGGTTTGGGAGACATCCTCTCTCCACCTCTTTTAGGATCCATACTCTCTTGGTGAAGGAAGGACCCTCCATTGAGCACTCCGTCTCTTTGGACTGGAAATTCCTAAACCAAGCCTCCGTAAGTCCCCGCACTCGTTGATTCCCTCACGGACGCCGGGCCGGTTGTACCTTGAAGTCCCCCGGGTTTTGTTGGCCTACGCGTAGTGAGAGTTGACCTAGTTGGCATCGGAGTTAAACCACATTGAAAACTAGGTTCTTACCTTGTGTGAATTATTTAAATTTGTCAAAACAAAATTCCGTCACACCAAGGTACATATAGAAACAACAGGAGCAACATTCATCGTTTAATATCTTCGCTTATTGAGTGAAATTGTTTGTAAACTTGCATGGTGTTCTGCTTTGATAAAACAAGTCAACATGGCTAATAATTTTTATAACCAAGAGGATAATCAACCAAGCACATCTTATGTTCCTCAATCTCATTGCTCTTATCACAACACTTCCAAGGGACCGCGTCCTCACTCCTACGGTATTGCCCGACCTGTGGGTAATTTCCAATCTCATGATCCCTCGCATTCTCTACGCGCCACTACTCCCTCGGGACCATCTCCTCCCAATGATGAGAAGGTCTCTCAAATCATTCGTGCATTAGATCATTTCACCCCTCAACAAATCCAAACCCTTAAGGCTATTGTTGAGGGCACATCCTCTCCTCATCCTCCTTCCAATCCCACATGGGTGGCCCATCACCCACCTCCTTCATCCACACATACTCCTATTCGGGTGGCCCATCACCCGTCTCCTTCGTCCACACCTACTCCTATTCGGGTGGCCCATCACCCGCCTCCTTCGTCCACACCTACTCCTATTCGGGTGGCCCACCATCCGCCTCCTTCGTCTACACCTACTCCTATTCGGGTGGCCCATCACCCGCCTCCTTCTATTTCTCATCCTTCACGGCCCCAAGGCCCATTTATTCCTTGCAACCCGGCCCATCCGGGTTCTTCTAGGGGTCAGCCCATTAATCCCCCTCCACGGCCTTTTTATGCGGCCCCTCCTTCAAAGCCATCTTGCCAACCCTCTGTTGCTCAAGTTACACCTCTCCAACAAACTCTTATTGATAAAGTCGCTTCGTTGGAGGAACAATTAAAGAGGATTACGAGCCCACAACCCGCTCCTCCTACTCCAGTCAATCCCCTCTATGCTGCTCTAAATGAGATTACAAAGATGGAGAAAGCTTGGAAAAACAGGGGAGACGACCACGGCATCAACAACGCAAGCGAGCAAAAGTCGACAAATTTCAATGTTCAAGTGGACGCCGTCCGCCCTCCACCCATTCACTCACATAGCCCTCCACCTCCACATACGCCATACTATTACACTCCACCACCTACATATACGCCTCCACTTGAGTTTGACAATGAAGAGCCGACAACTGAACAATCCAAGACAGCACATGTTGATGAAGTCCCGAAGGCACCCCTTCCAAGTTTTCTTCGTTTTCCACTACCTCCGCTACCATCAGAAGGACCTCCTGCTCAGGACGAAGCCGCCATCCTTAACCCCGTTTATGAGACCTCTTGGTGCCATGATGATGGGTCGATACTTCGATCACCCACGCCGGTGCATCTTGAGTCTCCTCCTCTCCCTAACACCGCTTGCCCCATTCGGCGTTTCCTCCGGACCAAGCCTCCCACTAAACTTTCATCAGCTACACCATTGGCCTCCACAACACAGGCCCCCGCCAAACTTTCCTATAAAACCCCACCAATTACACCTCCACCAGCTATGCCATTAACCTCTACAACACCAGCCTCCGCCGAGCCTTCCGCTAAACCTCCACCCATTAAGCCATTAGCCTCCGCCGAGCCCACCATCGAACCTTCCCCAATTAACTTACCATTACCACCACCTCGGCCCTCCATTATCCCTTTAACCCCAAAACCCACTTTGCCTATTCTTTCATCTATCCATTCACCCTTACCCATGGCTAGTCCTGAGCAAGATCCATCCCTTTTTGCACTCGAGCCAACCCCGACTGCTTCCGAACAAAGGGAGAAGCTCGACATGTTTGAACCTCCGTTTGCACTCGCCCTTTCTCCAACACCTCCATTACACCTCCACCATCCATGGAGCCTTCCGCCTCCGCTTCACCTCCCTTTACCACTTGGAACGGGCGTCCTTCTACAAGTACATATGCCAAAGATGATCAGGAGCTGGATAAGAATGATTTGGCTATGGCTATGTTGTTCAAGATGCAAGAATTCATTTGCCGGATCCAAATACGCATTTTTGTGCCGAGTATGGTTGAAGAGGCCAAGTCCCCGCTGTTGCTCACCAGAAGAAAATGTCAAACACTGATGCCGTATAAGTATATGACCCAGGGCCGGGCAGGGCACCCCTTGTTCCAACTTTCCAATTTTGAACATGTTCTTCCATACAAGGGGCAAATGCCCATTTTGCTCAACACTCCCTATATGCCGCAACCCCTGGGCAACATGACGCTTTCCATTCCCATCTATCAACTCCCTCGCATTGTTGTTCTTCACTCTTCAAGGGAGTTGTCATTTACTATTGAAGTTTCGTCATGGGCTTGTACTTTATCTATTGGGACTATTGTCTATACACTTTCACTGCTATGGAGGGACAGTTATCCTTATACCAAGGGGCCGTCCTCCATCCTATCCATCTTTTATTCAACTCCACCCTCGTTTATCACCAATTCTTGATGGGCCACTCCAGAGGTAAGAAGGAGGATCTCATCTTCTCGCCCTTCATATTCTTTGCATCTCATGCATTCTGTTGCATCCATGCCTTCATCGCATCCATTGTGTTGCATTTACATGCATTTGCATTCCTTCTTCCCCGGGTTTCCAGACCCATATCCTCCCCGCTTTCCGGAACCTCCGGACCCTCCTCGTTTCCCATCTCTTTCGCCTCTATCTTTGGGATCTCTGGGTCCCCTTACACTTCCTGGGCATTGCACACCCTCCAATCTTCTCTCAGGGCATCGCGCCCCTTTCTAGCTTTTGCATCCGGACCCTCTAGATTCCTCTCTTGTTCTTTTGGGACATCGCACCCCATGGTGTCTCAGTCCTCGGGAATCTCCGGATCTTTCTCTCCTTCCAGGTCATCGCGCCCTTTTCTATCTTATGCCTCCGGAATCTCCAGATTTCCTACCAGGTTATCGCGCCCTATTCTATCTTCCTCCTCCGGAACCTCCGGATCCTTCATCCCTCTCTCTATCCCTTGTGCATCGCGCCCCTTTCCGTCTTCTTCCTCCGGAACCTCCGGATCTTTCTCTTCTCCCTGGGCATCGCGTCCCATGGTATCTTCCCCCTCTGGAACCTCCGGATCTTGCTCTTTGGGCATCGCGCCATTGCACACCCTCGTGTCCGGATCTTCTAGGCTTCCCACTGATTCTCCTTGGGCATCGCATCCCATGGT
Organism: Amorphophallus konjac; assembly: GCA_022559845.1. Lineage (NCBI taxonomy): Eukaryota > Viridiplantae > Streptophyta > Magnoliopsida > Alismatales > Araceae > Amorphophallus > Amorphophallus konjac. The sequence continues at coordinate 166,129,900 of CM040117.1, read as the reverse complement.
ATCTTCCCCCTCCGGAACCTTCGAATCTTACTCTTTGGGCATCGCGCCCCTACACACCCTCACGTCCGGATCTTCTGGGCTTCCCACTGATTCTCCCTGGGCATCACGTCCCTCTCTACTTGCCTCCCCCGAAACCTCCGGACCCTCCATCTTTCTTCTGATTCATCTTCCTACTTCTCCAGAACGTTGCACCCTTCATTCTTTTCTTCCTCTTCAATCACTTTTTTCCATACCTTCTCCCAGGGTATCACGTCCCTCTCTACTTGCCTCCTCCGGAACCTCCGGACCCTCCATCTTTCTTTCGATTCATCTTCCTACTTCTCCAGGATGTTGCGTCCTTCATTCTTTTCTTCCTCTTCCATCATCTTTTTCCATATCTCTTCCCAGGGCATCGCGTCCCCCGGTATCTTATCCCTCCGGAGCCTCCGGATTCTTCTTCCCCTAATGATTCTCCTCCTCTGCCGCCGGACCCTCCGGATCTGCCTCTTTCCATCTATCAATTTCTTCTTCTAATTCCTCCTAATCACGGGTCCGACCCAACTTCTTCTACGTCCACTGCTTTGGGCATCTGCCCTTTCTCCCACTGCTTCCGAGGCTTTAGTCCTCACCTCTCCGCTTGATTTTCCACTTCTTCTGTAGATCTTTCATGTGATCAGGGTCTCCGCACCTTAGCGAGGGAATTCTAACCCTCGCCTCTCTTCCTTTTCTCCTTGTTCGTCTGAGTCTGGCCTTGATACCACTCCTTCTTGTTAAGCCACTTCAAACCTTTGCTTCCAATCCTTTTATCTGCCACTTGAGGACAAATCCCATGTTCATCAACATCGCCTCCGGCAGCTTCTACAACCGGAGTTGCAAGGTAACATATTGGCGTAAGTACGTATTTTTATGATATCATTACCTCATTACTTCACGCATGGTTTTCAAAACGAAGTGCCTCTTAACTTGATTAAGAGTCGTATTTTAGACTTTTATCCTAGATTTTTTTTTATCTTTATGAATTTCAGAAAGAGTCTTTAGGCTTGCTTCTGCAGCATTCATTGGTTAATAACCCTACGCTGGGAGTTCAACATTCTCTCTCCGCTTGTTAAAAGGCGACCCCTAGCTGGGCATCGCACACACTTCACGGCGTCCTTAGCCGGTTCCTTTAGGTAAACACCGTTTCTACTTTGGCCATGCCATGAGCATGCATAAAGTCTTTTTCTCTTCTCTACTCGGCCAAGTGCAGGGGTAAGAGGTTGACGGATAAGATAACCAATCTCGGTACTCCCCAATATGAGAGGAGTCTCAAATAGGAGCAGTCTTGACCCAAGCAAAATAAAGTAAAATTTCATGATACATCTTGCCAAAAGGGCTATTGTGAAAATCAAAATCGAGTTCAATAAATGAAATTGTGAATTATGACATGTCAAGAGTGGCAAAGTCCCCGCAGGGAAAACCCTGGTCGTATGCATGTCAAGGGTCTAAAAAATAAAGGCATAAAGCTCCGGCACAACAGACTGCCTCTTTGAGGGATTGTGCCTTGAAAGGATTTCGAGTCTCGATATCTCCCATCCTGCACAAGCTTATCCTCAACTATTCTTCTCTTCTCCCTCCAAGATCGAGTGTTTCTCAGGTATGACCTTGGTAGGGGCATCATTAATCAAGGGCAGTCAGTTATAGGGCGCCACCCTCCAATGCACGCCCGGCTTCAGGAAATCGTTAGCAAAAAGAGAAAAAAACAAAAAAAAACTAGGACTCCTAGCCAGTGGTTTAAAACACCCTTTGGTGTTGCATTAGCATGACTAAGCCAAAAATAAAAAAAATGAATATTTCCAAAATTTTCATTTCTCACTCAAAAAAATCTAAATATTTTCCAAAATTAACATAAAAATTCAAATATTATTTTTGAAAATGGATAAAAATTTGCATATTTTCAAAAAAATTCTAAAAAAATTGCATTATATTTCTGATGGCATTATTGCAGGGATATTCTTTTGCATGGGCACGTAAAATCAAGAGAATAATCACAAGAAGCACAAGTACCAAAAAAAAACTGTCGCATTCCATTATATATGTCAAAAGGGGTACAAATGAGACTGGGTGTACAAGCAACCTCTTTAGCTCTCCCCTCGACCCTCCTGATCTCCCCCCCTACGCGAGCTCTCAGCCTCCTCCTGTCCCCTCTGGGAAGGCCTAGGAGGAGCCATCGATCCCCGAGAAGCTGAACCCCTGTCACCTCGTGCTCTCCTCTCAACATCATCCCTCCTCTGATGCTTAGATGAGGCAACTAGATAATCGGTGCTCGAATAAGCTCGAGAGTACCCCTCACGCTAAGCTCGCTCGCGCCCCCGCCGATAGCGATCCTCCGCGTCTTTCGCCCGCTACTCGGTAATCCCCAATCTAGTATTCAGCTGCACCCGCTCCAACTCTCGCTCCACTCTCTCTTTCTCTCTCTCTCTCTCGCTCCCATATCTCTCTCTCTTTGTCTCGATCCTCCCTCTCTCTCTCTGCCGCTCGCTCCTCTCCACTCCGAGGAGGAGGCGTAGCTCCACCACGTCCCGAGGAAGCTCCTCTGTGTCCTGGTGCCTCAGCTCTACTTCCGCCATCCACAACTCTTGCTCCTGTTCCCAAAATCTTGGTCAAATACCGATATTAATAAAATTTTCAAGACTAAGATTAAAGAACAGATTGCTTACTCTCTCCTACAAGGAGGCCTCAACTGCCTCCGCCTGAGCAACTGCACTGGCAAGCTGGCTCTCTAGATCGGTGTGGTCGCAAGCGGGCTGAGTGGAGGATGAAGCACCATGTGAGGATCGGACTGCCTCTAGCTCCTCGCGCTGAAAAGAAAGCATTACCATTAATTGAAATTCAAAATCAAATCATTCTAGTTGCAAGAGAAAGTTCTTACCAGCTCATCCACGGTATGTTGGAGGTCCTCACGCTGCCGGATCGTGTAGTCAAGGAGCCCCTGTACCATGGCTAGTCTCCCCTCTATGTCGAACTGCATTTAACACATGGTAATCACATATCAAGCAATTAAGGCATTAAGCTTGGAAAATGTCAATGAATTAAAGCATACCTATCCACGTGCGCTTTGGTAGACCCGGCTACCGTATGTCTGAGAGTATGCCTGGAGGTAGGCATCATCTGAGTCCACTCCCGCAGGGACTGGTCGGCCACGCCTTTTCCAATCTGTAAACTGCTCGCGGCCACGTTGCCGCCAATCATCTGTCCCCTGGAGGCCTCGAAAACGCCGTCCAGGTCGTGGGTCCGTTGCCTGGGTCGGGAACTCTACTGCCGCTTGGTGAAGCCCCAGTGTCCTCATGATTAGCCTATAGTATAGGGGCTCGACCAGGTTGAGGGTGTGCAACCAGATCTCTCTCCCGAAGTATGGGATGGCCGCCTCCACACATGGCATCTCCACGATGTCCCTCTGATACGAAGTCCAGACCACCTGCAGAGTTCAATTTGTCATTGCCCTTGATTTCATTCATATAATTAAATTCAATTTCAAAATTAAATCTTACCTCTATATGGGGCATCATATCTAGTGTCTCCTGAATGTGGGTGACCTGGTCCTTCAGAGATCGGCTATCTCGTGTCGGGGTCCACCGTCTAGCTAGGGGCACCAGATCTCCTCGATCCTCCCAAGCACGCCTGAGGGTAGGAAGATACAAATAGCTCCAAACTTGAAATGTAGCTCATGTGATTAGTATAAGAGGCAAGAGCATAATTTAATTCATGGAGTTTAAGGCTTAGAGAGATACCTGAAGTAGAGGGTAGAATCCCCCGAGTGAAGATTGGAGTGAAGAAATGCCAAAACTCTCAAACAAATGGGCTAGCACGGACGCGCCCCAAGCATACCGTCCGACTCTGCTCAGATCCTCCAGTAGGGGTAGAAATCGGCAACTCACTGCATCACCCTGGGTCGCTAGGAGCAGCTTGCCGATCATCAGAATAAGAAACCTCCTCAGCTCCATGTCGGCCTGTGCACCAGCCTCGGTCGTGAAGCTCCCTCTAGCCTTAGCCACCAATCTCCTCTCATGAGCCGTCAAGGTCTCTCCCACCTCCCTCTGTGTGTAGAACAAGCCGAGACTCTCCTGTAAAGTGATTCTCGACACTAGCGAGGTCCGATCGGTCCCCTCCAAATCCAAGCCTAGTAGCATGCGCGCCATCTCTCAGTAATCGGGGTAAGTGCAGCCTGTCACTGCCGATCCGTACACCCACAGACCAGTAATACGGGTGACATCCTCTAGAGTCGGGATCATATGACCCCAAGGGAAGAGAAAGGCCTTGCACCCCGTATCCCATCTGGCTTTCAGGGCCCTTGTCAATCCCACATCAACTCTCAGCACCTCCATTTCCAAGAACTCTCCAAAGCCCATTCGGCGGAGGCGGGCCCATTGAAACTCTGGTAGTGCAAAGTAGACGGCCCGAACTAATGTCCATGAAATCCGGGCACGAACTGCACCCTCTACACCCTGCACATAACATAAGAAGGGAAATGTCAATTTCAGTTCATCAAAAATAAGCATAATTTTTTTTGGCTTCTGCTATTGAACGCGCTATATCGTTATAGCGCGTTCATGAAGAATGCGCTACTGAAACCTAGCGCGTTCATCTTTGGAAGGTAGGTGGTGACCTTCCATTCCCCAAATCCATTTCAGGGGCATCCTCTCTACATTTTGGTGCTAAAGGGGGGGGCATCTACCCTTCCGTTTTTCTCTTTTATGAAAGGAAAATAAGAAAAAATCAAAGAGAAAACAAGTTAGAGGCGGTTTCTTACCAATCGCCGTTTTTGAACCGCCGCACCACCAACGGGTTCCGCCACTACTTCCTCAGCCGCCGCGGCACCTTCAGCCCCCTCTGCCTCGTCGGAAGGGACCTCCATCTCTTCTCCTTCAAGCCTAGCCGAGACTGTTGCCTCCGAATCGGGGTTTTCTTCCATGGGAGAGGGCGCTCGTTCCTCCTCCGTGTGAGATCGGTGGCGGCCGCGGGTGGCACGCCGTTTGAAACGTCGGGGAGGTTCTCCTTCCATCGGATTAGGGTAATGGAGGTTTGGGCTTGGTAGGAGACAAGAGAGGGAACGGAGAGAGGGAAAGAATGGGTTTGAATGAATGAGAGGGGGGGTCGATTTTGAATATGCGCGTAATGAAAGCGCTATATATTCCTAGCGCGACATTATCGCGCTAGGTATATATAGAGCTTTAAGGAAAATAAAAAAAAAGAGAAAAGGAAAAAGAAAAGAAATAAAAGGAGGTAGAAAATAAAAGAAAACACAATGAGAATGAGAATGTTTGGAGTGTTTTGAGTTTGTGTTATCTTGCTTATGTGAAATTGTGTATTTAAATTCGCACTTGCATTATCACTTAACAATTGTATCCCCAGGAAAAGAAAAAAAATGGCACGCCATCAGGTAAGTATTCCTTTATCCCTTCCTTTATTACATTACTATATGATACTTACATTATTATATTATCTCAAGGACCGGCCGGTTCTCCGTATGTTTCGGGATCTGAGTTCCCCTCTACCAAAAATAGTGATGATCTAGAAACATGCAGTTAATCGTCGGATAGGCCGTTAGGTCGGACAAATTTGGGGACGATAGACTTCATCTCGCACGCCGTGGTTGCGGATAACTCTTGACCCGAGTTTGTTTGATTTAACAATATTATCCTTGAGTATCTTATATTTTATTCTTTCTTTGCATTTATTTTAATGATTTCTTTTATTTTAGCCCTGCACGCATCATGCCCTTTTCGCATTCATAAATGCCCAACTTTTCTTCCTAATTAAGGATCAATAATGCTTAAGTTTTCGAATAAAGAAATTCAATTCCATTCTGAATTTGAAAGATTGCTCCTAGTTGAGCGCTGGATCTCGTTGGTCGATGTAACCCTTGCCTGACAGGTCAGGCACCAAGCTACAAACTCGATAATATCTCTCTTCATGCCAGGCCACCAGAACTGCCTCTTCAAGTTCCGATACATCTTCGTCGCTCCCGGGTGTTAGGGTGCAAGGCCCGGATTCAGAGGGGGGTGAATGAATCCCTCTTAAAAATCACCCAATTAAAAACTGTAACTAGACATGAAAGCGGAATTAAAGCTAGTTAAGGTATACAAGATAAGGAGGATAAAGATTCTCTTGATCAAACAGTTGAGCTGCAAGAGTGCAGACTCTTAAGCAAACCTACGCTATTGACTAAACCCAATCAAGCAAACGAATTCAACTTAGACGCTCAAATGACTTGAGTGAATTTGACACTCTCCAGTAATAATGATCAAGAATTCAAAAAGACTCTCTCAGAATTAATATCAAATGAACAAGATGAAAACAAATTCCTCGCTAGACAGACGATTCAGATCGATCCTAAGCATACATCTAGCGGATCAGAATAAACACTCAAACCACGATGGACAAGAAGGTTTTTAGGTGGTTCGGTCCTCCAGACCTACGTCCACCCCACACTCAACCCGAGTGTGAATTCCTGCTGACTCACAGCTTGAACGGCTGGGCCTCATAGCTTGCCCACAAACCGCTGAGCATCACAACTTGCTTCTGCTGGGCAATACAGCTTAGCCGACCAGAGGAATCCTCCTCTGCAACTGCTGAGCGTTACAGCTTGCTCTGCTGACTAACAGCTTGAAATAAAGAGTATAAAAGAAAAATAAGAAATGAGAAATCACAGCGACAGAAAGTTGTATACGATGGTAGCACAAATGTGGCTCTTAGGGAGCTGACTGGCCTGGATTTGATCCAAGGTCCAGTGGAACTAATCTTCAGAAAAGTCTTCTATCTTCTTCTCCTCGAGCTCTTTCTTCACTCTCTCTCTATCTCTCTCTCCTTCCCTCGATCTCACGAGTGTAGACACCCATTTTTGGCCGATAAGTTGAGCAGTTTCTTTGTTCTCCTAGTTATTGCCCCAATTGATCCATAATTGGTTGATTTTCTGGGATATTTCTCCCTATTCTTGGCCCTACAATTCAATTTTCGTACCTTGGATCTCGTCTCGAATTTGGCATTCTCGCGCTATTCACTCACGTCACCTTCTTGTTCATAGCGCGTTATGGACCTAATTGAATGATCATTTGAACAGTCGTTATTTCTTGATATTTGATATTTATAGCATCCACTCTGGTTGTTATTCTTACTTAATATTTGATTAAGCGAATGTCCAAAGGGTATTTATTCTTTTTTTAGTCATTTGGCGAACCAATCGTTGTCGCGCTATATCGTTATAGCGCGTTCATGAAGAACGCGCTATACATTTCTAGCGCATTCTCAGGCAGAAACCCAGTCTGACCCGGACTCCCCTTTCTCGATTTGGGTCCTTATTTTGGTAAGTTTCCAATCATATTTCGTCCAAAGGAAGGTTCCTAATCCTAATAGGAGTCTTTCCCCCTCATTAATCGGCAAGATTGCCTTGATTTGAGCCTCCAAGTCATTAGATTGGATCGAACTCCGACCTAGGGTTCGTTCTTGATCCTTCTCCTATAAATTGGACCCTTGGTCGTCATTCTGAATGGATGCAACTCGAGATCTTGACGAGGAGGAGGCTGCTCTTCGTTCCAAATCAACAACTCCTCGCTCCTTCCACATCCAAGGGAGTATTTTGGGGCTTATGGTGTTCTTCCTCGTTCTTAGTTTTGTTTTCTCCCCAATTCATTTATTTCAATCCTCACATAGCATCGCATATTGATTTCAAAAAACACTTCTTCTACAAAACACACGCATTCACACACACCAAACCTATTTTTGGCCCTCCCATAGGGGTTTAAAAACCACCAAACTCCCAGGTAATTGAGCCCTTCTTTTATATGCTTTTGATTAAAAATAGGGGCAGATTCTGCTTAAATCTCGATCTAATGGGCCTTTTATTTGTTGTTTATGATTGTTTGCAGGCACTAGAAGATTGATACGTGGAGCCCTTGCACCTTGGCCGGCCTTGGAGCAAGGAAGAAACGAATCCAGTTCATCCCGCTTTCTATCTGATATCGCGCCATACGAACATAGCGCGATCTTGAGAAGGCGCTAGGAAGATATAGCGCGTTCATTCCTAGGCCAACTCTTGGCCCTCTTGAATTTTTTAGGCACTAGAAGATTGATACGTGGAGCCCTTGCACCTTGGCCAACCTTGGAGCAAGGAAGAAACGAATCCAGTTCATCCCGCTTTCTGGCTGATATCGCGCCATACGAACATAGCGCGATCTTGAGAAGGCGCTAGGAAGATATAGCGCGTTCATTCCGAGGCCTACTCTTGGCCCTCTTGAATTTATGAGGTATGTAACATGCCATTATTTTGATCTTCATATTATTTGGCATGTTGTTGGCCTTAGTGGCGATCACAGATTTTTATTATTACATGTAACCCCCTTTTTATCATTGATTTTAGTTCTATATCTTGTTAAATCATCACTTATTCAAATCATCAATTGGGGGAGGTCTAATTTTAGATCTACAACGAGCTTTCTCACTTTTACTTCTGCTTTGCTCTGCTGCTCTCGCTCTATCTCTTTTTCCTCTAATCTCCTCTCCTACTGCTCTCTTATCTCGCTCTCTGATTCTTCTCTGAAGCTCTTCTCCTTTGTCTGCTTCTTCGATGATTGTAGAAGAGGGGTTATATATATCTTCAGACCAGGGACCCACGAGCTCACACATTGAGCGTGTGGAGGGAATACTCCCCCCAAGAGGGTTCTGGAATCCCTTAGCTACGTGTCAGAATCTCGACAGTGTAGCTGTCCACGTGGCAGGTTCATTCATTCTGTTCCTTGCCTCGGATCACGAGCCTTAAGCCTGGCACTCTTATTTCCAGGTTGTAGATTTGTTGAACACGTGCTTGACCAACTGACAGATCTGGCAAAGGAATATAAAAAATGTTAGCACAGACTACATTTGCCATCGTGCAGTTATGCACAGACCTTGCGTAACTTTTGAAAGACAAGCACATAGTTTAAAGCTAAAGACTTAGACATATGCACAGAACGTATCCCAAACAATGCTCAGACCATGTGACGTGTATTGCAGGATATGCACATATTTTATAGCAATTCACAGACTTTGATTGTGCACAAGCCAAGACATGCACAGGCCCTCCATGTGCCTGAGAAAAATATGCACCGATCGTGAAGTGCGTTCAGTGAGATATGCAAAGACTTTGATGGCATGCAGAGTAAAGATGCACCGACTTCACTCTCGCTATGTAAAGGTATGCACCGATGATATCATGCACGAAACAACCATTGCACAGACTTCATGTGCAACGTACAGTAGATTGCACCGACAAAATCGAAGTACAACAATATATTGCACCGACCGTGCTAAACCAGATGAGACGCAGCACATGCACTGAGACGCAGATGTGACACACACATGCACCAACTCTAGGCCACCATGAGACGCAGAATAAGATGCAGAGACGCAGAATAAGATGCGACGCACACTTGCACTAAGACACAAATGTGCAAAGACGCAACATAAGACACAAGCACCACAGCCCTCATATGCATAAGACGCAATATGAGACGCAATCACCACAGCCCTCATATGCATAAGACGTAATATAAGATGCAAATAGCACTGTGCAAAAGAGACGCAGGATATGCACCAAGTCTAAGCCATATGAGACGCAAAGTAAGACGGACATAGAGTGTGCACTGACTTTGAATATTTACACAAAATATGCACCGAGCTTAGCAATACATATAAACCAAGTATGAACCGAGGTTTATTAAGAAGCAACAAACATATGCATCGAGTTGAACAGTGAGTGCACAGACTCTCTACATACGCAAAGGAAAATATATGTGTGCATGTACCCTGTATGATGAAATGCCAGGCGTGCACTCTGATGAAGTTGTATGCAACATAACATGCAAAGACCAGATGCTCATTCAATCTTTCATGCAAACACAGTCTGACTTGCTCATTCAATCTTTCATGCAAACATAGTGTGACTTATAGTGTTTGCTATCATCAAAATCACAGGGGCACAACACTGGGTGCACGGTGTACCTACTCCCATGAGCCTCTAGTAACACCGCACGCCTCACCTACTCTTCGGCCGGGACGTATAGCCTACCACGGAATCTTACGGCTCCGTCCTCGCCGAACTCCACATCAGCCAAAGCCAAAATTCAGGGCAACTCTGGGTCTACACGCTGAGCATCTGTCACCTGACGACGAACGGCAGGCGTGACAGTCAAGTTCGCAAGAACAGCTGACCCCGGCTCTTGGGGAACCTTAAGCCTAAATGTCACGGCCGACACCTGTTCCCAGAGCCTCCACTTCCTCATCATCATGGCGCTGACCACAACCTTTCTGCTCAAGGCATCGGCAACGACATTCATCCTGCCTGGCTAATAGGACAGGGTGAAGTCATAATCCTTCATATACTCCATCCACCGCCTCTGTCTGAGGTTAAGGTCCTTTTGGGTGAACACATACCTCAAACTCTGATGGTCTGTGAACACCTCAAACTTCTCACCGTACAGACAATGCCTCCAAATCTTCAACGTAAAGATCATAGCCGCCAACTCAAAGTCATGGGTAGGGTAGTTCTCCTCATGTGGCTTCAGCTGCTGCGATGCATATGCCACAACTCTACCATGCTGTATCAACACAGCACCCAAACAGACCCCGAAAGCATCTGTACACAATACGAAACCTCCTGATCCAGAAGGCAACACCAACACCGGTGCCGAGGTGAGCAACCTCTTCAGCTCCATAAAGCTCTACTCACACTTACTAGTCCAGACAAACGGCACATCCTTCAGTGTAAGTCTGGTCATCGGGGCTACAATACGAGTAAAATCCTGGATGAACCTCCTATGATAGCCTGTAAGTCCCAAGAAATTCTGAATCTCCATCACGGACCTTGGCCTCGGCCATTGCATCACTGCCTTGAACTTGGCTAGATCCACGAAAATACCATCACCAGAAATCACGTGCCCCAAAAAGTGCACCTCGTGAAGTCAAAACTCACACTTGTTGAGCTTAACATACGACTGGTGATCTCGCAAAGTCTGCAACACAACCCTCAAATGATACGCATGCTCCTCTGCAGACTGTGAATATACAAGGATGTCGTCCACAAACACGACCACAAACTGATCCAAGTAGGGACGGAACACCCTCTGCATCAAATCCATGAACGTTGTGGGGGCATTGGTGAGCCCAAACGGCATCACCAGAAACTCATAATGCCCATATCTCAAGCTGAACGCCGTCTTCTCCATATCAGGCTCTCGAATCCGTAACTGGTAATAACCGGACCGCAAATCAATCCGCGAGAACACTCGAGCAGACTGAAGCTAGTCAAACAAGTCATCGATCCGCGGCAACGTATACTTGTTCTTGATGGTCACCTCGTTCAGCTGTCGGTAGTCAATGCACAACCTCAGACTACCATCCTTCTTCTTCACAAACAAAACTGGCAGACCCCAAGGGGAAAAGCTATGATGAATGTACCCCTTGGTGAGCAACTCCTGTAACTGCGCCCTCAATTCCCTCAACTCAGCGGGAGCCATGCGATAAGGAGCCTTCGACAAAAGCCTCGTACCAGGCATGATCTCAATAACAAAATCAATCTCCCGCTACGGAGGTAACCCAGGCAGATCCTCGAGAAAAATATCGAGAAACTCGCACACCACCGGAGTGCTCTCCACACCCGGTCCCGACTGGTCTATCGTGACCATAGAAGCGAGGAAACCCTGACAACCGGCATCAAGCAATCGACGAGCCCTAAGAGCCGAAATAAGAAAGCGGGAAGAGGAAGACCTGATACCTTGGAAATAGAAGGTAGGTCCATGAAGTCGGCGGAAATAAACCTTCTTCGAGCCACAATCCACCACGGCATGATGGGTCTCGAGCCAATCCATGCCCAAAATCACATCAAAATCCTGAAGTGGCAAAGCATAAAGCCTGGCCGGCAAACTCTGCCCTTCCACCCACACAGGAACCTCCTTGAAATAATATGGAGTGATCATAAAATCACCAGAAGGCAACTCCACGGCTAAATCACAGGACAACTGGGTCACCGGCTCCTCAATACTCAGCGTGAAATCCTCTGAAATGAACGAATGCGACGCGCCAGAATCAAACAAAACTCGAGCCGCACAACCCAAAATCATAATAGTACCTTCCACAAGCTGCGACGCCTCTACCTCTTCTCTAGTCATGTGTGTAATCTGGCCTCGGAACCTTTGCCTGCCCCCCACACTCGCTGACCTGGGTAGTGGCGGATACTGCCCCTGCTGTTGATGCGACTGCTGAGGATACTATTGGGGCTGAAACTGCTACTGCAAAGGGTACTATTATTGTCGCTACTGAGGATGCTGATGCAGTGGCTGACGCGGCCTCTGAGGACAGTCACACGCCATGTGCCCTGGCTGGTCACATTTGAAACAAACCACTGGCGATGTGCACTGCCTGCCTGGATGTGACTCACCACACCGGGGACACGATCCCCGCGATCCACCAACTAATCCCTGACACTGATAGGATATCGGCTGATGAACACTGCCTGTGGACGACTGTCTCTGATCCTTGCGCTTCTTACTGAAACCTTTCTTGAGAAACTTCTTAACCTTGGAGCCAAAAGATGCAGATCCTGCCATAGACATCGCTGGTGCCGACGCTCCCGAACTACCCGTAGTGTGCTGAAAGGTACTCTGCTACTGGATAGCCGTCTGCTGACTGCGGCCTGACTAGGATTGCCCCTGGCCTCCCTATCCTCGGATCTTCTGCATATCCAGCTCCAAAGATGCCGCCACATGAGATGCCGTCTCCAAATCAGTAGCAGCGTTCGCCATCAGAAGGTGCCTCAGATCCTGCCTCAAACCCTGAACAAACTGCTCGGTCTTCAACCTCTCATGCTCCATGATATGGGACGCATAACGGCCTAACTCGACGAACCGAGCCCTGTACTGCAACACTGACATGTCGCCCTACACTAGCTCCAGAAACTGACGCATCTTCTGCGTACCAACATAGGATGAGCAGTAAGTACACTCGAAGACCGTAACAAAGTCCTTCCACACGATCAGCCGGAGGGAACGTGACTGAAAGGACGCCTTCCACTCCGAAGACCACCAAGATCAAGCAGTACCCTACAACTGGTTGCAAGCCAACACCACCATGTCCTCCTCGGCACAGCGCATGGAACTGAACACTCTCTCCATCTCATCAAGCCAACCTCTAGCCACATCCGGATCTCGCTAGCCGCCATAGTAAGGTGGATGAAACTGCAAGAAGTCCCTCACTACACGACTGGGTCCACCCCTGGATGATGAGCCCCCATCGGCATCTCCACCGAACTGCTGAGTCATGTACTGAAACATGCTCCGAAAGAAATCCTCTGCCCCCGGAACTCTCGATGCATCCCCTGCCTTAGTGGTAACTGGTGGCACTCTGCTCTGCTCCTCCTGCTCCTCTGTCGACTGTCCCTGCTGAGAGCGAGTCCTCCACCTCGGCGCCATACTCGCCTACTTTAAAAAGATAGAAGACACGGAAAACAGTGAAATCAATAAAATACACGATACCCTAAGCAAGTGCCGACTGTACATCATCATTGTGGACTAGTGGACCACTGTAATTATTTATAGTTCTTATATATATCCACAACCTCTGCTCTGATACTAGCTGTAACGACCTGAGATCCGAACACCGGGAGAGGCCCGATAACCCGAATCCCGAACCGCCACCCACGAGCCCGAAGACTCGGAAGGGTTAAAAGGGATGGCGTGGAAATATACAAGAATTTGAAATAATTACAGAACTACACATTTTATATGTTTAAGTAAGGATAGAATAATTAATATTAAACAAATTACATGGTCCACAGTATAACATCAGCCTAAAATATACAACAGTTGTCCACAACTAGTACAGCACAGAAAATAAGGTACAACTATATGGGGCATACCCCGGCCTGGCAACTGGCAACTAACCCTGGGCACCTGAACCACGTGGAGCCTCGGAAGCGCTCCCCTGAAGCCTCGCCTCACCTGAAACGCGGAAAACACGTAGGGAATGAGCCTTAAAACAAAAGACTTAGTAGGGATCATCCGGTCCCCACCTCGCAAACCAAGAAACTATGCGGAATGTAACTACAAGCTACCACTAGCAAGGCGTAGAACGAGAGCTACAGGAATAAATAAATGGAAAAGCCCTGCTACATCTAGTACCGAACACCCGACATGAAAACCGAGACAACTCGTCAAAACCCCAAGAGTCGCTACCAAGTAAAGACAGGAGTACCGTCCACCAGAAGCAAGGCCGGATGCGTCCACTGACGGCTTAGACCGCGTGTGACGACCCAGACTCCGGATACCGGATATACCCGATAGGACTACCGAGTAGACCCGATACCGCTTGGAACCCGTGAAGCCTCCCAAGAGCTGTAAAGCTCCAAAGGGATAAAAGGAATGTCGTGTAGTACATTGAAGTCGCAGATATAATAGTAAGCAATTAAATTTCATTAATCAGGTTTGCTAAAGTAGCAGAAATAAAATTACTTTTTAATTAACAGTTAAAATTAACAATTATACCAGAGTCCAGTCCAAAGGAAAGATAAGTACAGTCCAACAGAAAGAAAGACGTACACTGAGGTCGGGGAAAGCCCGACGTAGGTACCGCTGGCAACTACGAACTCGCCACACCAGGAACCGCCACAGAAGAAGAGCGCCACACCTGAAAAGTAGGGGTGAGCCTCGTGTCACTGGCTCAGTAGGGGTCACGCGGATCCCCACTGAAAAACACGCAGTAACACGGAACAACAGCTAAAAAAGTAGGAGTAGTATAGCAAGAAAAGCTAAACTACTACTAGAAAGTCGGAAAAGAAAAACAGAAATGGAAGGAGTAGGAACAGCTAAAAGAAAAGGGAAAAGAAGCCGAACCGAACCAGAACCTCAGCTCCTACGCTACTCCAACAGCAACAGAAGGGCGAACACTAATCTCACAGAGTCAGGAGTTACCGATCCGTTGACCAAGCACAAGGCCTAAGGCGAAGGCCTACAAAGACAAGCAAAAGACCTAGGTGACCTAGACGGACACGGAACACTAAAGCCTACACGACTGGATTATCGTGCACGCTCCCTAAGCGCAACGCATACACGACTGGATCGTCATGCATACCACCCAGCACTGACCTCGGGTAAGGCCAAGAAAAGACTAACCTGAAGAGGTCACGATGCACGAGAAACGTGAGAGTCACGTGTCACGTGACAGAAGCACCTCCTCACTAGAAGAACAGCCAGATGCGTCCACTGACGTCTTACACTGCACCACAGGTATCTTGCTACGGACGCCGAGAACGACGGAGGCTAAGATACTCTCTGAACCAAAACAGGAACTACAGTAACGAGTGACTAGTCTGGGTCACGCCCGTCGGCGCCAGTCCAAACGCCCCTGACCATGTGTGCACACACTGACTCTTGCCTAGAGCCAGGCCTCTAGCTAGTCCCCCCCCCCCCAATAGGATGCTACCGTAAAGCAGGGGCCCAGGGAAACTAGCCTAAAAATTGTATATCGGGAACTGCCCTTACCACCACTCCCAGGTGGACCGACACTCGAGGTCGTCAGGCTACGACTAGTGGAGGCTCACTAGACACAGAGACTCGGAAACATGAGTGCTGGAGTACAGATAGGCCGAGAAAGCACTATCGCACGTACTACGAAGCAACAAGGCAGCATACCAAACTGCCAACAGACTCAGCTCAGGACAACTAGACCAACTGATACAACGATCCTTGAGTCTCACGACTCGGAGTCAAGATCGTCGCGTAACGGCGGAACAAGCCGCCAATCGGTATAATCCTAAGCCAGAGAAAATGACACATCCACATGAAACGACTCACGGAGACCTGAGGAATCACCATGACCCTCAGCACACTTGGACACACAGACTGAGGTAAGACGATACCTCAAGGCATCCAGAACCACTGTCTTGATCTATCCAGAATAGCTGAGACACACACAAGGTTACTTGTCAACCACTGGGTCACACCGGGTTGACCAGAACCTGACAACGACTCTACAGCAGTATAGAAACCAAGGCATGCTTGACTACCTTATATCGTGGTCATAGCCCTCATAGGACATCAAGAGACATCCACGGGACGACGGACAAACCACAAGGCCAAGTCAAGACAATCGGAAACCAAAATACCGGTAAACCATCCTCTGGGACGCAAACGGTACATCACTCGGCCGCTAAGAAACACAGAGGCAAAGACTATGGCGGTCTTACACTGGGCCGCGAGATGACTATGGCGGTCAAAGATATGGCTGCTACACCCAGTCAACCCTCGAACCGACTTATCCAGTTAAACCACCATAGCGGTATAAGAAAGGGGCGCCACAACGAAGAGGCGGACGAAGGTTAGGCCGCCAAGGCCAACCGACTTAAATTCTTGACTAGGTCTAAAACCACGGTAACATGAATACCGAGGTAGACCACAAGCCCCCGAGACCATCCCTTCAAGATGGGAACTCGAGGGAGGCCACACACATGCGGGGGAACCCCACCGCACTCACACCGATACACGGTGACTCGATCAAGCGTAACACAAAGTCTGGGATACACACACCTACGGGCACGCTAATCAAGATAACACGGTATCTCCCGACACCCCCAAAACACGGACACGGAACCCACGGGGTGTCCGGGACACTCGCGAGGCCATAGGTTAGTCATTGGGTCTCAACCAGACCAACTGGGACCCAAAATGAGCATAAACACAGAATTCCGGTCGACCTGCCCCTTGGGGTCGATCGACCGGACCTGGGCGGTCGGTCGACCGGACTGACACGGTCCTACGGGCGCCTGTCGATCGACAGGCCCATCCGGTCCGATCGACCGGTCATGGCGGAAAACCGGCCAAACCCTAATCCTCGGACCCGATTCAACGCCCCATTCGATCCCGGTCGAAGGGGAAAACAACCACAATGACAATACCGATCTTCCACACTCCGGAAGGGGTCAAAACAACGCACAAACGGCTTGAAACGGGCAATTCTACCGAATTGACCCTAATTGAGTCACCGAGGTTCCCAGGCTCGTACCGGCATCAAATGACAACCAATCAACACGAAATCAGAGGATCTGGAACGCTGACATTCCAGGGGTTCGATTGATACCAACTGATCTAAAAACCATCGCCATTTTTTGGCGAACCCTGTGAACACCCCAAAAGCATGATTTTATCCCAACAAGGCAAAACTCACTCGTATGCTCACCGTTCGGCGTGAAACTTCGAGGGAATGTAGAAGAGAAGTAGGGCTTCCGTCTCCCTACCACAACCGACGATTCCGTGCACCGTAACGACTAAACCGCGCCAAAAACCGCATCGCGAGCTCGACCGTCGGCTTTGAATCCACCGTTTGGGATCGCGCTAGAAACGGTCCGATCCTCGCCCCATCGCGCTCCGGACCACCCCCACAGCATCCCTCAGCCTGCCCGTGCCTCCTCCATCTACAGCCGGAGCCGGAAGGGCGAGAGAAGAGAGAAGAGAGAAAACGGGGGAGAGAGAAGGTCACGGCCGCGAATGAGAAGGGAGGAGAGAGGAAGAAGAAAGAAAAAGAATAAAAGGAAAAGAAATTAGGAAATTTTCCTAATTTCTAAAAATTCAATTTTTAGCCCGAAAATTCACTAATTCAGAAAAATACGTAAAAATAGTCGAAATGATCCTCGGGAAGAGTACAACGCGACTGCGGCGTCCACGAGTTGATGAACTGAGAAATAAACTCTCCACGGTATTCCGTAACTAGTACGAGAGAAAAACCCACATGGATCGTAAAACTCAACTCAGGACCCACAAAAGCGATCCGAAACTCCCCGATAAGGATCCGAAAGACCCAATAAGAATCCAGGGTATTACACCGCGCCTCAGGTGTCCCCCTCGACCCCTGGTGGAACGGGAACACCGTACTAGTAACCACAGAACAAGTGACTAGCTGGGGTCGTGCTCATCAGTGTGGATCCAACACCCCCAACCACGTGTGCACACACAGACCATGCGTCCCAGGTCTGGCCCTCTGACTGGTTTTCCCCTTAGCCGGACTCTGGCTGCAAGACGTGGGGCCCTACGGAAACCAGTCTAAAACCGTCTCTCGAGGTAGCCTCGCCACCACTCCCTGGTGGGACCACTCGCGTGTCGGAAGGCTACGACTAGTGGAGGGTCACTGAAGGAGTAGACTCTCTAGCCAACGAAAAATAACAACTAAACCGGACAAAGTACAAGGGCCGCTCCTCGTACCGACACCGACTCACGGTGACATGAGCTGAGAACACCACCTCCCGGGACCCCACAGCACCCTAACATGTGGCCCCCACATGATGCCTAGCATTAGTCGGACCACTGGTCAGCACGTGGATCGAGACCTACTCACCCAGAATTGGAATCGGCACAAAACAAACTTCGGTTAATCTGAGCACAGGAAGCGGTCCACTCTGGACCGTTTCTGCTAAAAAGGTCTACAGCTGGACCGCCAGAGGATATAGGCGGTCCACTCTAGGCCGCGCCAAGGAGCTGAACGGTCCCTATGGGACCGCCCAGTCCTGGACCTACAACATGGTGAAACGGTCTCCCTGGGACCGTTCAAAGAAATAGCGGTCCATTCCTAGGCCGCCTCAGGCTGTAAACGGTCTCCCTGGGACCGCCTAACATTGGGACCGAGGAAACTATAAATGGTCACCTTGTGGCCGTTTAGGCACAAGACGGTCCCACTGGGACCGCATGGAGGGTTAAGACGGTCTCCTTAGGACCGTTTAATCCCAAAACGTTCCAATGGTCAAAAACTAACGGCCAAAACGCCTCGATGGCCACGCCGACCCGTGAGTGAAAATGGTCGGCCATATGGCCGCTCTAGGGCTAAACGGTCTATCGCATGACCACTTATCCCACCGACGCACCCAAGCTTGAAACGGTCCACCTGGGGACCGCCCAAAGCCAAAAATGGTCACTGTTAAACCGCGTACACTCCATGAAACCGAGAACGGCGAACATGGCAGAATTTCACCATTCCACGCCCCAATCACCCCTGGGTGATGAGGGAAACAAAGGGGAAGCTTGTCCCCATGATCCTAGGCACTCAATGGTGCCCTCAAACCACCGATTTACACGGAAAAACATGATTTTCCCTTCCCGGCTCAAAATAGCTCACTCTCGACCTCGCCTCGGCCTAGAAATCGCGGGGAAGGTAAATGCCGAGTTAAGGATCATCACCCAACCTCGGGGTCGCCCAAAACGCGGCGGATCGCCGCTGATCTTCAAAAAACCGTTTGAAACCCTCGTTCTTCCATGAGCTCCAACGAACCATGCACGCCGCCACGATCGTCACACCACCACCGCCGTCGCCGCGCCGTCACCTCACCGCGCCTACAGCCAGGGAGAGGGTCGCCGCGTTATTGAACGGGAGAGGGGACGGAGAGGGGCGCCGGTCGCTCACAGGAGGAAGGGAGGAAGAAGAAGAAAAGAAAAAGAAAAGAAATTGGGTTTATATAGAAAATCTTGATTTTTTGAAAAATATGGAAAAATAGATAAATACATTTCCGTGATCCTCGGAACACGCCGGTCGCACCGGTACCATCCCGGAGTAGGTGAACGACTTGGTTCGCCCACTACGGGGTTCCGTAGGTTTGCTGGAGAAAAATACGCGAAAACTGCGGAACACGTTCCGGGAACTCCGAAACTGATCCGAAACGCACGGATCCGAACCCGAAAGATGTCCGAAAAATAATTCCGGGCATGGTGAGAACAAATTCTCTGAGAAAATAAATCCGAGACCCGAAAAGGAGGATCCGAAGTGTCACGACCCGAGATTATGTAGCGGAAACAATCGGGAACGCAAACAGCTGGCATGGTAAGCCTCGAGTAAGCAATATAATGAGAGCGCAATAACAATCACACAAAGTAATTGCACAACAATTTAATCAAACTTTCACCTTTATTTCATATCATATAATCATAATCCAAATACACGAATATTCGACTCTTTTTGATCTAGACTCAATCAAAAGAAAAATGACATGTAACGACTCAATCTAAACATATTTTGACATTCTAAGTCTTCACTCGAATCCATATTTTCTTTAATCGCTCTCGGACCCGCTACTTGAGTAATCCGAATCCGATTCACTCGCACTTCCTGAAACATTGAGAAAGTAGGTAATAAGCACACTTGCCCAGTAGGTATCTTCGTATCAACATGATTGACAATGTTAAAGTAATTAATGATTTAGCTCTAAAGAAATAAGATAAATCACGTAGATACGATAAAATAGGCGAATCAAGTATAGTAACAAGACATGATCAAGCTTGAGATATGATAATATAATTTGATCAAGAATATATCAAGAATGTAGATCTAGCCTTTTCAAGAATAACAAGAATGTACTTTTCATAACCATGAAGGCTATGCACTAGAAAGCCATGTAACAAGTAAGAATGTACTCTTCACTTAGTAACAAGTACTTCGTGAATTTATGTGGATTTTCATGGATATTTCACTTATTTATAGAGAAAGTACTCCCAACGCAATACGACGTCAGTAGCATCATACCATATGGTTTATATAGTATGTTTTCAACAATCAGCCGAGGGGACTAGCATAGAGCCCTTGAACACAATCAGTGCTCGAACAGCATCTTCAAGTATAAATCAAGCTACTTCCACGTTTATGTCAATAATGTGGCCAAGAATGTACAATTTCAACAATAATTCCATGATAAAGTAACCAAAAATAAGAATGCTTCTATTGAGAATAAGATTTCAATAAATACATTAATAACTAGGTTATGCCGTGGAAATAAATTGGTAACATAATGGTACTTTTCTTAACTTTCACAATTTATTTAGATATCTTTGGAATAATATGACAAGTTCTAGATAATCAATTGGACCATCTAGGAACATAGGAAAATCAACCCTTGAGTCAAACCCCGGGTTAATCAAATTCAGGACGCTAGCGGTCATTTACTGGACCGTCTCTTGTCCCTGGCGGTCTAGTACAGGACCGTTAATGATAAGACAGTTCGATATTTTAAAACATGATATCTGGAGTCTTTAGCGGTCTAATGCAGTACCGTTTAGGATCCGTTAGCGGTCAAATGTAAGGCTGCTAGCAGTCTTTGACGGTCAACCAGAAGGCCACTAATAATCCAGAAATATAAAACATCGGTATAAGTGCCTTCTAGACAATTGGGCTTTAATGGTACAACCAGCTCGGCATCCTAGTGGGAATCCCAGGCTCGCGGAGTCTTACGGAGGCCTTGAAACAAGATTTCTTAGTCCATTGGAAGGAATATCCAAGAGAGAGGTCATCTTGTCCAAACTTGTGTTCCTACTGTGCAAAAGTGTAACTAATGACAACAGACCGAGATATGTGCCATGTACTTAAGAAAATAACACTTAGAAGAGAGAGAAAATCATGTAAAACTATGATCAAGTTAAAATCATGAATCATCTATCTTTAGACATATATATTTAATTACAAGAGTATATGATTTTTTGGCATAAATTAACATAAGTTAAAATAATACCAATGTACATGAAACATGAAATCTATTATAATAAACAAGTACATTAACTAAGTATATAAAATCAGTAATTAAATCAAGAATAAGACTTAGTTAACTAGGCTTAACATATAGTAATTATGGCAAATCTGCATTAAGTCTCGGGTTAAAATAATGCAAAAATTCAGAAATTGAAAATGCTCAACTGGAAGACCGTCACTTTGCGGTTAGCGGTCTATCGTACGACCGCGACAGTTCTCTGGCGGTCCATAGGAAGACTGTTTCTTCCTTCGTAAATCCGAGTTCAAAAGATAACTAAACAAAAATGCTAACTAAGATATATCATGTCTGGAAATCAACATATTCTAACTTCCATGATCATGATAGAATAATTTAAGGCCAACAATATGCATGGGTTTATGTGATTATAAGAAAAACTCATATTTTTACTTTATTAAGGCTAGTTCATGCATGAAGAATCTACTATATGTATAGTCTTAAGTAAAACATGAAATGCACAAGGTACAATGCATGAAAATGAATGAAACAAGAGGGCTTTTGTTCCTTACTTTAAATTTAAGCCTTTCATGAGATAACCTATCTCAATTACTTCTTCTTAGATAGTCAATTTCGGACTAGAAGTCAGCCCTAATTCTGCCCTTTCTTGTGCTAGATCAGTAACTTCAAGTCCCTCTATGTCCTGATTCCCTTGACCTATGGACGTGAAATTTTGAGGGTAAGAAGAGGATATGAAGGGAAACATAAAGTTCTAAAGAACCTCTATCTAATTACCTCGTTTAGGGCTCTGAATTCCTTGATTAATCAGGGTCGGCCGCACTAATTCTTGAGTTCTTAATGTAGAATCAGTAACTTTGGAAGACTCTAACTCTTTGCAAACTTGATCTTCTAGAACAAAAATTGGAGAGTAGTTAGTTCTAACTGTAATGAACAAATTTCTATAAGAAACTAACCACTAATTCTGCCTCCTTACCTGAGTTCCACGCGAGTCAAAGTAGGGGTCGCGTATGTCAAATCTGGGACCTATTTATAGGGTTTATGTAGGGTTTTGAGGATTAGAACAATTCTAGAGTCTCAATTAGACTTTCCATTCGATCTACAATCTTTCTAGACCTATCTAATTGGCTGATAGAGTCGATCCAAGATGATTTGGATGCTAAAAATCTAACCTTTTCTAGTTTTCTTTCTCTCACGAAATATGCATTCGTTAGCGGTCATTAGACGACCGTTTACAGCACGTTAGCGGTCTTACGATAGACCGTTTTATGCTGTGAGCGCCGAATTTGAAATACTTCAAACTCTTTTGATATTATCCCCAATATTATCCTTTTATTTATATCCCAAGGAGTAATTATCTCTTTAATTCTGTGATTACACCCATTCCTAACTTCTAGAATATAGGTTAAAGTCCAAAACAATCTCTTGGGCCGATTGGGTTTATTATATGGGCCTAATCCTCTTGGATTAATTAGATTTTAATCAAACAAAATTCATTTATAGCCTATTAAATGCTTTATAATTATATTTTAAATTCAAAAATTCTTAGAAAAATTCTCGGGCGTTACACGAAGGGTCCCGGATATTACATATTCGGTCCGGGTTTTCTTTCGCCGGCAATGCCATAACCATGCATTATCATTATTCTTTTTTTTTTGGTGACGAGGAACCTGGTGAACCAGAAAACCCCGGGTCACAATTCTTTGCTACTAAGCACAAATCATCACAATCAATATCATTCATGCCAGTAGTGTAAATATTATTATATCTCTTTCCTATAAACTTGACCTCATTGATAATCTTATCAAGTACAGTACAATGAGAGGTCTCAAATATTACTTTATATCTTTTATCATATAATTGACTTATACTGAGCAAGTTATGATTTAAACTTTGGACAAAAAAATATGTTCAATAGAGTTTTGAGAATTTTTACTGACATTATCAATACCGACAATTTTTTCCTTATCATTTTCATCAAATGCCACTACTCTTTATTTGTCCTTTATTGATGTGAAGTGAGATTTGTCACCTCTCGTGTCTTAAGCATCCATTATCAAGATACCATTTGCTCTTCACTATTTCAAGACACACCTACAAAAAACATCATTCTTATGCAAATTATTTTGATATCTAGTGAACCTTGGGTCCAACAGAGTTACTTCCATATTTGAGAATATACATTTCTTTTTGCCTAATAATTTGAAACATAATAACTATATCTAGCACAAAAAAACATTGCCTTAGTGATGTATTCCTAAAAGATGAAGCATGATAAGAATTTATTTTATAGTTGTGTGCCATAAAATGATTATGTGAGCCATGATATTTATGCACAACATTATGCCTAAACATGATGTTTCGGTGAAATCTTTTGACCATTTGAAATTTGATGAACATATATATGAAGTATGACTTCCATTTAATTCATGAACAAAAGATGTCTTTACTTTATTTTTAAAAGTATTCTTTTAGAAGGATCATAACCAAGTCATTCTTTTTGAAAATTCACCTTTATGCCAAACACTATATCAATAGTATCTTTACCTTTCACAAATTTCAACGATATAGTATTTAAGTTTTCAATCTCTTTTTCAAGCTTAGATATTTTTTTATTTGTATATGTAATTTATTTTCCAATCAAAGAATTTTTACACAACAATGCATCATACTCACATTGTAATTTTTTTTCCTCAAATGTCGAAGAGTCAATTTTATTAACTAATCCCATTTGACGAGCTTTACTAGGTGCAACTTTAAGTTCTTGTTTCAAGACATTATTTTCATTTTTGAGTTTCTTATACTTTTCATACAAGGTAACATAAGTAATTTTATAATGTTCATTATAAATATGATCGAGATTGGAGTTTACCTCAATGTCTTCATCTTCATGAGTCATTAGATATAGAGTGACGACTTGTTCCACCATATCATTGTATGACTCTTCTTCTTTTTCATCGCTCCATATTGCTACCATAGTTTGGGGTTTTCTTGGCTTCTCTTTCCTGTACTTCTTTTGGAGTTTTGGAGTTTTGGACATTCTCTTTTCATGTGTCCGGATTTTCCACATTCATAGCAAACTATCTTATTTTTTCTATTTCGCTCCCCCTCGCTTGGAGAGTCTTTTCTCATTAGTTTTCTAGGGTTCCTTTGGAACTTCTTCCTATCTCTCGGGATCTTTCTAACTTGATTTGTAATCATAACAAGCTCATCTTCATCATCATCATTATCTCTACTCTCTTCATTATTAAATTCTCTAGCACTAGTGGAAGCTCTCAGACTTGCAATTTTCTTTCCTCTCACGTCTTCTTCACTTTTTTTTATTTAGTTCGTACGTCATGAGAGATCCTATAAACTCCTATAATGTTAGGGTAGACGAATCTTTTGAATCTTCAATAACGGTAGCTTTAATATGCCATAAGAAATGTCATGATCTTAATGTCTCTCTTACTAATTTTGAGGTGGTGTAGTTCAACCGTTGGTGATTTCTGTGAGCCATGCAAATATTTTAGAATTATCTCATCCGACTTTATCTTGAATATTTCGTATTCATGCACAAGAAGATTGGCCTTTGTCTCATTTACTTGTGTGGTTCCTTCGTAGATAAGTTGGAGATTATCCCATATTTATTAGCACGAACATACATAGAAACTCGTGAGTACTCGTTAGGATGTAAAACACATTGCGTAATATTCATAGCATTGTAATTTCCAATAGATTGTCTAATTTGCTCTTTATCCCATAAATCTTCATCTTTGGAGAGTGTGTGTCAACCTTTTTCCATAATTTTTCAAACCTCATACTCCTAGGACCTAAGAAAAATAATTATTCAATTTTTCCAATAAGCATAGTTAGATCCATCAAAAAATGGGGGACGGTGGGTAGAGTGATGTAGCGGCAGGAAAATAGTTCCTAGGCCACGTACCACCTTCTCTATTTATTTGTTGGGGAAGTCGTCTCGCGCCCGTGGATGCCTGCACACACCAAGAAACCAGAAGAGCGTCAGAAGGAGTCCCGGGTGTTACCCCATGGGACAACCCTCCGATGCTTAAGTCAG
The DNA here is from genome assembly GCA_022559845.1 of Amorphophallus konjac. Taxonomy (NCBI): domain Eukaryota; kingdom Viridiplantae; phylum Streptophyta; class Magnoliopsida; order Alismatales; family Araceae; genus Amorphophallus; species Amorphophallus konjac. The sequence continues at coordinate 166,104,335 of CM040117.1, read as the reverse complement.
CGAGGGATTAATGAGCAATAGAGAGGAGCAAGGTGAGAGAGAAGTAGGGGCTGTAGTCGTCGATCCAGAAGGCGTGTAGATCCTCTGCACACGTGCTCGCCACTCCTAGTGGGCTCTCGGAGAGTGCTCGCTGGGTGGTAAGACCGCACAGGAGGAAGAAGCTCTCTAGACGTAACAGATGGCCCTCTCGTCATGGTTGCTAGTCGGGTTGCTCTCTTCTCAGTAGGAAGCTCTGGGGCAGAGGTATCCTCTTGCGTAGTAGCGCGGGGTTTTTAGTAGAAGAAACTACCGTGCTCTTCTCTTATGTCGATGTCCCTTTTATATGAGTTGTCCTGGAGCGAGGGCCTCATCCCTTGATAGGGAAGGGTCCGTTTAGTAGAGTAACATTCCTCCGCTATGTTGGCGGGAGTTTCCCGTTGGAGGGCGATAGCCCCGTCGTCGGCCGTTCCCTGGGCGAGTCTTGCGGCACTCATGGCGCGTGCTCGCCCATTACGAGGTCAAGGCCGGCATCGTGGGGGCAACGGTTGGTCATCGGAGTATCCTCCGGCGAGAACTACGCTTGGGCCGACCTCATCAGCGTCGTGGAATCCGATGCCTTGTTGGGCCGGTCATCTTCTTATTGGGCCGAGCATGTATGTCCGCTCCTTTCTTGGGCTTAGCGCGTCCAAACTTTAATGGGCCGCTCGCGCTTGGGCCATTTCTGGGTCAAACCAGATTTACCCTCCTCACTTCCTCCCCTACTCTTAGTTGCCGAGCACTCGTAGGGGACTGAGAGTAGCCCAAGAGAGGGTTCTTCTGAAGGGTGTGATCCGAAGACGGTTTCCTCGTACGGCGGGAGTTGGTGGCTTCGAGACCTGCTTGGCGTGCAAGGCGCCTCTGGTGGAAGAAGCCACGCTAGCAATGATAATGATGGGTCTTGTCTTGTTCTAGGGATGTGGGCTCAGAACGGTCGCCTGGCCTCGGTAGTTGTACCGCCGTAGCGGTAGACGTCCCTTCTCCTGACCCTTAGGGGGGCAACCGTCGGACTGTAGTGGGCGGTTTATAAGGAGTGCGGAGGGGGCTCTCGCAAACCATACCCATGTCTTGCTGGTCGCCGTGCTCCGTCGTAGGCTTCTTCCTCCCTTTGACTGGTGAGGATCCTTCTTTCTCGATTCTTCTTTTCTTCGGTAGTGATGCGTCCGCGTAGGAGAGCTCTCACTGTCAAGTCTTCCTCTTCGGAAGACATGCCTCAAGGCCGGGGCGGTATGCCGAGCACTTTGGGTGCGGGCACTAGTCCGCCTAATTCCCAACCTCTGGTGGCCTATAGGGTATTCCATGGTTTGCGGGAGACCTTCCAGATCCCCCCCGAGTACGACATCATCTTTCCTGCTATGGGAGACCACATAATGAGTCACCCTACTGGCGGGATCATGATCCCGGTGGCCTCCTTCCAGGTGGGTCTTCATATTCCGGTCCATCCTTTCATCTTGGCCGTCCTCCGCCATTATGGGCAGAACCCTGGGGGCATAACACCCAATTCTTATAGCATCCTCTGTGGGTTTGTCTATGCTTGTCGTAGAGCGACGGTGGAGCCGAGTGTTGACTTGTTCCGGCGATTCTTCCTCCTCCAGAGTTGCCCATCCGACACCTTTTTCACCTATTTCAAGGCTCGTACCCGCGATCATTTTATCTCTGTCTCCCGTACCGCGTCCAACCGCAAGGGGTGGGCGGAGCGGTATGTTTACTTGATCAAGTCGAAGGACTGGGAAAGGGCCTCTGATGGCTGGATGCGGAGTGGCTTTCCTCGCCCTTGGCGCGATACGAAGCCTCCCCTCAACACCGAGGGTCGTCGGGATCTGAAGGCGGTTTCACGGTATCCTCTCGTCGATGTAGACCACGTCCAGCGCTGCTCCGAGAGCTGGGGTTGTGTCCTCAGTTGCCGCTGGGTACTGGCCTTGTCTCCCCGTAGGGTTGCGACGGTAGTGACCGATGATTGACTAACCTCGTCTTTACTTCCAGGGGCGGTTGAAGTGCAGGGGTGGACCCCTGAAATCGTCTGGCTGTCGCGGCTTGCTCCTCGCCCCGTGGATCACGTCACTCCGAGGGCTGGCCAGGTGTCAGTCGCCGCCCCCCCAGCCCAGGTTGCGCTTGCCCGGGGGAGGTTGCAGTATCCGGCCCCTGTCGGCATTCCTCTGGTGCGTTCGCCCGAGGCGTTGGTGGCCAGTGGAGGGCCTAGCCTTCTGCAGAGTCCCTCCGAAGCTGCTCCCAGCGTACCTAGAGAGGAGTCTGCCATGGCTGGCGGTGGTTGGGCTTATCTGACCGAGGATGAGTTGGCGGAGATTGACAGTCGCCGCCGATCGAGGAAGAGGGGGAGGGATTCGACCCCGGTTAGAAGCCAGGGCCCACCCTTGCCTGGGGCGCCTCCCCCCAGTGTTTGTCTGTCATCGTCGCCGGTAGCTCTGGTAGCTGCTACTCCGGCGCCCGCCTCCGGTAGCCGGGGGCGCGAAAGGGGTAAGGCCCCTGCTGCTGTCGAGGCTGATCCTCCCCCTCCGTAGAGGGTCCCCCCGCACGGTCAGTCCTCGCGGCCCGAGGATTCACCGGCGGGGGTGCCTGGTGTCCCGGGCATTGTCGACCTCATGATGCGGAGTGCTCGCTGGCATGAGCACGTTGGGGAGCTGGGTCCTAGTGTCATGGATGAGCTAACGGCCATCGCCGCAAGGAGCGTGTGTCTGGTCGTCAGTGCCTTCGGGCTGTGGAGGCACCGTTTCCTAGATGCTGCGCGTGAGCTGGAGGCCAGTCGGGCCTTTTAGGCGGGGGCCGAAGGGCATTTGAAAGAGTCTGAGGCTGCGAATGCCGGATTTCGGGAGTAGTTGTCTCAGCTGGAGTCGGCCCTGGTGGGCATGGAGCTCGACCGGGACTCCTTCCGGGCGCGGGCTGACGTGGCCGGAGAGCGGGCGGCCAAGCTGGAGGCGGGGGCCCGAGCCATGGAGGCCCGCGCACGGGAGGCTGAGGCGGAACTCGTCAAGCTGCGCTTGTCTCTACCTTCGGTTGGTGAGGGGGCTGTGGAGGCCTTCCGCTCTTCCTCGGCTTATCGGGCCGAACTGACGGAGGCGGCCCTAGAGTACTACAGGCCGGCGAGTGATCGCGGCTTCTGGGAGGGCTGGAGTGCTGCCGTGAAGGCCACAGCGGGGCACTTCGACCCCGTGGCCCCGGTCCTCCCTCCTCCTTCAGACCCCTATGGTTCGGAGGCCGATGACGAAGAGGAGGGGCCCGAACCCGTAGAGGGGGGCGCCGAGCGGCCGGTGTCGAGTGCGGGCGAGCTAGCGCCTGCGGACGTTGCTGTGGTGGTCTTGACTGACGAGCCACCTCCTCCTAGTGCTACTGCTGCGCGTGCGCCTGCTGAGGCTAGGGCACGTGATGATGTAACCGGGGCAGGTCCTTGAGAGGATGCCCCTAGCTGTTTTTCCTTTTTCTGCACTTTCCGAGGCGGTAGCCTCTTTTTTATAATTTCTTTTTTTGGAAATGAAAACCTTCCTTTTATCTGTAAATCTTGAGATTTCTTCCGTGTATTTCCTTCCTCCTGAACCGTCGCGATATCCTCTGGGGATACGAAACGGTGCCCTCGATGAGGGCTCCTGAAGGAGCGTGACTTTCGGGATTCGTCGCTTCGATTTCCGTGAATTTGATTGAGGCGGTAGGAGTCCTCATGCTTCTAAGGACTCTGCTTTCCCTCTAAATGGTGGCTTCCGCTGCATTCCAGCGATCGGCTTTTGCAATAGAGAGCCTTTGTAGGTAGCCTTCTTAGAGAATGTCCTCAGGAGAGTCTGGTACTTCGTCAGATGATGAATCGCTGCCAGCTCGTCGTCAACCTTTGGTCCTCCGGGGGAATCCAGCGCCGGTACCGTGGCGGCTGTGGCCTGCGCATGGAGAGCGTGTCTCGGCTCCTGCGTAGTACAGGCTCGGGTACCTGGATGGCTGGCGGGAGGCCTTGGAGAAGGTTAACTGCTTGTATGCCGGCAGGGGGGTCCTGCTTCTTGAGCCGGATAAGTTTCATCCTTGAGGGGATGAGAAGTGTCAGGGTAGTGCTGCTTTCCAAACTTCCGCTATTTCCCCTTGCTCGTCTTTGCGGTGTCTAACCGTTATTTTCCCCTTGTAGGTGCTCGGTGAGATGCTCCTCGTTGTTGGAACATCTTCCTACTTTTTGGTAGGAAGGATCGTAAGGAAGGGTGGAATCTGTTTTCCATTCTTCCACTCGGTGGGCCTAGCCGTGCGGCTTGGACGACGGCGGTGGGCTCCTCAGTTTGGAGGCATGGCCAGCACGTCTCTCCCCGCCGCTGTTGTCGCACGCCGTCCGTGGCGAGACACAAGACAACCTCTCCTTTCAAGGGAGGTGCTGGCGGTATCCGGGGCGGCGGGGGCTTGTTTGCCGAGGTGGCCTTCCTAATGTGTTGGCCTCGTGGTACCGCTATCTTCCGCCGGCTTGTGTGGGTCTGCCGGTTCCCTGTAACGGGTGAACCTCGCTGGCCTTCCTTCAAGTGGGGGTGGCTGGAGCTACTGGCCTAGTTTTCCTCGTGCAGGCCTTCTACCAGTGAAGCCCTTTGTTTGCCGAGGTGGCCTTCCTAATGTGTTGGCCTCGTAGTACCGCTATCTTCCGCCGGCTTGTGTGGGTCTGCCGGTTCCCTGTAACGGGTGAACCTCGCTGGCCTTCCTTCAAGTGGGGGTGGCTGGAGCTACTGGCCTAGTTTTCCTTGTGCAGGCCTTCTACCAGTGAAGCCCTTTGTTGGCCTGAGGGCTTTGTCCCTCTTCTCTGGCATAGGAGGCATCTCCGTAGGTATCCTCCCACAGAACAAAAAATGGGTACCTACGCCTGCTTGAAGATTAGCATGATCGTCGATAGAGGATGGTATCCGGGAAGCGAGTCATTGGAGTCATATGTCACCATCATCGAGCATGTTTTGTCTTTCCATGTTCTTATATTTGGCCCTTGTGAGGGTACTTTGCCAATTTTCTGGCAGCTTGTACTTTGACTAAAGAAATATAAATTCTTTGATTCTGAGCCAATACTGATGTGTACCTTTTACTAGAGTTCTTCTGCGGGCTTTCCCGGGCGATCCTCCATGCTCATCTTCCACAGTGCTCGTGTCCTCCACAGGGACCCTTAGGTTACCTTCTTGTTTTCAAGGGGAGCGATGCTCACCTTTAGGGAAACCTTAGGTTATCTCTTTGTTCTTAAGGGGAGCGGTGCTCGCCTCTAGGGAACCCTTAGGTTACCTCTTTTATTTTTAAGAGGAGCGGTGTTCGCCTCTAGGGAACCCTTGGGTTACCTTCTAGTTTTCAGGGGGAGCGGTGCTTGCCTTTAGGAAACCCTTAGGTTACCTCTTTACTTTTAAGGGGAGCGGTGCTCGCCTCTAGGGAACCCTTAGGTTACCTTCTCATTTTCAAGGGGAGTGGTGCTCGCCTTTAGGGAACCCTTAGGTTACCTCTTTACTTTTAAGGGGAGCGGTGCTTGCCTCTAGGGAACCCTTAGGTTACCTTCTCATTTTCAAGGGGAGTGGTGCTCGCCTTTAGGGAACCCTTGGGTTACCTCTTTGATTTTAAGGGGAGCAGTGCCCGCTTCTAGGAAACCCTTAGGCTACCTTTTTCGTTGTTCGTGGACAATTTACCCTAGTGGAGTATGGCTGGTGACGTTTCACTAGAAGTACTTCGTGAGGTTGACGGAGTTCCACGTCCTGGGCACCTCTCTCCCTCCAAGTGTCACCAGCCTATACGCTCCTTTGCCGAGTGCTTCTGCTACCCAGTATGGGCCTTCCCAGTTAGGTGCGAGTTTTCCTGCGGCTCCTCGAGGGTCAGCCACGCTTGCTCGCCGTAGGACCAGGTCTCCGAGGAAGAAGTGTCGCTCCTTAACTCGGGCATTGTAGTATTGCGCCAGCTTCTGCTGATATGCCGCGAGCTTTATCTGGGCATTGGTTCTTCTTTCTTCGAGCAAGTCTAGGTTTTCTCGCATCGCCTGGTTGTTCCTGGCCTCACCAAAACGTCCCACTCGTAACGAGGGGTTGGATATCTCCACCGGGACTACCGCCTCAGCCCCGTAGGCGAGATGAAAGGGCGTCTCCCCGGTGGCGGCTCTAGCGGTGGTCCGGTGAGCCCATAGGATGCTGGGGATTGAATCAATCCATGTGTCGCCTGCTTGGTCCAGGCGAGTCTTGATACCGTGGAGTAGAGTTCGGTTGGCATTTTCCACCAATCCGTTGGCTTGGGGATGTCCCACCGAGGTGTAGTGGTTCCAGATCCCCAACTCCGAGCACTTCTTCTGAAAGGCGGTGCTCGCGAACTGTCTACCGTTGTCGGTAGTGAGAACCCTGGGGATCCCAAACCGGCAAATGATGCTCCGTAGCATGATTTTCCAAGCTGCCTCGCTTGTTATCTTTCCCAATGGCTCGGCTTCGATCCATTTGGTGAAGTAGTCGATGGCGACTATGAGGAATTTCTTCCTCCCTTGTGCCTCAGGGAAGGGCCCCAGCATGTCGATCCCCCACTGCGCAAATGGGCGAGGCTCTGTCAAGGTGTGGAGCGGTGTCGCCGGCTGGTGGTGCAGGTGGGAGTACTTCTGGCATTGGGGGCACCTTCGAATGTAGTTGAGGCAGTCTTGCTGCAAGGTGGGCCACCAATACCCTTGCCCGATTAGCATCCTCGCGAGTGCTCGCCCTCCCACATGAGTTCCGCAGAGTCCTTCATGGACTTCTTGGATGGCCTGGTTGGCTTCCGCGAGGAAGAGGCACTTGAGTAGAGGAGCTGAGAGGGATCGGCGATATAGTCGGCCGTCTACCATAGTGAAGTGGGTCGCTCTCGCTCGCGTGCGCCGTGCTTCGGCGTGATCGCTCGGGAGCTGCTGTCGAAGGAGGAAATCGAGTAGAGGTTCCATCTAGGAGGGATCATAGCCGACGGCGTTTATCTGGAGTGCTGGATCGTCTATGCTCGGTGCCGACAGTTCCTCTATCAGGACTGATCTCAAGCTAGAGAGTGTAGTGGCTGACGCTAGGCGGGAGAGGGCGTCTGCTCGGACGTTCTCCTCGCGTGGGATGTGGACCACTTCAAAGTGGGCGAACTCATTCGCTGCGACCTTGGCCTTCTCTAAATATTTCATCATGGAGGGGTCTCGGGCCTCGAACTCCCCCCTGACCTGGTTGGTGATGAGCATGGAGTCGCTGTATGCTCGCACGCTTGACGCCCCCAGGTGTTTCGCCATGCGTAACCCAGAAAGGAGCGCCTTGTACTCGGCCACATTATTCGTGGTCGGGAAATTGAAACGCAGGGCGTACTGTAGCTCCACTCCTTCTGGTGAGAGTAAGACTAGCCCCGCGCCGTTGCTCGCGGCGCAGGAGGATCCGTCGACGTATAGCTCCCAGGCGGGCCCCGAGGACTGCTCGGGTGGATCTTCGACAGGTAGGGTGCATTCGGCGACGAAGTCTGCGAGAGCATGGGCCTTGATTGCTGTCCTCGATCGGAACTTGATGTCGAATTCTCCCAACTCGATGGCCCATTTGACCAGTCTTCCGGACGCATTAGGGTTCTAAAGGATTTGCCGGAGGGGCTGATCGATGAGGACGGCGATCGGGTGGGCCAGGAAGTATGGTCGTAGCTTGCGAGCAACTGTAATCAACGCGAGGGTGAACTTTTCAGTCCGTGAGTACCAAAATTCCAGTCCTTGTAGTGCTCGACTAATATAGTAGACAGGCTTCATGACTCCTGCTTCCTCCCGTGTGAGCACAGCACTCATGGTGCTGGGTGTCACGGATAGGTACAAGAGCAGTTGTTCCCCCCCTGGGGTTTGGCGAGGACAGGAGGCGTAGTCAGATAGCATTTCACTTCTTCGAACGCTTGTTCGCACTCCTGGTCCCAGTCGATCCATCCCTTCTTCTCTGGTGCCAGGTTGGCTTGCTTGATCAGCCGGAAGAAGGGTAGACATCGTTCGGCGGCTCGGGATAAGAACCGAGCCAGAGCGGCGACGCGCCCGGTGAGGCACTATACGTCCCTCACCCGTTTGGGTCGCTCCATCTCTAATACTGCTTTGATCTGATCGGGGTTGGCTTCGATTCCTCGGTGAGTGATGAGGAAACCTAGGAACTTGCCTGACCGCACCCCGAACGCACATTTAGCAGGGTTGAGTTTCATGTTGTACCTTCTGAGCGTGGTGAAGGTTTCCGCCAAGTCGCGCAAGTGCTCGGCAGCTTGGAGGCTTTTCACGAGCATGTCGTCGATGTAGACCTCCATGTTGCGGCCGATCTGCGAGTCAAACATATGGTTGACTAGGCGTTGATACGTGGCTCCAGCATTCTTCAGCCCGAACGGCATGCGGGTGTAGCAATATAAGCCGTGGTCGGTGATGAACGCGATCTTGTCTTGGTCAGGCTGGTGCATGCTGATCTGATGGTACCCTGAATAGGCATCAAGGAAGCTCAGCAATTCGTGCCCGGCCGTGGCGTCAACCAGCTGGCCAATCTGTGGCATGGGGAAGCTGTCTTTGGGCATGGCTTTGTTGAGGTCGGTGTAGTCCATGCACATCCGCCACTTCCCGTTGCTCTTGGGGACTAGAAGTACGTTGGCCACCCACTCTGGATACTGGGTAGGCCGGAGTAGTCCTGATCGTAATTTTTTGCCCACTTGTTGCCCGATGACGGCTTGTCGCTCGGGGTTGCACCGTCTTCGGCGTTGCTATACCGGGCGGCAGTTGGGATCCAACCTTAGTTGCTGCGTGATAACCTCCGGGGGAATTCCGGGGAGCTCGTCCTCGGACCAAGAGAACACGTCATGATTGACTACGAGGAAGCTTGCGTACGCTTGTTTGTCGTGCTCGGACAAGGTAGCACCAATCTTCAGTGATCTACTTGGGCCGCCCCCAACTTGGATGAGGTATAAGTCCTCGACTGGCGCGCTCATGCTCGGACCTAGATCTTCGATCCTCGCCTTCTTTTCATGTGGCGCCTCTTCCGGACGTCTGTCGCGGATGGAGATAAGGTAGCACCTCCTGGACTCCCGTTGATCGCCCCGGACTTCCCCTACCCCATGGGGGGTGGGGAACTTAAGCTTTTGATGGTAGGAGGAAGGGACGCCTCGAAGCGTACCAAGGATCCCTCGGCCGATGACGGCATTATATCCTATCACTGCACGGACCATAGTAAAGTCGGCGAGGAAGGTTACCTCTTTCGGTGCCGTCCCGAAAGTGATCGGGAGCGAGATATGCCCTTCTGGGTGGACAGTCGTGCCGGAGAATCCATACAGCGGCGTGTGCAATGGCGCGATCCGTGACACATCCACACCCATAAGTACAAGACAGTCATACGTGATAACGTCGGGTCCACTTCCATTATCTACCAGGATACGGCGCACAATACATTGATTGATGGTGGTGGAAACCACCAAAGCGTCAGAATGGGGCGTCGTGACGCCTTTAAGGTCATCCTCGGAGAAGACTATGGGGTCTCCCGGGTGGCCTAAGGGGGAAAACTCCCTTGGGGTTCCGTCGCCTCGATCCGCCATGTTGATAGCCGTCGCGTACCGACGCCTTCTGCTCGCGCTATCTCCCCCCGCAGCAGGCCCCCTAGAGATCATCATGATCTCCTTTCCGTTGGGCCGGTTGTCGATCGGGGGAGGCGTTTTCTGTCGTCTCTCGGCGGTTTTGGTGAGGAACTTATCGAGGAACCCCCTGCGTACGAGGTCCTCGATGGCATCCTTCAGATTGATGCAGTCGGCGGTGTCGTGGCCATGGTCTTGGTGGAAACGGCAATACTTCTTCTTATTCCGCGAGTTGGGATCCGACTTCATCCGCGAGGGCCATTTGAGGAATGGCTCCTCGCGGATCTCCATTAGGATCTGGTCGGGCGGGGCCGTCAGGGGTGTATAGTGGCAGTAGCCACCCCTTTCCTTCTCGAAGCGGTCGCGGTGGTCTCCGTCGCGCCACTCCCGCTTGCTCCGACCCTCCCGTGGTGGGTCGGCTGCTCTTTTACGGTCGGGCTAGTCGGTCCCGGCCGCGCGGCGCAGGGCTGCGGTGTTCTTCTCACAATGCGCGTGCTTTTGGGTTAGCGCGAGGAGATCAGGAAGGGTCATCGGGGCTTCGACCCCGAGCGTGCGTTGGAGGATGTGGTCCCGCGTCCCCTGAGTGAGTGCCGTGGTGGCGATGCCGACGTCGAGATGGGGGATCCGGAGCGCCTCCGTGCGGAAGCGAGAGACGAAGTCCCATAGTGCCTCTTCCTTCCCCTGCTTGAGAGTGAGCAGGGTTACTACAGACTTGGCTAACTTTCGGCAGCCCACGAAGTTCTCCTTGAACAGCTTCTTGAGCTGCTGGAAGGAGGAGATCGTCCCGGCCGGTAGGGACTCGAACAATGCCCGGGCGTTCTTGCGAAGGGTCGTGACGAACGCCAGGCACTTCACGGTGTCCGAGGCCCGGTGAAATATAAGGTGGGACTCGAAGCCGTGCATGTGGTCGGCCGGGTCGGAGGTGCCATCGTAGGAGGCAAATGACGGCAACTGGAGCTTTGGTGGGATGGGTGATGGGGGCATCTCTCACCCTTCATATTTCCCGGTTGTTCACCAGCATGGTTCCATTATGTCAGTCACATTTTCCTGATTTAGTTCATGTAATTTTTATATTTTCTTTGAGTCATAATTATGTAATCTTCTTTTTATTTGAGTCATGTCCCTAGGTCTTTTGTTATTTCCCTAAGTTTGTGTGTCATTAAGTTAGTTTGATTAAGTCATTGGGCCCAATTCTTTGGGCTAGGCCCATGGGCGCCCCTCCTCTTTTTGGTTCTTTGTCATTGTGGCAAGAGTCAAGGGCTTTTTGTAAAATGTGGGTTGCCTATATATAGGACCTCATTCCCCACCATTTTGAATTAATGAATTAATGAATGAAAAACTTACCATTTTGTGAGTCCAAACTTCTTATCTAGTGGAGAGATTCTAATATTTGGGTGAGAGACTCTAGGGGAGAGATTCCCCACCCATCCCTCTCTTAATCTCTCTCTTTCACTCCCCTTTCTCTCTCCTCCATACCCAATTTCAAAAATTTTCTCTCTCCTCCCTTTCCAACCACCACTCTCCCACCTACCCCCATTAAAGGCCACTCCCCTTCCCCACACATCCCATTACTCCACCCCCTAGTCCCAAGAGAGCTTCCACCAATCCTAGCTCCACCTCCCAACCCCCAACTACCCCACCCACTTCCCCAAGCACCCTTCCCACTACCCCAAGCACCCCTTCCCTTCCCCAACACAACCCCTCCCATCCCCAAGACCACCATTGAATACCCTCCATTAAGGAAAATTCAAACTCACCTTCCCTCCACCCACTTGTGCCCCCCTCACCTTCCCCTCTCCCTCCAAGCCCAAATTCGTAGCTCCTCCTCCCACCACCTGTTAGACCCCCTTCTAGATCCCATTCTTCCCTTCCCCCACCTTGGAACACCCCCTCCTAGACCCCCTCACAGCCCGGGCTTTCCCCACACTCATCCACCCCCATTTCCCCTCCCATATACCTCATTCCCCCCCGTCATCTTCAACCTACAGCTCTCAACTGAAGATCTGCAGAAGAGTAGCAGTTTACAGAGACTACCACGGCTTCCTCCGAATGAATCTGAAGGCCCAAGAGAAACCCATGGAAGCGTCTGCCAGTCTTCTTCGCAACGGCAGTGGTTTCGTCATCATCTGAGCACTTTGCTGCCCGGGAGAGCTGTTCTCCCTCGACTGCGCGAAGCTACCCCGGCAGAGCACCTGAACCTGATGAGAAGCACGACTGAGGCCATCCTACTGGGAATCTGAGCAAGAGTTCTTCATCAAAAGTCTTCTACTCCGAGTCTTCTTTCATCCCCAATAGGCAGAGCTCAATTTGGCATCCGGATCCAGGAGTTCTCAATTTTCTCCCATGGGTGCGCGGTTCTGCTTCCCCACAGTCTGCACCGACCCCTCATCAGTGTTCAGAGCCTACTGGTCTTTTTCGACAACATTTAGCTTCCCCGTCAGTCTTGATTAGAAGAGCACTCGTTCACGGTTCCAACGACTCTAGCAGCACCTAATTCTGAGCTCGGGAGCGATCGTGGCATCCCCTTCTTCCTGCTGTTGGGAACCTGAAGCAGTCAGATCCGAAGAACTTCCACCCTGTTCGAGCCTCCACCCAGACCAGCAGTGGTACCAGAAGAAATCAAAAAAATTCAGACGACTTCCCGATCCAGTTACAAAGAATTCCCCACTGGTCCCGCCTTCAGCAAAATTCAGGAGAGGTCACAGAGGTGCCGTCTTCAACTGCTGGTCCCTGATTCCAGAACGTGGACAGATTCGGCATCGGCTTCCTTTCATCTCTTCTAGCTCGAATTTCTCTCCCCGCTTGGCCGGCTGAAGGCCCCTCCCTGTGAGGAGGTAGCGTTTGGATGTAATCATCGTCTTCCCTTCCCCATGATCCCCCCCCCCCCCCTTGCATGGGGTGTAGTGTTGTAGCAATTTGAGCAGGTCAAGCTTCCCCGGCGCGGCGTGTGGGGAACACACGCTTCCCCGCTCGCCCACGTCTCCGACTCGGGGCCGATGTCCTCACACCGGTCAGGTATATGCTGAACCCTCCCTGGATATTTGTGTTTTATTAGTATCATTTCTAAGTTCAGCCGGCGAGGAAGAGAGTGCCCGGTCCCGTGATTCCCGATCACGAGTGGCCACCGCGGATTGAGTGAGGAGAGATCCCCGTACCCTCAAGGCACGGCGTCCGCCCCACTGATGTGGGTGCTCCAATCCAAGGGAGGGGAACTCATTGGCCAAGTCATCACGCTAACTAGTGTGGTTTAGGCTCTCGAATCCACCCTACCATCACTTAGTCACCACGGGGAAAGGGTTGTGCTGCGATATCGGTCCGCCAACATCGAGTCCGCCAATTTGTAAGTGGGCTTGCAAGGCTAGGTCCGAGGTTCATTTGGTTGATACCATTGCACCCTTAGGTCGTGTCACATCAATGGGGGCTTCCATGATTTCCCTGGAAAAGGGAGCGTGGAAGTCCTGGTCGTCGTCAATGAGGCCGCGATTCTTGGCGGCCAGGAGGACGTCGTCTAGGTACCAGACCTTGTCCTCTATCTCTTCGAACCATTGGAGCCGGCGGTCCATGTCCGGGTTGGAATGGAGAGGGCTGCGTACCTTGGGCGCGGGCACGCTGCGGGACCGTCGGGTCCTTGCGATGGAGGCGTGGGATACCTCCTGTACCTGCCGGAAATTTTCTCCAACCTGGCCTTCTTCACCCTCCCGTCGCTCGGGTGGGGCGTCTTGGGGACTCTGTTCCCGGAGCTCTCGGCAGAATTCCGCCAGGGCTCGGATCTCCTGGCGAAGCTCGTCTAGGTCACCTGGGGTGACCTCTTGTCGGTGGTGCGCGGAAGAAGCTTCTTGCGACTCCCGGCGAGAGTTGGGTCCCTGATGGAAACCCCACCCCCGGTTGCTGGCATGGCGGAGGCTTCCACGGTGTGCCATAGCCTTTTGCTCGCGTTCCCACAGATGGCGCCAAGAAGTGTAGCGGCAGGAAAATGGTTCCTAGGCCACGTACCACCTTCTCTATTTATTTGTTGGGGAAGTCGTCTCGCGCCCGTGGATGCCTGCACACACCAAGAAACCAGAAGGGCGTCAGAAGGAGTCCCGGGTGTTACCCCATGGGACAACCCTCCGATGCTTAAGTCAGAAAGGGATTAATGAGCAATAGAGAGGAGAAAGGTGAGAAAGAAGTAGGGGCCGTAGTCGTCGATTCAGGAGGCGTGTAGATCCTCTGCACGCGTGCTCGCCGCTCCCAGTGGGCTCTCGGAGAGTGCTTGCTGGGTGGTAAGGCCGCACAGGAGGAAGAAGCTCTCTGGACGTAACGGATGGCCCTCTCGTCGTGGTTGCTAGTCGGGTTGCTCTCTTCTCAGTAGGAAGCTCTGGGCAGAGGTATCCTCTTGCGTAGTAGCACGGGATTTTTAGTAGAAGAATCTACCATGCTCTTCTCTTCTGTCGATGTCCCTTTTATATGGGTTGTCTTGGAGTGAGGGCCTCATCCCTTGATAGGGAAGGGTCCGTTTAGTAGAGTAACGTTCATCCGCTATGTTGGCGGGAGTTTCCCATTGGAGGGCGATAGCCCCGGCGTCGGCCGTTCCCTGGGTGAGTCTTACGGCACTCATGGCGCGTGCTCGCCCGTTACGGGGTCAAGGCTGGCGTCGTGGGGGCAACGGTCGGTCGTCAGAGTATCCTCTGGTAAGAACTGCGCTTGGGCCGGCCTCATCAGCGTCGTGGAATCCGATGCCTTGTTGGGCCAATCATCTTCTTATTGGGCCGAGCATGTATGTCCGCTCCTTGCTTGGGCTTAGCGCGTCCAAACTTTAATGGGCCGCTCGCGCTTGGGCCATTTCTGGGTCAAACCAGATTTACCCTCCTCAAGTGACCTTTGGGAATCATTCCATTATTTGCCAAAGATTGGATCTCTCAACGTTATTAAGCCTTTCAAACAAAATGTGAACATTAACTCTGATCCCAATTGTTAGCCCTAGATTAATGGCAAACCAAAAGGGGGTGAATTGGACTTACTTAACCTATGTCCGATTTTCATGAAAAAATATGTGTACTATTAGATCTTCATATTCAGATGTGATCTATTCACCCTACTACAAGATTTATCAATATTACATGTCTTTGGCCTAATGTGATAGATCCTTCACGTGTGAAAATTGTGTAGAATGGAGAGGGAAGTAAGGAACAATCACACAAAGGACACCATGACTTTTATAGTGGTTCAGATTCATCTTGCGGTGAATCCTACATCCACTCATTCCAACCCAGTGGATTTTCAACCCACTTATCCAAGTGAACACACACAAGTGAATGATCACCCACACACAGTGTAACATGCACCAACCACACAAGGTGTAACCCGCACCAACAACCTCACCTGGTGTAACACGCACTAATCACCACATGGTGCCATACGCACCTACAACCACAAGCCATAGTGCCACATGCACCTAACCCAGCTGCAACAGTGCTACAAGCACTAAAAATAACACACGATCGCACATCGGTAATCCTCACACTTGTTCTTCTTTTCTTCTCAATATATAATGAAACATAAATGAAAAATAAAGAAGATAAAGAACTAGGATCGTGCAAGAAGCTCCTTCTTAATAGATGCCACTTCTAGAACGTAGGGAAAAGGCCTTGCAGGATGTAGACATGTTATGGAGTCATCTTACAATGAAATCCCATAGAAGTGCAAGGAGGAAGAGAAAGATATGTCCAATAACATACACGAATTTTCTCCACAAGAACTCTAATAATCTTAGATCTCTTCTCTTAGGGTTTAGGGATCCCATCATATCCTATTTATAGTGCTGGATTCTTAATAGTAAGTTTGAAGCCGTTGGAGAAAAAATAGAAATTCGAACTCGAATTGATAGCATATATAGAAAGTTTCCTACACCATTAGCGATGGATCGTGGCCATGAAGCGGTCGACCGTCTCCATCAAAATCTGAACACTTTTGCATACTAGAAATGGCAATGGATTGTGGGGTTGACTGCCCCGACTGGGCTTTGACAATTTTTGAGCACTAGATTCTACTGTCAAACGCCCTGATCTCATGGCCATCTACCTCAACTGTTTTGTTCTTTCTCGCCCTTTGTTATTTGAAACTCGAGTACGATTTTGGCCTTCTATTTTTGGCTTCCAACCTATATAAATCAATCAATGCTTGATACTTTCCAAATGATGTCAGCCGGACCCAATAATCAATCATTATAACTCATAAAAATTTTACAGCAAATTATCTCTTTTGAGGAATCATAGATTAAAAATTTTCCTAAAAAGGAAAGAAATAAAAGAGATATAAAGTCAATTATGACACACCTGACTTGACATTATTTATTGTAACCAACTATATCAGACTTTTCTCCATTAGTTTTAATACAATTTCCCTTTTCCAAATGTTCTTTTTACCAAATGAAAGCATCATTTAGAAGAATAACCCCAACAAATTATGATTTACATGAAAATATCTTTTAAAATTATAATTCAGCGAATATCCTCCTTAAAGATAAATATGTCATGAATATCCACTTAGTTGCATATTATTACTGGTTCACATAGATGTCCTTTGGGCAACATCAAAAATGATAATCCTAACATCTTTTTATTTGGAGGTATGAATTTGATTATTATATTAAGATGAACTTTTACAAAAAATAAAAAAAACATTAGGATTATTTATCCAATGATCCCTCAGTAAAATAATGATATGTTGATCATTGTAAGGAATATTTTTATATAATATCAGTCTTATAAATTTTTACATGCAAATCTATTACTTAAGTTCAGCGTGCATTAATAATATGTTAAATAATAACTTTAAAGTGTTAAAAAAATATGTATTAAAGTGTCAAGGTGTTAAAAGTATTAAACTATTATAATTATGAATGAGGAGTTAAAGTTGAAATTTGAAGAAAGAGATGGAGGTAGTGGTTGAATTTGAGAGAAGTCCAAGATATGAGTACTCATACTAAAATATAAAAGAGTAATAATTGCTGCATAACCGGATGTGTAGCAAATATTATATGCCTCTATTTTAATTAGTGTACGTGGCAAAAGGGACACTGACGTCGTAAATGACTTTAGCACATGTAACTCTAGGCAATTGCACGTGGTTCTATGCACTTGTGAAATTAAAATAACTTGAAAAATGTTATAGATCATTAAAATATAATTTATATTATAACACTAAATAGAGCTTTGATTGAAATATATCAATTGTACTAAAAAATGTGATTTTTAACTTAAATATGTTTCTCCTTATCAAATGTTGTCTACACTCTCTCACTTGATAATTTATTCTAATTACATTCTATAGATTCCTTACAGTGTATTTCTGAGAACATTTTTTCTTTTGAAATCAATTTTAAATTCAAAAGAACTTTTTATCCAAAATTTTAAAATTCCTACATGTAAACTCATAAGGTGTTTGGCAATATAAGGTGATTGGCAAAACTTTTAAAAAACTCATATATATACCCCTAAAATAACTTTATATTGCCCCTAAAATATAACTTTTAAAAAAATATCTTACAAATAACTTATACCCTATCTTTATCTAATTTATATATATACCCCTAAAATCTTTTAAGGTACATCTATGCAGGGTTTGCCGGCCCGGTCGACCCGGCCGACCCGGTCTCGGCTTGGGTCGGGTCGGGTCGCTCCCGTCTCGGTACGACCCGGTCCGTCCCGTTCTAAAACACCACTTTATATATATATATATAATATAAAATAATATAATAAAATAGAAAAACACATATTATATATAAAATATAATATAATATTAAAATAATAGGCCGACCCGGTGGCGACCCACAGCCCGGTCGACCTGGTCCCGGCCTGGGTCGGGTCGGGTTGTACGAGTCGGTGCGAGACGCACCGGGTCGGCAAACCCTGCATCTATGTACACCTAAATCCTATATCGTGCCATAAAAATATCTATATATCCCTAAAATCTAACCTTCAGGGGCATAAGAAGTCTGGTCAATAGATTTTAAAGGTATATCGATAAATTAGATAAATGTAGGGATATAGGATTATTATTAAGATTTTAGAGATATAGAAATAATTAACTCAAAAAATTTTGTGACGTGTAAATAAATATGTTTAAAATAAGATTTGTCGATTTAGTCGCACCGATCATATCTCTAGAGACCTAAGAAGAGAGGTAGAAGGGGGCTCAAAGATCTCATATTGGAAACTATAAAGATGAGTATGTGTTTATAAGAAAGACCCAAGTCTTCTCTTTTGCGGATCTTTTTACCCGTAAAAAAAGATAAAACCCTAGTCGGCCTTCGGCGTGGCGGGGACAATATCTCAAAAGAGATATCCCAAATTTATACGTCTTCATCGGCGTCGTCTGTGAGAATCTCGGCCCAATAAACACAAAATCCACCTTTGCTAGGAGGCTAGTATAAAGGCCTAAGAACGGGATTCTTTTACCAGTAAAAAATGACAAAATCTTAATCGCCCTTCGATATGGCAGGAACAATATCTCAAAGAAGACATCCTAAATTTATTCATCTTCAATATAAGTCATAACTTGATACGATATAATAAAATACAACATTATACTATTGCGTGTCAAGATGAAAGAAATCTTTTAATAAATATATTATAAGTAAAAATGAAACAGTGTGTTTATTAACTTACTTGGTCAAGGGATATGTTGTTATACCTAATGTATTGGGTTAAAATCCGACTACCGCTTTCACATTTTTAAGAAAGCTTTTGACTTCAGTTAAAAAATAGTATAAAAGGAAAAATGTGAGTGCTGCACATTTAAGGCGTCACGTAAATTTAAAATAACAACTCTAACGAACTTACTTATTAAATGACATCGATATAAAAATACATAATATTTAATATGATACATAAATTTGAAACAACTCTAATCAACGGTTTAAGATATCACGTAAATTTGAAATAACAACTTAAACTAACTTACCTATTAAAATATTACTTATTAAATAACATTAATATAAAAATATATACTATTTAATATAATATAAGTAGTATACCAATTATACACTATGTATCAGTCATACTAGTCATTAATTAGTCGGTACGATTTGATAAATATGATACGAAACGTATTATATCAATTTATTAAATTTTAATTTAAAAATCTAAAAAGTTAAATATAATGATAATTCAAAATCAAATTTATACACATAAATGTAGACATGTTTGCATTACTTAAGATGACAACTTTGTAATTTAGATAGAAAAGTAAATTAATTAATATGTGAAAATATTTTACATACAATCTTTGAAATATCAATTTTAGTGGAGACGTCGTGAGATTTTAATAAATATGAAAATTTCTTAACTTGTACACCTTCCTTCTAAAAAATTATTTGCGCATGTAACATTCTTAATGATATATATCTCATGTGAGAGTTTTTTTATGTAAGAGGTGCACCAGCGCCTTCTCTCCTCCCGACCTCTCCTACTGCAAGCAGGAAGAGCGGCGGCGGCGGCGTCCCCACTTTCCTCTCCTCTCGATATCCCTTTGCAAGCAGCGGTGCCCCATCTAGGAGCAGAGCCGAAAGAGGGTGACGACTAGGGCTGTCAATGGGTCGGGCTCGGGTCGGGCTTAGGTCGGTCCGGCCCGGGCCCGACTTATCAAGAGTAAGGCCCGAGCCCGGTCCGGGCCCGACCTATGTCGGGCCGGGGCCGGGTCGGACCCGACATTGTGTAAAAACTTCAAAGCCCGACTAAGGCCCGACCCGACTACTTAAATAAAATAATAAAAATTAATAGATTTAATACTATAAAACTTATAATCTCACTAAATAAATTAAAATTTTGATATTAATTACGTACTTTGTGTGAAAAGAGAATTTTAAAATTTTTAATTAAGTAAAATAATATAACTTTGACTAAATAATTTTTAAAATTTGAAGAGAGAATAAAAAAAAAGATCGGGCTGGACCGGCCCGCGGGCCGAACTCAAAGCCCGAGCCCGGCCCGCGAGTCTAATCGGGCCGGGCTTTTAGGCCCGACTAAAAATCCGCGGGCCAAAAAAGACCTTGCGGCCCGGCCCAAAATCGGGCCAAACCCGCGGGCCTGTCGGGCCGGCCAGGCCCATTGACAGCCCTAGTGGCGACGCTGTCATTGCTCTCCTTTCCTCCTAATATCTCGTAGCAAGCAACAACGGTGCCCCTTCTCTCTCTCTCTCTCTCTCTGTGCACCCCACCCGCTGGGTGGCAGTGACCCACTCTCTCTCTCTCTCTCAGCCGCACCCCACCCGCTGCGTGGGGGTGTCGGCGCCAGAGGGGGAAACCCCCTCTGGCACCCTCTCTCTCTCTCTCTCTCTGATCTCTCTGTCTCTCTGATTTCTCTCTCCTACTGTCTCTCTCTTTCTCTGATTTCTCTCTCTCTTGCTCTCTCTCTATCTCTTTAATCCCTCTCTGTTTCTCTGATCCCTCTCTCTGTTTCTCTGATTTCATATATGTGTGTAAATATATATATGCGCATATATATATGTATATATATATATATATATATTATATATATATATTCTATTCTATACGTTGTGGTGATGGATTTTCTTTATTTCTACGGGCAAGATCATTCGGCTTTGGGAGGTCTAAGGTGAGCTTTCCATGTTTCACTTGGATATCCATGTGGAAGTCTCTCTCTAATCATCTTATTTTTACCTGTTTGGCCAGAAATTAAGTGATATTTTTTCAATGAATATCTTTGTACATTTTACTTTTGTTGATTGTTGATCAATGAAGTATAATACTATCACATTCATGAAAAAAGGAAAAAGATAATTATTTGCTAAACAAAAATGAGTGCATGGTTCTTGAAATGCGACTAGTGTTTATTCATATTCTTTGTTATTTGGATGATGTTGTAATTTAAGTAGGATTTATAGTTGATTTGCTAAGGATTGTAGCTTCTTAATTTGCAGCCATTATCTCCCAAACTTGTTTAATTGTACAGTTCCAGTCTATAACTCTTCTTCTTCATCTGATAGAGGTAGTCCTAGATAATGGGAAATGATCCCCATTTAGCATCCAAGATCTGTCCAATATGCTCCTTCCTGCATGAATGTTTATTCCCAACAACCCACTTTTGTGGAAGTTAATGTTCATGGCAGATTCAAGTCACATAGGATACACTGTTAACTTTAGTGGATTTGCAGACTATGACAATTGGAATCTTGGTAGTGAGTGGGACACCTTTAGTTGATGTCTAGAAATAGAATAAGTGGGTGGAATTAGGGGATATCTGTCTTTTGGTGTCAAACTCCTTGGAACAGGACTATTTGAGGGACAAAAGGCTAAATGTAGAATAATTAAGTGACTTTTATTTGGGGTCTCCCTTCAAATAAAAGAAAAGAGATCAGATATTACACTCCCATGTTAAATATTTTCTTTATTCATATTCTTTGTTATTTGGCTGATATGGTCGGATATTCAACATTTTGTTCCTTTGATGATAATTGTGTATAACAATGTGACCATAATTTCAGCTTCCTTATGAGTAATTGACACTACTGCAAGCAACAATAGGTGTGGTTCAAAAGGTACATTCTCTGTTAGCCCTTTCCTGTTTAATATTCACAATGTCAACAATATTGAAGGCTAAGATGTGGATCCGAAATTAAGATCTGGATCTGAAAACCATGTTCAAATCTAATCCATGTACCAGATAAATTGGAGCTTAAGGTGTGGATCCGAAATCTGAGATCTGAATCTGAAATATAATTTTGGGTTAAGATCTAAATCCGTATCTGAAATAGATGTGGATTTAGGATTTAGATCGGATCCGGATTCGGATCCTGTATGATCTGACCTGGATTCGATCCATTGACACCCCTATATGCCAAGGTACCTCAACTTTACCTAGCCTAGTTAGATTCTACTAACCGGATCCGAGGATCTTGTTTAAATTAAGTGTTAAATACATCTATACCCCTAGAATCTTACTGGTTCTGTCCTATATCCCCATATTCATTATATAGTCATATATATCTCCAAACTAAATAATATTGTTTCACTCATACCCCTCATTTCTTATACTATTAGAATTAATGAAGTATTCTGGTAAATATGTAAAATATAAATTTTAGAGTGATATAAGATATTATGAAATATTTGGGTGGAATATATGACTTATGTATTAATTCCTTGATGAGATTAAATAACAGTGGATTAATCTTGCTCTTGTCTTAATTTATTTAAAGTTAAGTTAACAAACAATAAATTTCTAAAATACAATGAAGTGCAATTGGGTTTTTTATTTTGATCCATGAATACGAATAATATTTCAAATAATTCCCTATATCTTAACTCATCATATGTTAATCCTCGTGAACATAAACTTCTTATATTTTAATCCTTGCATTCACTTGAGTTATTTTCACACAACTTAACTATAGTTAAATATTAGTTAAACCCAGCCAATATTGGAAATGACTATTATGCTCTAGAGACATCTCCATCCTATTCAGTGGTGATCTCTCTCTCTCTCTCTCTCTCTCTCTCTTTCTCTCTCTTCCCATGCAGCCCTACACTACTTGACACACCCCCACCCCATCCTCGAGACATCTCGTATCCCTTTGACACCTCACGAGCCCATTTTGGCTTTGAAAAGGTCAAAAAATGTGAACAAATGCCATTGGGTTTTAAAAAAAAATCTCACCCTTGTCAGGTACAGTACGGACAAGGCACTTATGGGACATCCCTCTTTACAATCGTTACCAAACGCAATTTTAGTGGGTCCTCCCCTCGTGGTTTGTCTCCCACCCAAGGTTTGACGTCCCGATCCGGGAAGTCCCGACCCGCACGTCCCGATCCGACCCAAGCGGTGACGGGACGCCCGGGTCATGGGTCGTGACCGGGACGTTTTATTAATTTAATATTTTATTATATATATAAAGAGTCTTTTTTATTTTATTATATTATTATATATATATTATATATATAAAGAGTCTTTTTTTATTTTAATATTTTACGAGATGGACCGAGATGGAGCGAGACAGGACCGACCCGACCTGTCCTGGGCTGTGACCGAGACGGGCGGATCAGTCGAGATGATAAACCCTACTCCCACCCCGTTTGCCCCTCCATGTTGACAAGAACACCACCTCCTTCCTCGTGTGTGTGCGGCGTTAGTGTCAAAATCAGAGGGAGAGAGACCCTGTACGACTATTCTCTCTCTCTTTTGGGATATTCTTCGAAGAGATCAACTTTCTGGGACTAAACCTCAAATGCTTAACATAGATGGGCTTATTTTAAATATCATAAGGTTTTAGGAATTTATTCTGAGTTATACGCGATAATATGAGAATATAGAAATATTAGATAGAATATTCAATATTTTGGGGTATCATGTAACTATCCCCTACATAAAATCACAACCCCTGCCTGTCCCAGTTTCCAATTCTGCTGTCTCCTCTCCTGCTGCGGCCTAGGGTTTCGCTAGACCTCCGACGCGCCGCCGCGTCCGCTGCCGACGTAACCGGCCGTCTTCCACCGCTGTGGTCTACTGGCCACGTCCTCCTTCCGGTGGTCGTCATCCATCTTCCACCCACCAGCCATCGTCGGTGTCC
The DNA here is from genome assembly GCA_022559845.1 of Amorphophallus konjac. Lineage (NCBI taxonomy): Eukaryota > Viridiplantae > Streptophyta > Magnoliopsida > Alismatales > Araceae > Amorphophallus > Amorphophallus konjac. Next base: position 166,081,217 of record CM040117.1, on the reverse strand, counting down.
GTGCAGTGGCTTCTTCGGCAGTCCGGTGACAGGTATGCAGTCTCTCTCTCTCTCTCTCTCTCTCTCTCTCTCTCTCTCTCTCTCTCTCTGCCTGCCTGCAACAGGGGGCTACAAGTGTCGCTTATAGGAGGATGTGTTGTTGCCTAAGTGCATAGGCTTCCCGAGAACACCTTGGTTCTCCTAACTCCACTACTATGAATGGTATAGCATAATGACGGCATACTTACATGAAGTAGAATCTATGTGGTGAACATTTTGTACTTGAGCTTTGTATTTTCTTCGCAGTTCGAGCAGGTTCATCCTTAAATTCTCGGCAGAGAGGTGGCAGAAAGCTTTGAAAGATCTGTAATTACTACCTCTCCTATGGCCTTTTATCCGATCCCCCTTGGTTGTGCTACTATTTAATATTTATGATATTTTTTGAAATGGGTGGTGCTCTCCAGTTTTTTGGAAAAGAAGGATTATTTGTTTGAATACATCTCCCCTCCACCTTCTCTTAAAAATTTCTGATTCCTTTTTTGTGGGAAATGTATTGGCATCCCATGAGAGAATTATTTGACCATTGATACACTTGTTGCAATATCATTCTCCTTACAACTGTTTATTCCTAATTTGATTTGTATAGGAGATGGGTGCAAAGGCAAAGAAGAAGCTGCTGACAAAAGGGGTAAAGAAGACCTCATCGGCTTTAGCAATTCCTCACCGTCAAGAGGAATCTTTTGACTTCTTGGTATGCCTGACTGTTAAAATATAGTGTTTTTTTTGGTTTATTTCCTGCTTATTGTATCTCTTTCTCATGATCTCACCATCTTCCAAAATATTTATTTTTTTATTTGATGCTTTCTGGAAGCCTTTAGAAGGGGGTCCAAGAACGAAAATTGCCAAATCCCCTGAGCCACCAAACGAGACCGCCACTGTGTTATATATTGGTCGTATACCTCATGGTTTTTATGAGGATCAAATGGAAGGTGAGCCTCTTTCTTTCTCCGTGGAAGAATACAGAAAATTGAAGTTACAATGTTTGCACCTTTTTAATTGTACTTTAATGAAAGGTTTTTCTACTTACAGGTTTCTTTAAGCAATTTGGTAAATTCAAAAGATTAAGACTTGCAAGAAACAAGAAGGTATTTCTCCCATAATGTCATTTTGCTGAGTTTACATTACCAGAGTTTGCCTACATTTCTGGGTTTCCTTGAATTACTTCAGAAAGAAAAATCAGCGGATAGTAATGCATACAATTTGGTTCAAAGCAATGAGGCATTTCTTTGGGTTTGAATCAAATGACAGACCAGCTTCTCTCCACATTACCTGTGCTGCAGTTTTTTTTATATTTTTAAATGGATTTATTATTTCATAACTTTTATATTGTAGATTTGAAAATTAACTGATGCAACAGTTTTGTTGTATATTTATGTGTACATGTATAGACATTGGTCAGATTTGACTTTGTAATGCTCTTGCCCCATAATTCTTTCTTTCTGACTGGGATGATATATAGGAGAGTTGCTAGCAACGTCCTTCTGTCTTTTGATTCATGCTTAAGAGACTTTTCTCTCTGCTGCTTAGAATCGATCAATAAACTTCTTATGCAGATCGGCCCAGTCGATCACAGAGTTGGGCTTCAGCCTTGAGTACCATTGGAAGGCGCTGCCCGTGAGAGAAATAGCAAAGTAGCGAAAGAGATATAGCTCTTCAAGTGCCAGGTTACCCATGGCTGTTATGTAATAGGCCAAATATTCATGTGGGGACCTTTGCCCGTTGAACTTCTGTAGCTTCAGGGCCTTTGGGCAGTTCGATGGAAGCTTCTTGAATTGGTGGTGGAGTGGGTGTGACACGCTATATAGATCCACAGTGGCAATACCCTCGTCGCGTTGGGCGAACTTATCTTCAACTATTTTCTCTATCATACGCTACTGGGTGATGACATCTTCCGTTGTCAGTGTCTGGGAAGACTGAACATTGAGCGGAGCACGAAACGACTTAGTCTCTGCTTCAACGGCTACATTGTAGGGCGCCACTATTTGTTGGTTGACAATGGCGGGGTTACCCAACCGTTGCTCTCGCCAGAGATTTTGATTGTGGACCGGTGTTGGAGATCTTTGGGCATTCACACTCATTTTCCATTTCATCTCAAGCATGAGATTCATCATCTCTATATGCCAACGCTGCATGGTCTCGAACTTGGCATCGTCGGACATTGCTTGGAATGCGGCCTTTGTAGGCGACTCGAACACCAGATTAACGTATCCACCGTTGGGTTGAGCTCCCCCTTCTCCATGGATGCCTACGATTTCATCAGGATCATTTTCTTCTTGGGGTAAATTCTCATCTTGATTCATTGCTTGCTCCTGGACTTGACCTTGATGTTGACCCTAGCTGGAGGTCCCTGCCTGGCCACTAAACTGGGCTTGCAGGCTTCTTCTGGCGACATTTCGGGTGTTAAGGTATACCGCATCCAGGGCGGGATTTTCAACCGGTTCATTGGGGTTGGCTGGGATGCCAGCAACCTCTATCAGCTCTCGACCGGAAACATAGCAAGTGTAGACTTTCATGCTGTCCCCGGCTCTAGACATTTGAACCACCCTTTTCTTTCTTGGTGGCTGGGACGTTGGGCATGCTGGTGCCTCCAGCCTGTCGAACACTGAAACGCATGCTGTGGGAGTTTTATCATGGGCAATTTGTTCTGCTCGGACTGGGGCCGAGGCTTGGGTAAAATTGGGCTTCCGATAGGCCCCTTTTCTTTTTTTGTCCTCGGGGGCACAAGGGCTTGACATCCCGGGAAGATGATGAAGGAGCTTGCTGCCACTCCTGAGTTTGATCGGGCTTAGTCGCCCTAGCTCGCTTGAGGGCACGAGCCTCTTGCTTAGTGACCTATATCTGCTTCATCTTCTGGGGGCATTGCTTGGCAATGCTGCCCCCGTTGTTGATTTTGGACTTCTTGAAGTCAGGCTTATCCTCGTACAGCTTATGAAGGAGCACAAAATGATTTGAGGTTGAAATGGTCGGGATATAGTTATCCCGTAGGAGTATTGGCTCGCCATCGTCGAGTCGAACCTGCAAACTTCCAACGAGAATTGATTTCCCAGATCGAGAAATTGCCGCTGCGGGCTTCTTATTTTGGTGGGCCTGGCGGTGCCCTCATTTAGCAGGGCAGAGTTGTAGGAGACTGTATTGACCGAGAAAACTCGACCTTGTCCGAGATAGGGCTTGATGCCCTCAACTGCAACAAGTTCGGCCGGAGCGGCCGCCTCTTCTTGTACGGTAGGGATGACCCCTAGGAAGTAGGGGGAACCCACCATTATCGGGAAGTCGCCAAATACAATTGGCGTTGCCAGATAACCATGTCTAGCATGAGCGGCAACGACGAGAGGTCCGTACGTCACCGCCGCCATTGAGAATTTGTATTCAAGCAGGTTGCTTTCCTTCGGAATTGGTGTCGAAGCCAGAAGCTTCTCTACTCCCACCTGCAAGGGCAAATGAGGGAAATGAGAACCTTCACAAAGGGATTTAAAGATCTCTTGGTTGAAAGATGAAAGGTAGGAAAGGTCCCATCGGGCGTGCCAACTTGTTTGTAGCACACTCGGAATGGCAAGAGAATAAAATAATGCAAGAATGTGGTTGATTTGTGATTTCCTGGTTGAGACTGGGTGTATGTGTTCTGTGGGTGTGCCAGTTGAGTTTCGACAATTGCTGCGGATTTGAAGTTCAACTGGGATGTGGCTAGACATACGGGCGACATGTGGACAATGTCTGTGTACGTGTGGTAGCTATTTAGGTAGTTGGCACAGGTTTGATTCCGTGGGTGAAGGTGTATCAGACGATGTGGAGTTCGGGTGCAAGACATTTTCCCATCGACTGAGCCTGTCGACCACAATCGATGTTAATTTACATCGGACGTAATCCGAACACCCTTATTTCTATTGTCAAAGGAAGAGAGTCAGGGACACTAGGGGCCGCGACGTCGGGAGGACTTGACCCGTGATACCGCGACGGAGTAACAACAACACAACAGGGATGAGTTGAAGTAAGGAGGCCCGTCTCAGTGTGGGCACTAGAGAAACACGGGCTTCCAGTTTAGGGAAGCGAGGCATTGGCTTGAAAGGTGGAGTGACGCTGGCTCAGCAAGGAGCTGACAGATTATGGCTCGTGTGTGTAGCGACCGACACTGGCTTGACAAGGAGCAGGCAAATGCTGGCTCGGGTGTAGGGTTCGTTCTATTGGTGCGGCAGGGACTGAGCTGGAATGCAGACGGCAGTCTGCTGAATGGTGTTGAGGTTGGCAGCTGGTGAGGACGAGAGTCAATTCCCTGACTGAATTACATCACAATAAGCCGTGAAAGGCGTTGTATGGGGCGTGGAAAGCCCGATTACAAGTTGTGCACAAGTCATGAGACAATTCCGTCATTTATGTCGGTCCCCGGGTCATTGTGTTGTTATGTGGGTATTTCCGCCTTTGTACATAGTGTCCTTTGGAGGACTCGTGACTCGCCAAGATGCCACTTGAGGGGTGTCACATTGTATTCCCAATATGGCATGACGGGTCACCCAGTCATGAGAAGACTTGCAAGTGCCTTGACGTTAGCCACTCGGGTGCTGTCGTTTGTTATCGCGTGCCTTACTCAGGTGAGGAGCTGACGAGCGCGGTTCGTGCGGAGCAATCGGGCGTGGCTTGGAGTGAGCTATCGGGTGTGGCTCAGAGAGAGCTATCGGGCTCGGCTTGGAGTGAGCGGCCGGGCTTAGCCCGGGACGAGCTATTGGGCCTCGGAACGAGGGGAGTTGTCGGGCATCAGCTCGGACAGAGTTGTCGGGCACCAGATCGGCGGAGCTGTGGGGCCCAGCTCGTCGGAGTTGTCGGGCCCGGGATCAGGGGAGTTGTTGAGCGCCGGCTCGGCGGAGTTGTCGGGCGCCCGCTCGGGTAGAGCGGTCGGGCGTCGGCTCGGGATGAGCTGTCGGGCTTCGACTTGGGCGGCGATGTCGGGTGCCGGCTCGGCGGAGGTGTCGGGCGCCGGCTCGGGGTGAGCTATCGGGTGCCGACTCTGTTGGAGCGGCCGGGCGCCAGCTCAACAGAGTGGTCGGGCGCCGACTTGGGGCAGCTTTCAGGCGTCGGCTCAAGGTGAGCTGTCAGGCTCCGACTTGTTGGAGCGGTCGGGCGTTGGCTCGGGAGGAGCAATCGGGCGGAGCTGTCAGACACTGGCTCGGCGGAGTTGTCGGGCATCGGCATGGCGGAGCAGTCAAGGCTTGAACGCGGTCTTCTGGATGAGACGCGTTCGTCAAGGCAGAAGCGACTCCTGTGTAAGACACGTTCTTCAAGACATAAGATTGAGGTCCTGGGTAGGGCACATTTTTTTAGACAGAGTTGAGGTCTTAGGTAGGGCACGTTTATCGAGGTGCCAGCATGACATGCCTCAAGCATACCAAAGACTAAAGTACTCGAAGCCAAATCGCCTTCCTCGCGGGGCACCGAACCACCTTGGGCCCATTGGGGGCGTCCATCGGTTTGTGCTCTCACCCTTTTTTTCTAGCCCCCTAGGGGGTATTTATAGGCTCAAACCTGGCCCAAAGAGGGGTACTTGGTTGGTGCACCCAAGGGGGGCATTTAGTGAGGGTGAGGGCACTGATAGGAGTCAGCTGGTCCAACTGGGGGCGTCCCTTTTTTTCTAGTCCCCTAGAGGGTGTTTATAGGCTCAAACCTAGCCCAAAGAGGGGTTCCTAGTTGGTGCGCCCAAGGGGGGCATCTGGTTAGGGTGAGGGCGCTGATAGGAGTCAGGTGCTCCAACTGGGGCGTTCCCAGCCCTCACATGGTCAAGGTAGAGGCACTGTCAACCCTCGATCTGTCAAAGTGTGAGCTTCTGGCGACAAGATGAAGGGAGCGCTCGAAGGAGGTATCCTGTCAAGGTGCGGGCGCTCCCCCCCCTCACCTTGTCAAGGTGAGGCTTGTTGGCGACAGCAGAGAGGAGCGCTGGAAGGCCCGATTGGGTTAGGGTGAGGGCATTGGCTGCCCTCACCTTTACTAGATAAGGTCATTGGCAGTTGGAATTGGGCGCGGCGCTGGGGAAGTTGCCCTAGTCAGGGTGGGGGCGCTCCCCGCCCTCACCCTGTCAAAGTGGCAGTGGTTGGCGACGACAGAGAGGAGCACTGGGTGGAGGGGTGCTGGAAGGCCCGATTGGGTTAGGGTGAGGGCGTTGGCCGCCCTCACCTTGACCAGATGAGGTTGCTGGCAGCTGGAGATGGGCGCGACGCTGGGGAAGCCGCCCTGGTCAGGGTGGGTGCGCTCTCAGCCCTTACCCTGTCAAAGTGGCAGTGGTTGGCGACATTGGAGGTGGGGAGCGCTTGAAGGGCCAATTTGGTCAGGGTACGGGTGTTCCCATGTTGGATTTGGTCAGGGTGCTAGAGCTCCCCTCCCTTACCTTGTCAGGCTGCTGGTTCTCCCAAGGGAATGGCGTTGGTGTGCTTAGGGTGGGGGCGCTCTCAGCCCTCACCCTGTCAAAGTGATAGTGGTTGGTGACAATGGAGGTGGGGAGCGCTCGAAGGGCCAATCTGGTTAGGGTAGGGGTGTTCCCATGCTGGATTTGGTCAGGGTGCTAGAGCTCCCCTCCCTTACCTTGTCAGGGTGCTGGTTCTCCCAAGGGAATGGCGTTGGTGCGCTAGATTTGGTCAGGGTGCTAGAGCTCCCCTCCCTTACCTTGTTAGGGTGCTAGAGCTCCCCTCTCTTACCTTGTCAGGGTGCTAGTGCTCCCCTCCTTTACCTTGTCAGGGTGCTGGTTCTCCCAAGGGAATGGCGTTGGTGCGCTAGATTTGGTCAGGGTGTTAGAGCTCCCCTCCCTTACCTTGTTAGGGTGCTAGAGCTCCCCTCTCTTACCTTGTCAAGGTGCTAGTGCTCCCCCCCTGACCTTGTCAGGGTGCTAGTGCTCCCCTCCTTTACCTTGTCAGGGTGCTAGAACAAGCAGGTTGGAGCTGCCCTAAGGGCCCAATTGGTCCAGGTAAGGTGGCGAGGTCCCCTGGTCCGATGAAGCATCGACAGGGGCTACCCAGCCCCCCCCCCCCCGGGGGGGGGGGGAGCTTTTAGCTTGAACGCGGTGTCCTCAGAAGCCGCATTCTTGAATGTGGCTGGACCATATGCCACGACTAAAAGTGATTGCGGCTAGTCCAGAGACCGCGATCAGGACGGAGGCCACCCAGTGCTGGCGAAGGTTATCCATCCTGGTGGGGAGTGCTGGCTAGAGGGACCAAGCCCGGTGGAGGCACTGGCGGACCCTACCCGATCCGGTAGAGGCACCGGCGGGGTCTACCTGGTCCGGTAGGGATTCTGAGCTTGAACGCGGTCCTCACAAACGACGCATTCTGAACGCGGTTGCCCGATCCACTGCGTCTTCTCTTGATCGCGCTTGATCTAGCGACCGCAACCAGACTGCACCCTGCTAGTAACCCCGGAGCCTGAGTTTGATTCGGCTATTGGAGCTGTTGACCTCGGGCCGTTTGTAAAAGACGTTTCGGGAGTCATCCCCTGCCTTTTTGTCATGTGATGTGTGACGCAACAGGCGGCCTTGAGTTCCCAGGCCGGAATGTTGCAAGATTGCCGACGTGGTGTTGCTTGACAATGTTCGGGGGTGGTCACTGCTTCTTTGTAGACTGCGGTGGGACACAACGAGTTGTCTTGGATCCCAGGTCGGGCTCGATTGCTAGGGAACAGTCGGCATGGTGCCATTCGTTTTGGGAGTGATTCCCGTGCCATTTGTTATGGCGAAATATTCTGGTTCGCGAGCTCGGCTTGGCTGGCAAGGAGTTCTCGGTGTCATGCTGTGTTGCAATGTTTAGGGAGTAATTCTATTTGCTAGGGTCTCGAGTAGCTCGAGAAAATAAGCGGGTGTAACAAATGCCCGTCGCGGGGCGTCTGTCGGAGGTAGAGACGACGGTGGGTAGCCCGTGCACCTGGTAGATTCGGGCTTTTCCCGGCTTTGTTGGAGTTATGGGAGTACAAAGGCCTAGTTGGAGTTATGCAAGGAGATTTTGATTGTGGACCGGTGTTCGAGCCGCCTACAAGGGCCGCATTCCAAGCAATATCCGACAATGCCAAGTTCGAGACCATGCAGCGTTGGCACATAGAGATGACGAATCTCATGCTCGAGATGAAGCGGCAAATGAGTATGAATGCCCAAAGACCTCCAACACCGGTCCACAATCAAAATCTCCGGCGAGAGCAACGGTTGGGTAACCCCGCCATTGTCAACCAACAAATAGCGACGCCTTGCAATGTAGCCGTTGAAGCAGGGATTGAGCCGTTTCGTGCTCCGCTCTATGTCCAGTCTTTTCAGACACTGACAACTGAAGATGTCATCACCCAACGACGTATGATAGAGAAAATAGTTGAAGATAAGTTCGCCCAATGTGGCGAGGGTATTGCCACTGTGGATCTATACAGCGTGCCATACCCACTTCACCACCAATTCAAGAGGCTTCAGCCGAATTGCCCAAAGGCCCTAAAGCTACAGAATCAACGGGCAAGGGTCCCCACATGAACATTTGGCCTATTACATAATAGCCATGGGTGACTTGGCACGTGAAGCGTCATATCTCCTTCGCTACTTTGCGACTTCTCTTATAGGCAGCGCCTTCCAATGGTACTCAAGGCTGAAGCCCAACTCTGTGTTCGACTGGGCCGATCTATAGAAGAAGTTTATTGATCAATTCCAAGTAGCAGAGAGAAAAGTCTCCCTTGTAGAGCTCGACTTACTCAAGCAAAAAAGAGGGGATACTGCCCTCAACTTTATCAAGCGCTGGAGGGACTTCAACATGAGATGCGACATTTTCAACAGTTTGTTTCAAGAACCTGGCAGCATTCTCATTCCAACCATCCCAATCCTTTGGTCAGGTTTTTTTCCAAACTTAAGGCACTAAAGGCTTCGTTATGCCAATGGAATAAAGAAACATTTGGAGATATAAACGCAGCTGTAACTTCTGCTAAAGCTGATGTAGAATTAAAGCAAAGTTGCTTTGACTTAGACTCTTCTCATGAAAACAAGGAGAGGCTGAATGCTGCCAATGCCCACCTTCGCCAAGCTCAAGTTAGAGAAGAAATTTTCTGGAATCAAAAATCTCGGGTGGAGTGGATAGAAAGTGGTGATAGAAATACTACTTTTTACCATGCGGTTGCTCAATGTAACAGAAGGAAAAACATTATTAGAAGGCTCAAAGTAGGGGAGCCTAATGAATGGTGTTCTGACCAGGACATATTGAAGAAATATGCTGAGACTCACTTCAAAAATCTTTTTTCCACAGAAGATCATGAACCTGACTCAGAATTACTGAACTGCATTCCACAGGTTATTACAGATATTCAGAATTTGGCTTTATGTGCTGTCCCAAATTTTTCTGAGATCCGGGATGCTGTTTGGTCTTTAAAGGGATCTAGCTCCCCTGGCCCAGATGGTTTTTCTGGAGATTTTTTCACAACAGTATGAGATATCATTGGACAGGATTTTGGCGAAGCTGTAAAAGCATTCTTCCAAGGTTTCCCTCTCCCAAGGGGAATATCTTCTTCCCTCATTACTCTTATTCCCAAGGTTCATAAGCCTATATCTTTTAATGATTTCCGGCCTATTAGTCTGTGCAACTTCACATACAAAGTTATATCCAAAATTATTTCAGAAAGATTGGCACCTCTTCTGCCCAACATAATATCTAAGGAGCAGGGTGCTTTTGTGAAAGGGCGTTTCATTGTGGATAATATATCCCTTGCTAGACAGCTGATGATAGACATTAACCGAAAAGTTAGGGGTCATAATATGATAATCAAGCTGGATATGGCTAAAGCCTATGACAGAATTGAATGGGATTTTCTGTTGACTGTCATGAGAAAGTTTGGTTTCTGTTCCAGGTTCACATCTCTGATTGGTATGATTTTATACAATTGCTGGTTCTCAATTAATTTTAATGGAACTGTGTCTGGTTATTTTAAATCCAGTAGAGGCATAAGGCAAGGGGACCCTATTGCTCCATACCTCTTTATTATAGCTTCAGAGGTCCTCAGTAGAGGCTTATCAGGACTGTTCCAATCTGGGGAGCTTAAAGGCTATACAGGGCCAAGAAGGACAATGCAAATTTCTCATCTGCTATATGCAGATGATACCTTGGTTTTTCTTAATGCCAGCAAAAGGAACATTATGACATTCCAACAGTTTATTAATAAATATGAATGCTGCTCAGGACAAAAGATAAATGCAGCTAAGAGCTGTTTTATTTTATCTGCAAAAGCTCCCCAATCATCAATTCAAGCGGTCCGAACTTTAACTGGCTATAAACATCAGGCTGTTGGATTCAAGTATCTTGGTATCCCCATTAAAAAAGGCAGATACCTGTGTTCAGACTTCAAGTTTCTTGTGGACAGGATCCAGACCAAATTAGAAGGTTGGCAATCAAAATTATTGTCCCAAGCTGGCAGAGCAGTTCTTATTAATTCTGTTCTCACAAGTATGCCAATCTATCTTGCTTCAGCCTGTTTTATTCCAAAGAAGATTATTAGTTTCATGGATAGCCAATGTGCTAATTTTTTCTGGCAAGGTGAACATGGTATTAACCGCAGACATTGGATTGCTTGGTCTGTTATTCAGAAACCCCGTATTGAGGGTGGTCTTGGAATAAGGAATCTGCTTCATGTTCAAATTGCTTTTGCTACCAAGATGCTATGGAACATTGCTCATGGTTCTTCACTTTGGTCTCAATATGCTAGACAAAGATTTCTCAAAACCCACATTGCTAATTGTAACATACCTTTTCCAGCAGGCATGTCTCGTACTATTTTTAGGAAGGCAAGAGATATCTTGATTGAAAACAGCAGGTGGATTGTTGGGTCTGGAGAAAACACTGATTTCCTATGGGACAATTGGACTGGTAATGGCCCTGCTGTCTTTGGTGATCAGGCCAGCACTAGAAATAATGGGAGGCCAATCCCCAATGTTTCGGTTAGTGAGGTGCTCCGGAATAATCAGCATTCTGCTTGGGGATTTATTGGTATTGAAAGTCAACTTCCTATTCCACAGCTTAACAGTGAGCCTGATATCTGCTTTTGGACAAGTACACCCAAAGGCAATTTTTCCATTAAATCAGCTTATAATATCATTCGTAGTAGAGGTATAAAAAGGCCTGCCTGGGTTAAACTGTGGCACTCAGCCTTTAATCCTCGAGTTGCTCTGTTCATTTGGAAGCTGATCAAAAGGGCAATTTTTGTTGACAGCAGGATTATTGATTGTGGTATCCAAATGGCCTCTAAATGTAATTGCTGCTCACAACCAAGATATGAGGACCTTAACCATGTCTTTTTGAAGGGAGACTTAGCTGTGGAACTATGGGGCTGGTTACATCCTCTCATTAGTAACAAGGTATGGTTGGGAGATCAAATTACAAGAAGATGCTGGGATTTATTGTCTGCGACCAGTACGCAATCAGCATTTGGCTTAGTAGGGATGTTTTCTATATTTGTTATGCTTTGGGAATTATGGAAACAGAGATGTGCATCAAAATATGAAGGAGTCCCCATCAATATTATCTCAATTAAAAGGAGGATCATTTACTCTGTTCAGATGGTATTAGAGAAATTAATCTTTCATAGGCCTATCTCTCCTGCTCAAATCAGTTGTCTTGCATCTTTTGGTATGCTCCCGAGGGTGCTGATTAAGCAGCCAATTCTAGTCTATTGCAAACTGGCCACTCAGGGATTTTCTTTACATGTTGATGGAGCATCAAAAGGGAACCCGGGCAGAAGTGGTGGAGGCGGATGCATCAGAAATCAAAATGGTGATTTGATCTTAGGCTTTGCTTTTTACTACGGAATAGGGAAGAGCTTGATGGCAGAATGCAGGGCCCTACATGATGGGCTAGCTATTGCAAAGCATGGTGGTGTCAAGATTCTTGCAATATTTTCAGATTGCTCCTTGCTAGTGGAGGCTTGTCGGAATGGCATATCACCTAATTGGGCTATTTACCCATGGTGGAGGGAAATTTTAAAGCTTACTCATGAATTTGGAATTGAAGTCCAGCACATTTTCAGGGAAGGTAATCAGGTAGCAGACTCTTTGGCTTCATTTGCATGTAGCATTGATACTAATATGGTATTCACCAAAGAAAGGGAGCTTCAGCAGCTGACCAAGGGAGCCCTAAAAGTGGATAAGGCCGGTCTGCCCTCACTTCGTTGTCATTAAATTCTTGGCTACCATGTCAGCTCTGATGTAATTTTTCTCTTTTGAGTTTTTCGGGCTCCCTTTTGCCCTTTTGGTTGTTTTCGGGGGTTTGCCCCTTGGATAGTGTATACAGCTCTCTTTTAATAAAATTTAGGACCACAGGGTGAGTTAGGAGGAGTGAGAACACTCCCCCTCTCTGAGGGAGGGTGCACTCGACCGGTGCTCATTCTGATTGGTCGGTGTTGGTCAAAAAAAAAAAAAACATGAGATGCGACAACCCTCCTTCCCAGGAAGATGCAAGAACAATATGCCGAAGGGGCTTATCGGCTGAAGTCAGCGAAAAGCTTCTGGGGGCAAATATCAAAGGCTTCGACCAGCTAAATTCAGTCGTCACTGAGATAGAAATGTTCTTTGTTGATAACCCGACATTCACCCCCTCTAAGGGTAAAGCTCCCAAGGTGCGTCGCGCCACAGGGAAGGAGGTAAATGTCGTCAATTTTTTTCTCACAAATGATTCTGGGGAGGCAACAACTCTAAGTAACTCCCGCAAGAAGTCCGAAGGGACGGCATCTACCAAATTGTCTGAGCGTATGAAGACTCCTTATTCCTTCAAGAAGGAGCATACTAATAGGCTCTTCAATCTTTGCCTTAAGAACAAGTTGATATCCCTGTCGGATCCTAAGCAACCAGAGGATGTTAATAAATTCGATGATCCCAACTATTGCGTGTGTCACCGCATATTGGGTCATACTATTGAGAACTGTTATGTTTTCAAGGATGATATGGAGAAGATGATCCAGAATTATCTCATCACAATGAAAAGTTCTTTGGTGGATCCCCCACAACCCCATGCTTGGGATCGGCCGACTCGGTCGGCCAATGTAATCCACCACTCTATTAATGGGAACCATATGGCGGCATCCTTCACATTCCCTGAGCCAGAGACAGAATGAGCTGGCCCTAGCCTAACCAAGCCCACTGTGTGGTATCTGGGTTGGAGGCCCTCCCATCAATGCTCCTTTCTAAAGGAGAATACTAAGAAGATATTCGACTGCCTGATCAAGGAAGGCCGGATCATGGTGCATGACCCACCAATGACTTACACGGAGGTCGAGAAAAGGCATCTTCGTTATTGCGAATACCACACTAGGATATCCCATCTGACGAGGGAATGCGAAGAAGTCTAAGACTGCATCAAAATCCTCGTCCAAAGAGGGGAGATTGATGTCCACGGGGTTAGCATGACAAGGAGAAGCCTCTGACAGGCCATCGAACAAATGTTAAGTCAAGGTCCTCCTCTAGAAATCGGGAGCCAAGAAGAAATTGAGTCCCTGCTGCCTCAACAAAGGGACCCACTGACGTTCTCAGTCAATGTCGGGCATGCATCGACTTCTCACACAACTGCCGGGCCAGAAACACGAGGCTAGACCTAGCTCGGGTCAACTCACGACATGGTGCCCTGAATGGCGACCGTGGCAGGACTTAAAGTCTTTGCCCTTTCCAAAGGAGGAAACTCAGAGGTTACTTGAGATTCTTCTGGGCGGAAAAGTAATCTTGGTGCGTGATCCTCCACAATGTCGCCCTGAAGTAAACTCCAAGAGCCAGAGATAGGGCTCATTTGCCTCACATGTTAGCAAAGAGGACCAGGCGACCCAAAGAGGAACCCAAGATTCCCCTCAACTACGAGGAAAGAGTTCTCGCCCAAGTCAAAAAGGCGAGTTTCAGTAGGAAAATCTTAAATTGAATGCCGAGCAAAGCCCGAAAGACAAGCCTCAGCAAGGGAACTTCAAGGCAAATGCCAGGCAAAGTCGGAAAGGCAGACCCAGCCAGGGGATCTCAAGCTAATCTCCGGGCAAAGCCAAAGAGGCAAGGCCCATGAAGAATGCCTCAAGCTACATGCGGAGCAAAGCCAGAAGAGCAGTCTTCAACTGAAGAATCTCAAGTTAATCTCCGGCTCAAGGCAAAAGGACAAAGTCAAGTTTGACCTCCCCGAGCCAAGTCTCATATCAAGACAAGAGCTGACAAGTACAAAGTCCCATGTGGCATTAGCATATCAAAACTTTGGCCTTTACGTGGTCTAATTTCAAGAGTTGCCACCCGAAATTGTCGACAATTAATGCCACATTTCGGGTGCATGAAGAGGAGGCCGGCTGGGTCGATGTGACCTTGAAGAAGCACGGTCACTCCAAACCCGCGAAAAGAAAAGGCAGGCTCAATGGCTCCAAGACTGGGGCCATCTCCCAACTTATGACAAAGACAGATGTTCCTTCTCCCATTGAATTAGCACGAGCTAAAAAGTAGGTGAAGAATAGAAAGAAGAATCTAAAGAGAAGGTTGAAGCAACAAGCCGAACAGGCCGCTGCCATCGAAGCCCGTAAGGAGCTAACTGCAAAAGCTGCAAAAATTGGTCGACGAGCTTGAGGAATATGCTCCTTCCACGCCCACTAAAGTTGTTCTCCTGGACAAATATATCCCGTGGGAAGAATTAGAGTGAAAAACGTGGCTCAAGAATTGGCTCCGAGAAATGTACCAGCGCGTACAAGAGGGCAAGAAGCTTCCCATCTCAGAAGAGCCTTCCATCTTTTTACAAAGATGAGGAACTCAACATAGAGAAGTTAGAAGAAATGCTGAAGAACTTCTCATGCAATATGGTGTCGATACCCCCACCAGAAAGCTTACAAATGCCAAGCGGAGATAGAGCCACCGCCCCGGCAATCGAGGATAGGATCACTGTGGCGACATATCACCGTCGTAACGTGAAACTTCGAAACCACGGTAGCGGCAGAGGCCGTGGATGTGGACGAGGAAGGCACCCGACATCCTCTAACGGGGAGAGTTCTAATTCAACATACCCTCAAAGGGTCATCGTCTTCCGAGGAGAAGACCCAAGTCCTATTCCTGAAATTTAAGTTCGGGCTGACACCTTCTTCTTCGACCTGTCAGATGAGAAAGATGAGCCAATAAAGTCAACCCCGCAAAAACTTGCTGATCCAGCTCAAACTTAAGTCAGGGCTGCCACCTTCTTCTTCGATCTGTCAGATAAGGAAGATGAACTTGCAAGGTCGGTCCCACAAGAAAAGTTAGCTGACCCAGCTCAAGTAGGTCCCACCGGGCGTGTCGGTCTGTTTACACATGCGAAAATAATTCAGAAAAATAGCAACCGGGGATAGGATCACTATGGTGACATACTGTCGTCGTAACGCGAAACTTCGAAACTGCTGTCGCTACAGAGGCTGTGGACGTGGACGAGGAAGGCACCCGACATCCTCTAACGGGGAGAGTTCTAATTCAACATACCCTCAAAGGGTCATCATCTTCCGAGGAGAAGACCCAGGTCCTATTCCTAAAATTTATGTTCGGGCTGACACTTTCTTCTTCGACCTGTCAGATGAGGAAGATGAGCCAATAAAGCCAACCTCGCAAAAACCTACTGATCTAGCTCAGACTCAAGTTGGGGCTGCCACCTTCTTCTTCGATCTGTCAGATAAGGAAGATGAACTCGCAAGGTCGGCCCCACAAGAAAAGTTAGTTAACTCAACTCAAGTAGGTCCCATCGGGCGTGCTAGTCTATTTACACACGTGGAAAATAATTCAAAAAAATATATGCACATAAATTTAGGCTTTTGAGCTTGCATGTTATAATTTCCGTGGGCGTGATTTATCAGACGATTTTAGATTCATCTACAAGACCTTTCCCCACCGACGGAAGTCGGTGCTTATTTACATCGAAACGAATCTAAACATCTTTGATTAATTGCCTAAGATCTCTTTTCACCTTTACGGTATCAACTACAACGAAGAATTTATCCCTAAGGAAGAATTCCCTTGTCGTAAGACAGGGACATCATTGCAATTGTCCCTTCATATGGGGGCTTATTTGTAATTGTCCCTTTTAGAGGGAGTTATCTGCGAACTTATTTTCAATTTCTCTCTCAAATTAGGGATTTTGTGCAATTTACCCTTGAATTAGAGTTTTTTTTGTGTAATTTACCCTTTAATTAGGGATTTTAATGCAATTTGCCTTCAACTGGGGTTTATATGCATTTTTCCTTGATCTAGAGTTTTTTATGCAAGGAACAAGCCGTTTTCTGAAATTTCAAAGTTTTGCATCAATTTTTCAGATGTTTAGGCAATTTTGTGAACTTTGAGGGTATAATTCAAACTCTTGGATTTTTTTATGATTTGGCCATGATATCTTGCCAACTTGGGCGATGTTTGGAAGAACTTATGCCATCTCCAAGGGGTGATTGCATTCCGTAATTTTTGTAGTCTCTTAACGATATTTACGCAATTTTTTGAAGTACGGGGGTTAAAACATAATTTTGCGCATATTGGGACTTCTCACATGGTCTTGAACATGAACAAAATTATCTTGTTGCTTGCATGATCAGAATTGACTCTGGTCATTCCCATAGTTTAACTCCCTTTGATTCCACAAAATACATCATCAACTCAGTGAGACACGGAAAAAATCTAGAATCGACTTTTATCGTGGATAAAAGGTAGATTTTCGTTCTTTTTGAAAAGAAACATCCCCCCCCCCATCTGAGTAGAAGGGTGATTCCGTGGGTGCGCGTCGTATCAGACGATTTGGGTTCGAGTGCTGGACCTTTCCCCACTGACCGGAGTCAGTGTTGATTTACATCGGCCTAACGTCCGAACACCTTTGTTTAACTATCAAAGAAATCTCAAAAGTCTTCTACAAGGGTTCTGATGTGGAGGGCAGGCTCACTCGAGAGACTCTCCATGACCACTCATTTACCACCACCAAGTTAATAGAATTAGGGCTAAGTCTGAGCAAAACCCTAAGATTTAGGAATAGAAACGCAAATATGCGGGAGCCATAGGCATTTTTGAAATAAAAGGGAGTTTTCTGGGCTCCGAGGATATTTTGGTAATTTTACCAACCCAGGGGTATTTTGGTAATTTTCCCAGGCCAGGGGTATTTATGAAATTTCTGGGCTGGAATGGAAGTAGGATCGGGTCCCTGACTCCCCAAGGCACTTAGGCTCTTTCTGGAGGGTTTCAAGGGCTCTGAGGCCATTTTTAGGTCACAGGGGTATTTTGGTAATTTTACCAGACCCTAGACCTAGGTTTGAGATGATACCCGAGTGCTGGACTGAGCTGACAACACTTCCGGACCGAAGGAATGACAAGGGGCTTCATGGAAGGCACACCTCTGTCAATTTGGCCGAAGGAGGGGTATATACACAATTTTGGAAAGCCAAGGGTTTTCATGCAATTTTTCCTCGAGGGTACACATGGAGCATGCTGAGTGCTTTTATAATTCCAATGAGTACATGAGTTGTCGGCGAGTTGTCGACTGTACAAAAGTCCGCATTAGAGCGGGAGATAGGGACGTAGTCCCAATTACAAAAGATTGCAGGGTATAACTGCAAATTACAGGACTTTGGTCTTTTACGATCCCGGGGAGGACGTTTTTGCAATTCCGCCATTGTAAGGACGGAACCACCTGACTTAGTCGTCCCGAGACGTAAAGACTTACAAAACATGGCCTGCTGAGGGGCATAATTACAAACATGGCCCGCTGAGGGGCGTAAATGTAAATATACCCCGTAGGGGCATAAATACAAGACCCGGGGACTTACCCCACACGGGCCGAAACAAACGAACAAACTCCAAATGCTCCGAGTGCGAGAAGTGCTTCGTACCTTCTAGATCTCTCCCTCCACTTGGACCCTTAGGGTCTATTTATAGAAGGCGGGAGGGCCCAGAGGGGTCAAATGAACGAATTTGCCCCGATTCTGTCAAGGTGGGGTGGCAAAAAGCCATTTTGACCCCTCTGGCCACCAAAAAGGGCCAAATGACCCCTCTGAGGGGGTTAAAAACCTTCTTCTTTTTTTTTAAATTGTTTTTTTTTTGAAGGCCCGGACCCCGGAGGGGGGGCGGACCCGGGCGGGGTCGCGCGACCCCGCCAAAGGGCGGACCCCGGCGGGGTCGCGTGACCCCGCCAGGGGGCCAGCGGGGTCGCGCGCGACCCCGCCAGGGCCCCCCCGGCGGGGTCACGCGCGCCTCGGGGCGCGCGCGCGACCCCGCTGGGTCCCAGCGGGGCCGCGCGCTCCTCGGGGCGCGCACGTGACCCCGCTGGGTCCCGGGGGGGGGGGGGGGGGGGGGGGGGCTTTTTCCTTCGCGGTTCGTTGCAAAGGGGTCGTTTGACCCCGGTGGACGCCTTTTGACCCCTCTCGACGCCGTTTCGCTCCGCTTTCGTCGTCCCGGGTCGGAGAAGAGCCGTGGTGGAGCTATATATCTCGGGGAGATCGCTCCTTCGCCGCGTGGCAGCATCGCATCCGAAGAGGGAGCATTGTTTGTTTGTCTGGTCGCTCGTCGCCGCGTAGGGAGGAAGCTTTGCGCCCGTCTGTGCCGTGTGATACATTTGCTCGGCTACTCGGACCGGTATGCATATGTTTCTTCCTTGTTAACCTTCTTGCCGCGACGTCGACCATGATAATATTGTCGGATCAATAGACCCTAAATCACGGAGATACTCCGTAGTTCGACGGTGTTGACGATACGCCATCCTTGTCGTCGAACGTTGCATAGCAACAATCTCTCAAAGTAACTTGAGATAATTTCGGGTGCAACAAATGCCCCCCACGGGACGTCCGTCACGGTCGGAGGCATGGGGCGGATGGCCCGTGCCCTTTGAAGGGATTGAGCAATATCGGCATAGCCGTTGCATATTTTAGCCTGACGCTTCTCCATTTTTGTTTCTCCTCTTTGTGCTTTCAGCCATGGCTCGCAGCAGTGGGAGTGGGAGTCGGTCGAGGAGGTCCCGTGCTAGGGGCGCTGACGACTGCGGGGTTGAGCGCATAGACCGGCGGATGCCGCCTTTTCCGCCTCGTACCATTGATGATGACAACGTCAACCAATTAGACCTTGGCTATTCATGGGTCGCTGAGGGCCCGACAGAGAGTGCCGGAGCAGCTGAAGGTCTTGTTGATGTGTCTCGGATTGCGAGGCAAGGCGGTCTTTATACGTATGACCGCACTGGAGGGTATCCATGCCACTATCCCCTGGACCGCCACCTTTACAGCTTTCTCCAGGGTTTCGCTCCTGTCGGCATGGAGGCCGACGATCCATCACTTCCAGAGGAGAGACGTCGCCTTGAGCGGGCGATACTAGCAGGCAGAGATGGCATGCAGGGATTGTGTTCCCTGACTTATCCGAGTTACCCGGAGGGCTTTTCTCGGCAGCGGCAATATCCGGACAGGCAGAGTCTGGGCTCCTTTCAGCGACATGAGAGTCTCACCGTCCGGTCTACGCCGATGTCTCCAGCGACTTGGCATCTGCATGGGCAGCACAAGGCCGCGGATCAGGTTGTAGATGGCCTCTTTCTGGCACCCACCGGAGCCAGCTTTGCACAGGAAGAATACATCCACGATTGCATGTTGGAGAGGGTTCTGGCTTTGAAGACTCCCAGCTGGTATGGGAAGTGGTCCGTCATTCCTTCTCACAGTTACCACCGGGGCGCGACAGAGTGGCTCTGGGGCATTCTGCTGGTTTACCGGTCTTTGTTGGATAGGGTGGGGATTCGTCATGCAGTGACTGCCGCCCTGTACTCCTACCCTTGTTACACTGGCCTGCTACAGGCTCTAGTAGAGAGGTTCAGCCGCCGGTGGAACACTTTCGTCACAGCTGGCGGGGAGACTTCACTGGACCTCTGGGCCTTCCAGAGGATTTCTGGTCTTCCGATCTGCGGGAGACCCTATGAGGAGCTATCGCCAGATGACTTGCACCTCAGCTCTACAGATGGGGCAGGACACTATACCCTGCCATACTGCTTCAGGTTTCTGATGAAGACCTGGAGGGACTTAGCCCGAGTAGGCACAGATCGGACTCCACGCACACCGCGGGTGACACTGAATGCCTGGGTGAGCCACTTCTATAGCGGTCCGTATTGCTTTCACGAGGAGTTTGCACAGTCCGGCACCACCTGGGATGAGTACCGAGAGGTCAGAGTGGACATTCCTCCACATCTTCGCCACCTGCCTGCGCCGACACAAGGCTGGAATTCACGGGGGCTGCATCCTATTACTTATCTGGCGGCTTATCTGGCGTACTGGCTTTCCAGCTTCGTAGTCCCTCATGGAGAGGAGGGAGTCCTGCGGGTGGAGGTGATTTATCCAGCCTGCATGCTTGCCTGCGGACAGAGACTCGCCATTGCACCAGCAGCCTTGGCGAATATTTTTCATTCGCTTGGGGCTTTGTCTTCCCACTCCTCGCCGCGAGAGAAGGGTATATTGCTGCCCACTCATTATTTGAGTGCTTGGGCAGGGCTACTGTTTCCAGAGTTGTCCAGGAGGACTCCGGCCGAGAATCCAGCAGCTCCGTTGATTTTCTGGTTTACCGGGCAGCCATCCCAGGATCCAGTTGCACAGTTAGTAGGGGCCAGGCGGGCCTTGTCTTTTGTTCCGGTGAAGAGGGGAGAGGGCCTAGCCCTTGACTACTTCTCCTACCTTCACCGTCCTTTTGCCAGGCAAGAGGGAGATGCTGTCGTCAGCCGGGTTTCCACCCATGCTTTACCTTCCCCCCAGGGTTTAGCAGAGTGGGTCGTCAGCATCCGACCCAGTGTTCTTGTATATCGACGCTCCAGTACGGCGATACTTGAGCCTTACTACCCACACCGGTTCGCCAGGAACTTCGGGTATGATCAGGCTATCCCCTCCAGTGGAGAGTTTTCTTTGCCCCTCCGGCTATACAGGCACAGGGACATACACTTGGTCGCGGCAGCTTGGCAGGACTTCCTTTGCCGTGAGGCAGGGCCGGGGTACCCGATCCCAGAGCAGGAGCGCAGAGGCTACTTCGACATCTATTATGCTCGCTGGTGGTTCAAAGTCAGCAACCTCTTCCGGGAGCGCCGAGATGCCATTCGTACCGCTGAGGAGCAGCGTTTGGAGCGGGAGGATCTGCCTCCTCTGTGTGTCGATCCAGCCTTCCTCAGGTCTCATTTTTCGGGGATTGCCCGAATTGTGAGTGACATTGAAGAGCGCTGGCGAGCAAAAGGCTGGACACCCATTGTTGACAGGAGCCAGTATAATGGGGCTTTGAAGCCCTTGAAGAGCAAGACGGCGTCGGCTCTTGGGGTCCCTTCTTCCTCCACCACAGGCGTAGCCTCAGGCCCCTCAAAGGCCTATTCTTGGTGGGAGGATTTGCAGACATCTTGTGGGGTGAGGAAAAAGTTCCAGTTGTCCCAGCCGATACCTGACGGAGCACTTGGGGGCAGTACCTTTGCTGAGTGGAGGGCTCATGTGATCAACGCAGTGGGCTGCGCAGGTCCCCTGGAGTACCTCTCTGGCCTTGAGTTGGCGACGACTCCACTTGCCATTTACGATGCTGTAAAGGCAGTTGCGCGCGCCCTCCGAGTGAAGCCGGAGCAGATAGTATTAAAGCCAATGGAACCCATAGCGGCTACAGGTAATTCCTGTTCTTCCTGACTTTAATATACATATGTATATTTATATTCTGGGACATGCATTTACATATTCCCGAGACACTTGCAGGTGGAGCTGTTATGGTAGCCGGTGATGTACCACCGAGGGGTCCTCCTGATGCTGAAATTGGGGGGAATTCTGCTGCCGCCAAGAGACCTCGGGCCGAGGTTCCTGAGGAAGGGGATGTGAGGTCAACATCCCGTCCTCGGCTTGAGGTTGAAACCCCTGAAGTTGAGGCTGTGTCCAGTAAGTAACTCTCCCAGATACTGGTCATTTCTGAGCATACATATAGTGTTATAAACACATGCTTGCTTCATTAAATGCAGCTCCCCCGGAGGCTAGGGTTGATATGAGCTTCTCTCCTCCTCCAGCGGGAGACGACATGCCGCTGGATGAGTCCGTGCCAGACGTCACTTTCAGCTTCAAAGAGCTGATGTCAGACGATTATATGCCGGTGACGGCCAATTCTCCCTCGCCTCTTACAGCAGGGACCATAGAAGGTCAGGCTTCAGGTAGCATGCTCAACCTTGTTTTCTCCATTGATACATGAAGATTTGAACAGCAATAACCCCTTAGTGTTCTGCTGGCTGTGCAGGGGTTCATGAGGTTGCTCCACCTGGCCCGTCAATAGGAGGTGATGTCGGCTCTTCCTCCGGGGCCGGATCCGCTCCTGGGAGTAGATCCACTACTAAGAGTGGGAGCTCTGCGGCCACAGGCTCTCTCCCTGACGGGAGCTCGAGCCCTACTTCCAGCGCCACGACCTCCAGTTCTTCATCCAGTGAGAGTGACTCTCAAGAGGAAGGAGAAATATCAGATACCGGAGGTGAATGCAGCGACATACATTTTGTTTAATTGAGTCCTTCTTATAAAGATTTGCTTGACTCATATAAATGCTTGTCCCACAGGAGTGGACTTGGTCCGATCCATGGAGGAGTTCTCACAACTTTTGGGATCTGGCTCACTTGTGGGCCTTTTGACTGGCGGCAGTGCCTCGACAGGCACCAAGGCCATGGAGATAGCAGGTGTTGACACCACAACACCGGGAGATCCCACGCCAGTGGGCTCCTCTGATGTTGACATTGGTGAGGACATCATAGCTGAGGACGGCATAGCTGATCTTTCAGGTAAGAGATGTTAGAGGCTAATGATAGACCTCTTTACCATTTTGCATCTGCTTTTGTCAAGCTGATTAATGCATCTGTTATGTGGACAACTTCAGGTCAGGCCATTGAAGAAAGTGCATCACTCCCTGGTAATATAGCTCCAACAGGGGAAGCTTCTCAGGGCGCACCAGAAGACCTGCAGACTCCAGGGGAGAGTGCCTCACCGGCAGACACCCATGCTACAGGTACTGCTCGTTTCTGACAACGAACATAGCAAATGATACATGGATTCTGTTGTGGCACTGACCCCTCTCCTGTTTTTGCCATGTAGCTTCTCTTTCTACGGAGCCGATGGTTGAGGCCTCCTCACGGGAGGAGGTTAAGGAGGCAGGGCCGACTTTTGAGACTGAGCAATCTTGCTCCCAGAGGTTTCCTGGTACAGAGTCTGCCCTTCCCGGCATAGCTGAAGAAGGGGCTGCTACTGAGACAGGTACATAACTGTCCTCTGGACTTTGACATCTTGTGCGTGCCACTTTATAGATAAGCATTTACATGTTATTGCTTAACTGTAGAGGGTGGGGACGCAAACGTCCTGCCTGGCGGACCCGGCTTAGCTTCTGTCGCTCATTCTTCCACGGCTGTTGAGGATGGACAGGAGTCTGCGGCAGCATCAGGTATATGCCCATGTTGTGCCTTTTTATAGTCGTTTGTGAATGCCCACTTGATTATGAACAAACACTCATTCGGCCTCCTTCTTTCTTTGCAGCTCCTGAAGAAGAGGCACCAGAGGTGCCTGTGGATTTCCCACCTCTTGGAGTTGAATGGCCTGACGCCCTTGTACTTGGAGTGGCATTACATGCTGGCATGGCTGATCAGCTTCTGCAGAGTCTTGACCAGCTTCTTCAGGCCGACCCATTGCCCACCGTGGAGACTTTGAGGACCGGTCTGGAAGTATTCACCAGGAGCTACCATGGGTTAAATCTTCCTCGAGATGCATGGGCCACGAAGCTGGAAGGCTTGTGGAGCGAGTTCGCTCGTCTCCATCTTGCACAGGAGCAGAGACAGAGAGTCCAGTTACAGATCCAGGAGCAGGAGGAGCGGCTACGTGAGCTTCGAGCGGCCCGGGCAGAGGCCGGTCTTCTCCTTGCGAGCTCCGAGGGGGATAGTCGGAGGACCTCTCTCCGAGTGGAGGAGCTGCAGAGAGAGCTTCATGAGGCTGCCGAAGAGCATCGTGTTGTCCAGGTGAGGGTGGAGACCTGCCGTCGCCGATTTGATGAGCTTCGGGAGGAGATCATCCAGGAGGAGTCCCGTCTTGCGGAGCTGCAGAGGGACGTACACCGTGGTTGACGAGCTCTGGCACTTTCTTGTACATAGGGCTCTCACGCCCCGTTTTTTGTTGGAGTTATTCCCGAGGGCTTGTCTCGGGCTCCCTTGATGACATTAATGAATAAAGGATAGAACTTAGCATAGCCGTTTTTGCTTCCATCCTCTTGCATGTATGTCTTTCTTTTTTTTTATTTTTAATCACTTTACCAGCCCTACCGCCCTTTCGGGTTTTCGCCAGGACTGGCCCCCTTTAGCTTTTTCCAGTGCGCCCTTTCGGGTTTTCACACTGAGGGGTACCCATTTTTGCCTAAGGCGCCCTTTCGGGTTTTCACCTTAGCCGGGTTAAAGCCTTTTTGCCCTTGATTGCTCCCCTAACAGAAACAACCAAGTCCGCTGGGGCATCAATATTTTTAACCCCGTTTCTTTTTTTCTTTTTTTTTTCTTTTTTTTTACCCTATAATGCCAGAAGGCAATGAGAAAGTGGCAATCCCGTAGGGATGTGTGTGCCACAGAGATGGGACAAATGGGTAGATTTGATTATCCGGGTGGGACGAGTGAATCAAATCTGTGAACCGAAAGGCAAAACGGGTTGGTAGCCTGAGAGGGCGTACTGAGACCGCACCCGATGGGGTAGAAACGAGCCGAAAGGCATGATGGGTCGGCAGCCCGAGAGAGCATACTGAGGCCGAACCCGGTGAGACCAAAAGGTGTAATGGGTTGGCAGCCCGAGAGAGCATACTGAAGCCAAGCCCGGTATGACAAGAGGGGTGGATTCGACTGTCCGGGTGGGACGTATAAGTCAAATCCGTGAGCCGATTGGCAAATAGGGTTGGCAGCCTGAGAGGGCATGCTGAGGCCAAGCCCGTGGGGATAAAGGAGTAAACCTGACGATCCCGGCGGGAGACATGAGTCAAGTCTAAAACCAAGAGGCGAGATGGGTTGACAGCCCGAGAGAGCATGCAGAGGTCAGACCCAGAAGAAGAAAAAGGGTGGATTTGACAGCCCTAATGGGACGTGAGAGTCAAACCCGAGAGCCGATAGGCGAGATAGGTTGGCAGCCCGAGAGAGCATACTGAGGCCATTCCTGATGGGACAAAGATGGGTTTGACCACCCTAGTGGGACGTGAAAGTCAAACCCGAAAGCCGATAGGCGAGTAGGTGGGTTGGCAGCCCGAGAGGACATGCTGAGGCCAGACCCGGTGGGACATGTGCCAGAAGACACGATGGATTGGTAGCCCGAGAGAGCATACTGAGACCAGATCCCAAGAAGATAAGATGAGCCAAAAGGCATGATGGGTTGGCAGCCCGAGAGGGCGTACTGAGACCAATCCCAAGGAGGTTAGATGAGCCGAAAGGCATGAAGGGTTGGCAGCCCGAGAGAGCATACTGAGGCCATTCCCTAGAATGAAAAAGGAGCCGAAAGGCATGAAAAGCTGGCAGCCCGAGAGAGCATACTAAGGCCAGTCCCAGTGGGACAAGAGAGTAAGCGGGTTTAACTGCTCAGAAGAGACACGTGAGCTGAACCCGAAAGCCGATAGGCGGAATGGGCCGGTAGCCCGGAAGAGGTATGCATAGGCCGAGCCCGATGGGACAAAGTATGACACCGTCAGAATGCCAGTGGGACTAGGTGTCACAGGACGACATGTAAGGCGTAGCCATGGCATCAGTATGATGCTTTTGGTCGAGATGGGGTGGAGTCATTGACTTAGAGCCACCCATAGAATAGATAGAGAGAGGATTTTTTTTTTACATTACCAACCTCACCGCCCTTTCGGGTTTTCGCCGAGGCTGGCCCCCTTTAGCTTTTTCCGGTGCGCCCTTTCGGGTTTTCACACCGAGGGGTTGCCCATTTTTGCCCGAGGCGCCCTTTCGGGTTTTCACCTCGACCGGGTCTGTGGCCTTTTTACCCTCAGCCAACCGTTGAAGGCTGACTGAGTCCGCCGGGGTATCAGTATTTTTAACCCCTTTTCTTTTTTTTGTTTTTTTTTTTGAACCTTCACTGAGGAGAGGTATTGTCCTGTGAGGACTGCTGCAGAAACTCTTGCGGTGGCGCGTGGTAGAGCTTCATATGCTTGCCGTTGAGAGGAGGGAAGGGATTGTCTCCCTTGTGGTCAAGGACCGTATAGGCCCCTCCTTCGTAGACCTTCTGAATGACGTAAGGCCCACGCCAATTAGGCTGGAGTTTGCCGCTGGATCTTCCCGCGAGAACCTCCTTTTCTTTGACCATGATGAGGTCGCCTTTCTTGAACGCCCGTTGCTTGACTAGCTTATCATAGGCACGTGTCATGCGGGCTTGATACACTTGTAAGTGTTTATAGGCTTTGAGTCTTTGACCTTCCAAGTTGGACAATTCCTCGAGCCTTCTTTCAATTTCAGATTGGTCTTGACCTGGCAATCCGGCGTGCACAGCAACACGGTAAGATGCTAGCTCGATCTCCACAGGGATCACTGCTTCAGCTCCGTAGACCAGAGAGAAAGGGGAACATCCCGTAGGGGTTTTGTAAATAGTCCGGTAGGCCCATAGGGCTTCGTGGACCTTCTCGCCCCAATCCCGTTTGCGGCCACCTACTATCTTGGACAGCAGCTTGCAGAGGGTTTTGTTGAAGGCCTCGGCCAACCCGTTGGCTTGGGGATTGTATATTGATGACGTCCTCCAGTCAATATGGAACTTGGCCGCCAGAGCATAAATAGTCTTGTTCTTGAACGGCGTGCCATTATCGGATATAATCCGACTGGGGGTGCCGAATCTGTATATAATGTAGTGCCGCACAAAACGAGCAACTATCTCCCCCGTAACTTCCCGTAGCGGAATGGCTTCCGCCCACCTGGAGAAGTAATCAGTGGCAGCGAGTATGAACTTGTGCCCCTGGGACGATGGTGGGAATGGTCCCACAATATCCATACCCCACTCTGCAAATGGCCAAGTAGGCGCTGTTGGATGGAGCGGGTTAGGTGGCCGCCGAGGGACTGGGCCAAATGCTTGGCATTGATGGCATGTACGAGCGTATTGATTGCAATCTTCGTACATGGTGGGCCAGTAGAACCCTTTGAGCTTGATGCTATTCTTCATCTTGGCTCCTGCCTGGTGAGCTCCGCACAATCCGGAATGAACCTCGTGCATGACGGTCTTCGCTTCCTTGGACGAAAGGCACCGCAGGAGGACCGATCGGTCTTTTCCATGGACAAGCCTAAAGAGCAGACCGTCAATCAGCTGGTAGGATGTCGCCCTGCGTAGCAGTTGCACCCTCTGAGCCCGATCAGGAGGGAGCCAGCCGTTCTTTATTTTTATAATTGGCTCGCGCCAATCTTCTTCTTCAGGAGCATTGTCCTCTTGAATGTTGTCGACCTCATAAACAGTGAGGCCGGATTCTTCGTCGAGCACACTTGGCATGAGCCTTCGGTGTCTGACTGTAATATTCAATTCTCCCTCAGGCGGGAGTTTTAGGGCTGCTGCCAACTTTGCAAGAGCATCAGCCTGGGAGTTGCTGCCTCTGGGGACATGGCCTATTTCAAATAGATAAAATTTTTCCTTGAGCCTCATGACGGCTGCATGGTAGGGGACGAGCTCCTTTTTACGGACATCATAGACGCCCAGTACTTGTCGGATGACGAGCTGAGAATCCCCGTACACTTTGATGCACTTGATATCTATCTCCAGTGCCAGTTGAAGCCCAATAATTAGTGCTTCATACTCTGCCTCATTATTAGTCAGCGACTTCATGAGAGCGCAAGAGTTGTGGAGGATGCCGCCTTGTGGAGATACAAAGACTACCCCCGCGCCTGAGACATAGTCTGTAAGGCCACCGGCCCTTTTGATTGTCCGAGAGGCACCATCAAAATATAACTCCCAATGTGGGAGGTCGAGGGTGAGGACACCCGACTCCATCTGTGGTGGGACCTTTTCAGAAGACTCCCCGATTTCTTGAGAAGGCACTAACACCTCTTCGTCGGGCAACTCGAAGTTGAGTGGCGAATCTTCTGGCACAGGGTGTGCAGCTAAAAACTCCGCCATCCCTTGTCCCTTAATCGCCTTGCGTGGGACGAAGGTGATATCAAATTCCATGAGGATAAGTGCCCATTTACCAAGCCTACCAGAGAGGACAGGCTGGCTGAGCAGAAATTTGAGTGGGTCACATTTTGAGATGAGCTCCACTCGGTGGGCTAGAAGATAGTGCCTTAGCTTCTTGACAGCAAACACCAAAGCTAGGCACATCTTTTCCATGGGAGCGTACCGATGCTCAGGCCCGATCAGTTTTCGACTGAGGTAGTAAAGCGGCTGTTCTTTGCCCTCATCATTGACCTGGGCTAGCAGAGCCCCCAAAGAGGCATCCATAGCAGCAATATATAAGATAAGGGGTTTCCCTCTGACGGGTGCCCCTAAGACTGGAGGAGTCAACAGATACTCCTTGATTTGCTCGAAGGCCTTCTGACAGTCTTCGTCCCATATGAAGGGTGCTCCTTTCTTCATCAGTCTGCCGAAAGGTAGGCATCTTCCTGAGAGGTTAGAAATAAACCGCCTAATATAGGCAAGTCTCCCCTGAAGAGATCTGAGCTCTGTCAAGTTCTTGGGCGGAGGTAGTCCTCTTATAGCCTTGATTTTGTCAGGGTCAATTTCTATGCCTCGATACCTGACAATGAAGCCGAGGAACTTGCCGCTGGAGACGCCGAAGGCACACTTCATCGGGTTCATCTTGAGTTGAAATTGTCGAAGCCTTTCAAAGACTCGACGCAGGTCAACTAAGTGACCCTCCCGCTTCTTTGTCTTGACGACCAGATCATCAACATAGCATTCGACAAGGTCATGTAGCATCTCGTCGAAAATCTTGGTCATTGCCCTTTGATAGGTTGCGCCGGCATTCTTCAGACCGAACGGCATCCTTTTATAGTTGAAGATCCCCTTAGGAGATCGGAAAGCCGTATGGCCTTTGTCTTTGACGGCCATGCGGATTTGATTATAACCCGACGACCCGTCCATAAAAGACAAGGCTTCGTGACCAGTGGTCATATCAACCATTGTCTCAGTGATTGGGACAGGGAAGTCATCCTTTGGGCATGCCTTATTCAAATCCCTGAAGTCGATGCAGACTCGGACTTGGCCGTTCTTCTTCTTGACAGGGACTATGTTAGCGAGCCATACAGGGTACATGCAAGGCTCTATGAAGTCCACATTGAGCATTTTGTCAACCTCAGCATTGACCTTCAGCTCCAGCTCGTGGCGCATACGCCTTTGGGCTTGCTTGACTGGCTTGACTGTTGAAAGTATTGCCAGCTCATGTTCAGCCACAGAAGGGTCGAGCCCGGGCATTTCTTTATAAGTCCAGGCGAAACAATCCCTGAACTCTTCTAAAAGCTGTCGATACGACTGCCTTTCTTCCTCACTGAGGAGAGCACTTATGAAGGTGGGACGATAGTCACTTTTGCTTCCAAGATTGATTTCGATCAACTCGTCCACAGTTGCTTGACCACCGTCTTCAAGCTCCGGTGGAGCTGGTTGGAGGTCGACGAAGTCTCCCTCGTCATCAGTGTTGGCTTCATAGACATCAAATTCTTCGAAGCACTTTTGCTCGTGGCTTGAAGCCGAAGGGCTTGCTTCATCTTGCTGATGGTTAGCAGGCTGAGCTGCTCCTTCCTCTGAGGGGTGGTCATTGTCGACTCCTGATGAAGGTGATGGTGTCGTAGACACATCAGCGGACTCCCTCACAGAGTCATCAACCTTAGGCTCAGCTTCAGCTTGCCCATTAGGGAGAGGTAGCAGTCCTATGGTGTTGACTGCAAAGTGGACCTCGAAGTCCTTTTCCTGGTCATAGCCAAGGCCCCTTGTATCTTTGCGGGAGAAGGGAGGTTGCCCGCGGACTTGCGGAGGGTTCCATAGCTGGTGGAAGTATGCCGCTCGTGTTGGGTCCAAAGTTTGCGGGATGTGCTGCTTTTTACACATCTCCTTAATGTGCTCTGGCATATCGTCCATCTCCTGGACTGGCTCTGGCACCACATCGGCGGGAGTATCCCAGCCGAAGTCATCTTTAGGAGGACACGGTGGGACTAAATCACCTTTGTAAAAGATGATCGGTTTGACCTCCTTGCCCTTGTTGCGTCTCCTTCTCCGTTGATAGGAGACTGCAAAGGTCTTCAACTGCTCCACCTCATACTCGTCCCGTTGGGACGAGAGCTGAAGGCACTTGGGTGGTAAGGAGATACTCCCATCAATGACCCGGCTGATAAGGTTGGCTTCAAAGTCCATACTCCGCCTTTCTGGTTGGGTCGGCTTGGAGGCGGCACTGAGGCTCAGCCTGTGCAGCTTTACCATGTCTTGGTTGACAGTGAAGAGCTGCCCTTCCTCGACTTCAGGGTCCACCTTTTGCTTCCCTTTATCTTTTAAAGGCTCGGGGATTGTTAAGGTGGGCTTCCCAAAATATAGTGAAGCATCGGCCAGATGGCACTCATTGGGGTGGAACGGGGCTTGATCTGCGAAGACCGTATGTTGCTCCCCTTCCTTGGCATATTTAATGCACTGATGCAACGTTGAAGGAACGACCCAATTCTCATGAAGCCAGGGTCTTCCAAGCAGTATCTTGTAAGACGTGTCTGAGTTGATGATATAAAATGTCGCCTGAGTGACAAAATCGCCCAAAGCTAACTTGACTACAACCCGACCAAGCGCTTCCTCGGAACCCTGATTGAATCCCGAGATCTTGACATCGGTCACCTTTTGCAAATAAGGTGCCAAGTATAGAGACTTGAAAGTCTTCAGAGGCATGATGTTGACGGCTGCTCCAGCGTCAACCAGGATACGATTCACGTCATGCCCATTAATCGTCCCCTTCATATATAAGGGGCGATTATGACACGGAGAGGACAGCAACATGTCTTTGTCCGTGAAGGAAATGTTGGCTGTGAGTGCTTCATATGCCTGGGCTTGCAACTCTGCAACATGGGCTTCATATGCCTCTGGGTCTTGGAGTATCTTGACCAGAGCCTCCCGAAGATCCTTGCTCCAGGCGATGGCCTCCCAGATGGTGACATTTGTTGGGAACCGCTTCATATGATGAATGATTTTGCGGTCCGCCCGAGCACGGGTCTTGTCAAATGGCGGGATGATCTCTGCCAGGGTCTTCGGCGCCTGGCGAGGCTTCTCCCGCTTAGAAGGGCGCTCCTCCGTGTTCAGTCCTTCCGCCTCTTCTTGGAATAGCGGAGCCAAAGACTCCTCCGGAGGTGGCAAGGGTTCCTCAGGCTGGTCTTCATTAGAAGGACCTGCTGGGCTTGTAGTCTCGACCCTGTTGGAGGGGCCGGCTTGCTCTGACGCCTCCTCGCGCACTGGCGACTTGGCTGGCTCCTCTTCTTCATCGGAGGAGGCGATTGTAAAAGGGACGCCACCCGGCTTAGCCGTTGAGATGGGGCCTGAACCCTCTGAGGGGCTGAGGATGAAAGGGATTCCCCGAACTTGAGTTTCTGGGATAGGACCCGGCTTTTCCCCTCTGAACAGTATGACCCGATCAAGAGTCGGGGGACCTTCACGTCCACGCCCTCGGTTACGACCTCGGCCACGTCCCCGGCCATTTCTTGCCGAGCGGCGCTGATATGTCGCCATAGGAGCCTGGCCTCCAGTGCTATCAGCCGTGGGACAGTAAATGTTGTCGGGCGGCGGAATCGCCACCATGTTGCAGGAGAGCTCTTGCAGCATTTCCTCGAGCATCTTGACAGTGAGCTCCTCATCTTTGTAGAATAAGGAGAGCTCCTCCGGGATTGGGAAGTCTTCACCTTCTTCAAGACGGTGAACCATTTCTCGGAGCCATTGCAGAAGACGGGCTTTGCGCCCAAGCTTGTCCCAGGGAATATATTCGTCTAGAGTGACGACCCTGGTAGGGCGAGGGGGAGTGTACTCCTCCAGCTCATCTATGAGCTTTTGAAGTCTTTGTAGAGGAGTTGGCTCCTTAGGAGCCTCCATAGCAGCGGCTAGCTCGGCTTGCTTCTTCAACCTCCTCTTCAAATTCTTCCTGCGATTCTTCTCCTGCTTCTTTTGGCGTGCTGCCTCTTGAGAAGAGAGAGGAGTTTGCTTCGGCAGTGGGACTCGCTTGCCCCCAGCATTTTGCTTTCTGTTCCGGGCTGGCTCCTTAGGAGCTTTAGTGCCACGGCTCTTTCTGGGGGCAACCTTGGTCCAATTGGCCTCCTCCGGCTGAGCTTGGAAGGTGGCATTGATTGCCTGAGCAATTATTTCAGGAGGCAACTCCTGGAACTCTGCCAGTCCGCAGTGGGGCCTCCGGGAGCTTTGTAGTTCCACCGACTTTGCTTGGACCGGTGGGTTGGCTTGCTTGAGCTGCTGAGGCCTTTCCACAATTGGCGGCTGCGCCAGCTTGACAGAATCTTTCACTGGGGCCTTCGCGGGCTCAAGAGGTTGAGTTTTTTCCATGACTAACGGCCTTGTTGACTGGGCAGGAGCTTTGGCTGAAGGTTCTGACACCTTGGCTTTGCCTTTATTGTCTGGCCGAGAGTTCTCTCTTAGGACGATGCCAGGCTGACTGGACCTGGGACGGACCTTGGAACTCTCGCCCGCGGCTTGGCTTCCTGGGTTCCGGACCTTAGGCACTTTACAGGTGGCCTTGCCTTTAATGAGTAATGGGAATTCATCATTTTCCGCGGGCTCACTTGGCCGGGCTAATCGGGAAAAAGCTTCGGTTTCTCGCCGAACCTGCTGGAGAGTCTCCCTGGCGGCTTCTGCAAGACGCAACCTTGTCATGGAGTTCCCCTGAGTATCGACAACCCCTCTCTGGATGAGGGCTTCAATGAAGTCCTGGACCTCTGAACATTGCCGAGTGGGGTGAGACACCCTTGCATGATACTTGCAATAGCGGGGGTGACTCTTGGCCGTCTCATTGTAATAAGACGGCGGGTCATGTGTCAGCACCCAGCCATCTTCCAGAAGCTTGTCAAAAATCTTCTCAGTGTCCTCCTTGGGGAAAGAACACTGGTGAGAGGGTCGCCACCCTGGATACCAGAGTGTGGACTTGGGCGATTGGGAACTGGCTCCCTGGGAACTAACTCCCTCCTCCTGCGGCTCGGGGAACTGGAAAGCTGCCGAGGCATGTATGACGTTGACGGAGAAGTGAAGGCTCTCCCGTGCATGCGGCTGCGGTGGCTCGACCAGGAACTCACCCATGTTGACCTTCCCCCGCCTGATTAGGTCCTCGGCGAGGTCCTTGAACGGCTCACAGTTGTGGATAATATGGCCAACAACTTCATGATATGGGCAATAGCCCTGATGAAAAGCAGCACCTGGCGTCTGCTCCACGGGTGACGGGGTAATCAGTCCCGCCCGTTGGCATGCGAAGAAGACATTGGGAGTTTTCTCCCAAGGGAAGGAGTATAACTTCTCTGGGAGCTCGACTTGAAGTGGAGCCTCCACGTCTTCCGGCGAGTCCTCCTCGTCCTCAGATGAATCCGAGGACTCTTCAGAAAGCCAACCCCTGAGCGGGGCCTGACCCGTGGGTGATACACCCGCCTCCCGTATATGGGCTGGAGCTAACCCCCTGGCAAATGGGCCAAAAGGGAAAGTGGATAACTGCTGATCAATGCTCTCTAGGAACTGCAGCAAGCGCCTTTGTTCCAGCTGCAATTGCCGGATTTCCCCTCGGATTTTCCGAATGGTCCTCCGCAGCACTGAACATTCTGGGAATGGAGGAGTGGTTCTGGGACCACCATTGGGCTGTCGACTTGAGGGCCCGGCTTCGGAGGCATTGGAGCTTGAAGCCATTGCCACCAAATGGACCACGTTAGCTGACCGGTTCGATCGGCTCCAAGGATGAGGCTGGGGTGGGTCGACTGCATGGCCCAGCATATTTACCAGGCCCTTTTGAATGAGCTCCTCTGCTATATTCTTGAAAACATAGCAATCCCCGACGGTGTGACCCAACCTTCGGTGATACACACAATAGGTTGGATCATCTGTCTTATCCACCTCCGCGGGCTTCCGCGGGTCCGGCAGAGTGACGAGCTGCTCCTTCATACATAGATCAAAGAGCATCTTAGTATGCTCCTTTCTGAAGGAATAAGGCGTCTTCATGTTCTCCGCTAAGAAAGACGCATTTGTCTTATCACCAGACTTGTTGCCTTTTCCTTTGGACTTTCCTTCCCCTTTATCTCCATTCGTCGGGGAGAAGTCCACGGCATTCACCTCTTTACCGCTAGCCAGACGGTCTTTGGAGGGTTTGCCTTTTGTAGAGGCTTGTGCAGGGTGATCAGCGAAGAACATCTCAATCTCCGCCACGACCGTGTTGAGCTGGTCGAAGCCTCTGATATTGGAGCCCAGAAGTTTTTCGCTGACTTCTGTCGAGAGACCCCTTCGGCAGATGGTGATCGCATCTTCAGGCGTTGGAGGGTTATCGCAGCGCATGCTGACGTCCCTCCATCGCTTGATGAAGTCTAATGCTGTTTCACCCTTCTTCTGTCGAAGGGAACAAAGCTCTGCTAGGGAGACTTTGCGTTCGACCATTTGGAAGCGGTCGACAAACTTCTTTTGCATATCAGCCCAATCAGATACTGAATTGGGCTTTAACCTTGAATACCACTGGAAGGCGGTGCCAGTCAATGACGTGGCGAAATACCGCAGCAAGTATGCCTCTTCCAGGGCTAATTCACCCATGGCCGTCATGTAATAGGCCAGATGTTCATGCGGAGAACCTTGCCCGTTGAACTTCTGGAGTTTCGGGGCTTTCGGACAATCAGGCGGAAGCTTCTTGAATTGATGATGGAGGGGATATGGCACGCTGTACAAATCAACAGTAGCCACACCCTCGCCATGTTGAGCAAACTTCGCCTCTACAATGCGCTCGATCATCTGCTTCTGCGCCATGAGGCTTTCTGCAGCAGGAGTAGCAGATGACCGCGCATTGGCTTCATGCGGCGGGACTTCAAAGTCCACCGCCAATGGGAGTCTTGCAGCGGTGACAGAGGCATTGGCTGCTGCTGGAATGGGAGAAGGCTGCTGATCCGCTCCAGCCGGTGCCGCCTGAGGCGGGGAAGGAACCTCCTTTTCGCGCAAAAGCGACTGTAAGAGGTTCTTAAGCTCTTGGTTTTCCCGTCGAAGCTCGTCCAATGTGGGGGCCCGTGGCTCTTCCCCCAGCTCGTCTTCGTGCCGGGAGCGACTGTCCCCATCAACACTGTGGACGTCTTCTTGGCGCTCTTCTTGCCGTGCCGGCTCAGGCTGAGATGTACCGGCGGTCGGCGTCTGCTGTGTCTGCGCTAGAATTCGAGAGACCGGCCTTGACCTTCTCAAATATTGGATGGGTTGGTCAAGCTCTCCCGAGGTGTTCTCGGGCTGTTTGTCGCCGGAGGTGGCGTAACAGGTGAACACTTTGACAGTGTCATCGGTCACCTGGACCACCCGCTTTTTCTTGGGCGGTTGTCGCTCCGGCTTGGGCGGCCTCCCAAGTCTGTCGAAGACAGACACTCGGGATGTGGCTGCTTGAGGTGAGCGATCCTCCTCCGTGTGTGTAGAACTAGCCCACGGGGAGGTCGGTCGCACTTTCTTGCCGGCTCCTCGGCGCTTTTGTCCCCGTAGGGGTTGAGATGTAAATCTCGCAGACGTCGAGGCCTCAGTGCTTGGCGGACTCCGCATCCGCTGAAGCTCTGACATGCGGAAGGGCTCCTCCGCCCTCGTGCGCCTTATAATTCGAGCCTCCTCCTTGGTGACCCAAATTTTCTTCAATTGGAGGTGGCGCTCCTCCACTGGGTTGCCCCCTGTCTTAGACCGGGGAGCTCGAGGCTTGGGTCGCCGTAAGGGACCCTGAGTTGCCACCGGTACGGCAGGCTTCTTCTTCTTCGCTCCGTCCCCCCGAACTTGCCGGAGGAGCTCAAAGCGGTTGGAGGTAGAAATAGTAGGGACATGACGATCCCGTGGCAGGATCGGCTCGCCTCCATCGAGCCGGATGCGAATATCTCCGACAATTACAGTCTTGCCGGAGCGCGAGACAGCCGCTTCGGGCCTTGCACCCTTGCGGCTACGACGCTGCCCCCATTTGGCAGGGGCGGCGGTGGTGGCACCCGCCATAGGCATGGTGTCATCCTGACGGCGGCGGCGTTGCCCTCGTTGAGCAGGACATCACCTCTGAGGGTGGTCGCAGTAGGCTTGGCGCCGTTGCGGCGGCGGCGTTGCCCCCGTCGAGCAGGAGCGACGCCAGCAGTGATTTGATTGACCGAAAAGACTCGGCCAACAGCTGGGGCAGAAGGCCTGACACCTTCGGCCGTTGACGTGGCAGCCAAGGGAACTCGGCTGGTTGTGGGGATGAAGGGCTTGACACCCTTAACAGTTGGAGAATTGACCGGATGGACCCGGCCAGTTGCCGCAGCAGAGGGTCTGACACCCTTGAGGACGGTCCCCTTTATCGGGCGAGCCCGGCCAGTTGATGCAGTAGAGGGCCTAACACCCCCAGTGACGGTCTTGTTGACCGGACTGACCCGGCCAGTTGCTGGAGTCGAAGGCCTGGCGTCTCCGACAGTTGTCTTCTTGACCGGGCAGACCCGGCCAGTTGAAGGGGCCGAGGGCCTGATGCCCCCGGTAGTTGTCTTGTCGACCGGACTGACCCGGTCAGTTGCTGGAGTAGAGGGTCTGACACCCTCGGCGACTGTTGGTACTGCAGGAGCGGCTGAACTGACTTCAGCCACTGGCACCACGCCCAAGAAGAAGGGCGAGCCGACGACCGCTGGGAAGTCGCCGAAAACAAGTGGTGTTGCTAGGTAGCCGACCCTCGCATGGTTGGCAACGATCTCGGGGCCGTAGGTGAGGGCTGCCATCGCTGCTGCTGGTGTTGGTGGCGGTGGTGGTGCGTAGCACGAAAGGAGTGGCGTGCAGATGCACAAAGAACTCTCAATTGAACAGAGAGACGTGCCCTTCTCTTCCCGTCCTGTAAGAGGAAGAGGGGCAATCAGAACCTTGAAGAAGGTTTAGAGACTTTCTTTGACAGAAAGAAGAAAGGCGGGAAAGGTCCCACCGGGCGTGCCAGTATGTGAGACACGGAAAAAATCTAGAATCGACTTTTATCGTGGATAAAAGGTAGATTTTCGTTCTTTTTGAAAAGAAACATCCCCCCCCCCATCTGAGTAGAAGGGTGATTCCGTGGGTGCGCGTCGTATCAGACGATTTGGGTTCGAGTGCTGGACCTTTCCCCACTGACCGGAGTCAGTGTTGATTTACATCGGCCTAACGTCCGAACACCTTTGTTTAACTATCAAAGAAATCTCAAAAGTCTTCTACAAGGGTTCTGATGTGGAGGGCAGGCTCACTCGAGAGACTCTCCATGACCACTCATTTACCACCACCAAGTTAATAGAATTAGGGCTAAGTCTGAGCAAAACCCTAAGATTTAGGAATAGAAACGCAAATATGCGGGAGTCATAGGCATTTTTGAAATAAAAGGGAGTTTTCTGGGCTCCGAGGATATTTTGGTAATTTTACCAACCCAGGGGTATTTTGGTAATTTTCCCAGGCCAGGGGTATTTATGAAATTTCTGGGCTGGAATGGAAGTAGGATCGGGTCCCTGACTCCCCAAGGCACTTAGGCTCTTTCTGGAGGGTTTCAAGGGCTCTGAGGCCCTTTTTAGGTCACAGGGGTATTTTGGTAATTTTACCAGACCCTAGACCTAGGTTTGAGATGATACCCGAGTGCTGGACTGAGCTGACAACACTTCCGGACCGAAGGAATGACAAGGGGCTTCATGGAAGGCACACCTCTGTCAATTTGGCCGAAGGAGGGGTATATACACAATTTTGGAAAGTCAAGGGTTTTCATGCAATTTTTCCTCGAGGGTACACATGGAGCATGCTGAGTACTTTTATAATTCCAATGAGTACATGAGTTGTCGGCGAGTTGTCGACTGTACAAAAGTCCGCATTAGAGCGGGAGATAGGGACGTAGTCCCAATTATAAAAGATTGCAGGGTATAACTGCAAATTACAGGACTTTGGTCTTTTACGATCCCGGGGAGGACCCCGGTGGACGCAAAGGGGTTCGCCACAAAGGGGTCGTTTGACCCCGGTGGACGCCTTTTGACCCCTCTCGACGCCGTTTCGCTCCGCTTTCGTCGTCCCGGGTCGGAGAAGAGCCGTGGTGGAGCTATATATCTCGGGGAGATCGCTCCTTCGCCGCGTGGCAGCATCGCATCCGCAGAGGGAGCATTGTTTGTTTGTCTGGTCGCTCGTCGCCGCGTAGGGAGGAAGCTTTGCGCCCGTCTGTGTCGTGTGATACACTTGCTCGGCTACTCGGACCGGTATGCATATGTTTCTTCCTTGTTAACCTTCTTGCCGCGACGTCGACCATGATAATATTGTCGGATCAATAGACCCTAAATCACGGAGATACTCCGTAGTTCGACGGTGTTGACGATACGCCATCCTTGTCGTCGAACGTTGCATAGCAACAATCTCTCAAAGTAACTTTGAGATAATTTCGGGTGCAACAAACTCACAATGGGGTACTTTGATAAAGTTCCCCTTTAGTTATGCACATGATAGGGTTTAAACAATAGAAAAGACATGCAAGAGAGGGCCGTCACCTTGCTCTTGCACGCTGCTCCTTGCTCTTGCTCCAAGTTTCAAGCAAGAACTCCAAGTGTTCTTTCTTCGGGAGAGTCCCTTTCCTCTTTGGCTTTGGCTCCTATTTATAGGAGTGGGAGAAACAAACCCGGAGGTAAGAACTCCAGATATTTCTTGTCCCTTCATCTCCCTTTTTTTTTTGCTACGAATGTGTGAGAGAGGTAGAAAAGGGGGGTGGAGGAGGCTTTCCCGAGTCTACAGACCCGAGGGGCCTCCCTCCGCTTCTTCTTCTTCTTCTTCTTTTTCTATTTTTTTGGTCTGGACGCAGCACAACAAAGAGAAGAGGGGGAGAGGCAGTGGGCCCCTTCCATGACTCGCACAAGCCGGAGGGAACACCTCCGACTCTGCTCTTTTCTGTTTTTTTCTGGCCTTCTTTGGACAGCAGAGAAAGGAGGAGGTTCTGTCTCCTTTTGGGCTTCTTTGGACAGCAGAAAAAGATGGGCGACAGGCCACCTCCGGGTTTGTTTACTTCATTTTCTTTGCTATGAAATTAATCCACGTGTGATGGCCACGGTTCATACCATTTCTCGCCGTCATGTAGATCTAATTTATTTCATTTTCTTTGTTATGAAATTAATCAGAAAGTGTATGGTGGACATTGTGGGGTTCAACAAATGCCCCCCACGGGGTGCCCGTCGGAGCCGAAGGTGAAATGCTATTATCTCGGTGGATATGTCTCATCGGGCGTGTCACTCTGTTTACACACGCGAAAAATAATTCGAAAAATATATGAACATAAATTTAGGCTTTTGAGCTTGCATATTATAATTTTTGCGCGCGTGATTTATTAGACGCTTTTGGGTTCAAGTACGGGACCTTTTCCCACAGACGGAAGTCGTTGTTTACTTACATCGGAACGAAACTGAACACCTTTGATTAACTGCCTAAGATCTCTTTTCGTCTTTATGATATCAACTACGATGGAGATTTTATATTTAAGGAAGAATTCCCTTGCCGTAAGGTAGGGGCATCATTGCAATTGCCCTTTCACATGAGGACTTATTTGTAATTTTTCCCTTTGGAGGGGGTTATTTACAATTTTTCCCCTTGGAGGGACTTATTTTCAATTTCTCCCTCAAAGTAGGGCTTTTGTGCAATTTACCATTGAATTACAGTTTTTTGTGCAATTTACCTTTGATTTAAGGTTTTTATGCAATTTGTCTTCAATCAAGGTTTATATGCAATTTTCCTTGAATCAGGGTTTTTTATGCAAGGAACATGCCTTTTTCTGAAATTTCGAAGTTTTGCATAAGTTTCTCAAATATTTAGGCAATTTTGTGAACTTCGAGGGTATAATTGCAAACTCTTAGATTTTTTTATGATTTGGCCATGATATCTTGCCAACATGGGCGATATTTGGAAGAACTTATGCCATCTTCAAGGGATGATTGCATTCGTAATTTTTATAGCCTCTTAAGGATATTTACGCAATTTCTTGAAGTACGGGGGTTAAAACATAATTTTGTACATATTGGGACTTCTCCCATGGTCTTGAACATGAACAAAATTATCTTGATGCTTGCATGATCAGAATTGATCAATCCCATAGCTTAACTTCCTTTGATTCCACAAAATACATAATCATAAGGATACTTTGGTAAAGTTCTCCTTTTAAGTGAGTGTTTTATACACATTGATAGGGTTTAAACAAGAGAAAAGACATCCAAGATGGGGCCGCTACCTTCCTCCTGCGCGCTGCTCCTTGCTGCTGCTCCAAACTTCAAGCAAGAACTCCAAGTGTTCTTTCTTCGGGAGAGTCTCTTTCCCCTTTGACTTTGGCTCCTATTTATAAGAGTGGGAGAAGCAAACCCAAAGGTAAGAACTCCAGGTATTTCCTACTCCTTCGCCTCCCTTTACTTTCTTTCTTTTTTTTTGCTGCGATTATGTGAGATTAAGGAAAAAAGCGGGGCAGAGGAGGTTCCCCGGGGTCTGTAGACCCGGGGGGTCTCCCTCCGCCTCTTCTTCTTCTTCTTTTTTTATGTTTTTTTGTTGGTCTGGCTGTAACACAGTAGAGAGAAGAGGGGGAGAGGCAGTGGGCCCTCTCCCATGACTCGCACAGGTCGGAGGGAGCACCTCCGGCTCTGCGCTTTTCTGTTCTCTTTTGGCCTTCTTTGAACAGTAGAGAAAGAAGGAGGTTCTATCTTCTTTGGGCTTTTTTGGACAGTAGACAAAGATGGGGGACATGCCACCTCCGGGTTTGCTTTTTCCTTTGTCTTCTTTTGAGTTTCTTTGGACAGCATAGAAAGAGGAGGTGGGACATCTCTGGGTTTGTTCTACTGTTGCTTCTTGTTCTTTTTTTTTTGATCCATCCCACAGCAGGGAGAGGAGAGGCCAGTGGGTCCTCTCCCATGGGACTCCACAGGCCGGAGGGTGGACCTCCGGGTGTGCAGAACCTGGAGGTACAACTTCCGGGTGTGTAGAGCCCAGAGGGACCACCTCCGGGTCTGCGGCACCTGGGTGGGCCTCCACCGGCCTGCAATACCCGGAGGGGCCACCTTCGGGTCTGCCATAACTGGAGGTGCCACCTCTGGGTTGCTGGCGCGCCACCCAAGGAGAAAAGAAGGGGAGAGGGGCGGTCCCCTATTGGTCCCCCCAATTAAAAAGTATAAAACCCCCCATTAAATGCCATTTTCCGTCACTTTTGAAGACTTTCTGCTCAGCAAGGCGGCAACACTTGGGGACTTCCTTTTGATTTTGTTGAGTTCATTGGACGTCGTACTACTGTCCTTGGTACCGGAGTGGAGTGATAACTCCGTGGCACTTCCAGAATGCTCCTTTGACATCGAGAATCACAATTATTTGACTTCCTTTGTGTTGGTACAAAATTTTAACACCGCTCACTAGGTGTTTGATGAAATGACTGTATTAAAACACACTAATTCTTGCATAGAATTTTGTCCAATGAAATGCCAAGGGCATTTAAATTTAATCCACGTGTGACGACTGTGGTTCACACTATTTTGCGCCGCCCAAGGGAGAGAAAAGGAGGAGCGGCAAATGGATATAAATTCCTCCCCTTTGGCTGTCCTTTTTTAGAAATTTTCTAAGATTCCGTGTGTTGACACCCGTTTTTAGCCCACAAGTTAGTTTTTCTCTTATTCATCTTTCTTGATGTCCTGAATTACCCACTGTTTTGGAGTCTTCCTTGAGCGTATTTCGAGCCCATTTTTGATCATTTTTCGGCCCATTAAGCCCTGGAGACTATTTTCACATTTTCTGGCCTATTTTCCAGTCGACTTATTTCTTATTCTGATTCTCAGATTTCGGTCGACTGAATTCGCATTTCGGTCGACTGATTTTTAAAACTCAGTCGACCTATGCTCAGTTCAGTCGACTGATTTCCTTGAAATCAGTCGACCTATTTCTGGTCTATCTCAATATTAATCGACCTTTGTTAGTTCAGTCGACTGATTTCCTAGAAATCAGTCGACCTTTGTTAGTTCGGTTGACTGATTTCCAAAAATCAATCGACCTATTCCCAGTGGAGTCGGCCTGATTTTCAAATATCAGTCGACCTGTCTCAGTGCGATCGCGCGACTGACTGCATTCTCAGTGCAGAGTCCTGTTCGTCCCGGACTCCATTTTCTCCAGTCGAGGACGCCTTAGAGTCCTATTTCAAGCAATCTGCTCCGAGGATTTCATGCCAGATCAGTTTCTATCCCTTCTAGGGGCATTTTCTCATCAATATCCCGTAGATTTATCTCCCAAAATCCTCTTTTTCTGGGATTTATCCTCAAATTCCGATCTAGGGTTTCTAAGACCTATAAATAGTCTCCTAGGGCCATTAGCTTGGGGGAGGGACGTTTTTCGATGTGGGGCGAAGCCATGCCGCGCTGCCAACTCTCCTCTTCGACCCCCAATCACCAGGGAAGCCCCATGCCTTCATCCTCCTTCTAGGGTTCTTTCTCTTTGTTGTTTCTTACGTTTCTGCACTATTCTTTCTGCACATCTCTTGCACGCACATGCACGATTTTATCATATCTTTATCTCTGTTTTGCTGTGTTTTTACACTCTTCAATCATCACACACACACACACACACACCTATTTTTGTTCCCTTCTACAGGGGTTAAAAACCCTCCCCTGGTGCATTCTTCCCCCAATTTTCATGTTTGTTTTTCATATGGCATTGATGCTACACATCTCTTGTTTCTAATGGGTTTTTATCTGATGTTGTTTTGTTTTGCAAGATAGGCAAGTTGCAGGCGTGAGGCCCTTGCTTTCTGGCCGGCTGGAAGGTGAGGAGGAGTTGAACCACGAAGTTCCCGCAAGCCGTGT
The DNA here is from genome assembly GCA_022559845.1 of Amorphophallus konjac. Taxonomy (NCBI): domain Eukaryota; kingdom Viridiplantae; phylum Streptophyta; class Magnoliopsida; order Alismatales; family Araceae; genus Amorphophallus; species Amorphophallus konjac. The sequence continues at coordinate 166,038,306 of CM040117.1, read as the reverse complement.
TGAACGCGGTGGCACGAGATCCGCGATCATATTGTAGCGGTCATGCTTCAACCGCGTCCTTTCTCTTCATCTTTCCAAGGTACGCAACAGATCTTTAGGTTCCTGCAACGCTTTTCCTGCTGTTAATCCTTGGTGGCGATCACGGTACACACTTCTATCTTTTCATCGCCCCTCCCCTTTTCTTATATTATATGATTGCATTTACTTATCATTGTTCGGGGGCGGATTCAATGCCTACACCGTGCTCTTCTGCGAGGCGATGGCACGTGACGATTTCCTTTGACTTACTTGGCTTCTTTGGACCCCGTCATGCTGTCCTTGGTGCTGGGGTGCAGATATACCCTTGTGATACCTTGGAAACACTTCTGGGATGCCGGAGACCGCCATTTGTTTGACCTCTTGTTGCGTTGGTGTGTGGTTTTAACACTTCCCGCCATGTGTTCGATGAAATTTCCGTATATTAGAACACACTAATCCTTGTGTAAAACTTCGCCCAATGAGATGTCGAGGACGCTTGAATTTGAACCTCCTATAATGACTGCGATTTAAATCGCTTCACGCAATCATTTAGCGGAGTTAATTTCAGGTGTTCGTTGAAATGACTACGTGCTGGAACACGCAATCCTTTGTATGAAAATTTCACCCGGCGAGATGCCAGGAGTGTCTAAATTTAATCCACATGTGACGGCCACGGTTCATATCATTTCTCGCCGTCATGTAGATCTAATTTACTTCATTTTCTTTGTTCTGAAATTAATCAGAAAGTGTATGGTGGACATTGTGGGGTTCAACGTCCGTCGGAGCCGAAGGTGACGGCGTGTGGCCCGTGCACCTTGTTAACTTGCTCGGCGTCTAGAAATTTATGTTTTCAGCTTTGATGAACTGATTATTTATCTTTAGATATGAGGATTGATTGCTCTTGTTTAGTCATTTTGTAGGCTTTCACCATGTCTCGCGTCTGGGAGAGCCGTGCTCGGGGATGTGCCGAGAGAGACAGGGATTCAGCCCCTTCTTTATCGAAGGTATTAATGTCGCGACTGGGTCCTCCCCAAATGACAAGGCATAATATCTTCACCCTCGACCGGGGCTTGGATGTGATTGATGAAGGCCCCCTCCCTGAATATACTTCTAAAGGAGAAGACGTTGACCTTTCTTTGATTGTGAGGTAAAGGGGATTTACCAGTACCAGCGAGTTAGAGACTACCCTCGGCACTTCCCACTGGACAAGTATCTATTTGCATTCATCCGGAGTTATGTCCCGGAGCATATGGATGAGGACGACCCCTGTTTAGCGGCTGAGCGTCGTCATTTGGAGAGGGCTATTCTAGAGCACCGACAACATGCTTGGCACCTGCGTCGTTTTATTTCCGAGCTTCCCTGTAGGTTTTACATGTCGGGTCCAATTTCCTGCGGCTGATATCAGTTGTCATACTCGCTCGCATAGTCTGACATCTGCTGTTTGACAGTTGTTCGGCCAGCATAGGCCTGGCCCCACCAGCGTTGCAGGGTTATTTTTGACCCCTTCAGGCTCTCAACATGCGGGCGAAGGGTATGAAAGGTTGTGCTTATGGGACAGGATTATGAGCGGCTCTTCTCCTAGTTGGTATGAGAAGTGGTCGGTTATTTCTTCTCATCAATTTCACTTGGGAGCCACCGAATGGCTCTTTGGTATTTTGCATCACTATAGCGAGGCCTTGAACCTCGTCGGGATCCGACATGCGGTCACTGTTGCTTTATATGATTACCCTTGTCACACCGAGCTACTTCAGGCTTTGGCCAAAAGATTCATCAACCGGTGGATCACTTTTGCCACGGCCGAAGGGGAAACAACTATGGACTTGTTTCCACAAAATTTCTAGTTTGTCCATCTCCAGGCACCCTTATGAAGAAGTAACACTTGATGATCTTCACAGGAGCCAGATCACCGGCACAGGGCAGTATGTCTTGTCTTTTAGTTTCAGATATTTGATGAAGGTCCGTTGGACCTGGCCTGAGCAGGGAAAGAAGACACTCCTTCGGCCTCATTTAGCACAGTGAGAGTGAGTGTCAATGCTTCTGTTTGTTACTTCTATAACGGGTCATTTTGCTTCTATGAAACATTCATAGAAGATGATAGGCCTCTTGACCAATATCATCAACTGACTTTGAAATTGCAAAGGCACAGACGATACTCGGTTGCATCGTAAAACAGGGGGTGGAATCCTCGCGAGCTGCCCGACTGTACTTATCTTGTTGCATATCTTATATATTGGTTGGCTACTTTTGTTGTGCTTCATGGAGAGGAGAAAGCTTATGTGGCCAAAGCTGATATATTCGGCATGTCTTCTTGCTGACGGCCACAAACTTACTATTGCGCCAACTGTACTGGTGAATATATATCATGGATTGGGAAATCTTACTGCCCATAGTTCCCCGCGGGACAAGAGCATTGTGATGGTCACACATTATCTCAGTGCGTGGGTTGGTTTACTTTTCCTTGGCTTGTGATACAAGGTGGGCGTCATGGCTGTGATACAAGCGAACCTCCAAAGGAAAATCAGCATTTGGCGGAACCGACTGATCATAACCAAAATTCCACGCAAACCTGAAAGGGAAATATGGCTCTAAGAATACTAATCGCCCCTTGCGGAAGACCAGCATGTTAGGCCGGATGCAACAGAGCCAATCCTCATAAAATGACCGGCTAGGGCTAGCATGATGAGACAAATGATAAGTCACCCTTATGGACCATCAATACTGTATGGCCTGAAATCATAAGAGCTATGGGCAAAGTGCAAGCCAACTCGCCCCTCGGTAGGCAGAAAAAAAAGCGCCTTCCGGGCGCCAATCAACTGATCCAAAGAATTTTGATTAGGCCGGTTCCTGAATAAAAAGATCAGAGGAGCTACAGCATTTCCAAAATCCACATACTGACACAAGCCAGGGAAAAGTAAACCAGCCCACACACTAAGATAATGTGTGGCCATCACAACGCTCCTGTCCCGCGGGGAACTGTAGGCAATAAGATTTCCCAAGCCATGATATATATATATTCGCCAGTGCAGTTGGCACAATAGCAAGTCTGTGGCCGTCATCAAGAAGACATGCCGGATATATCAACTCCGGCCGTATAAGCTTTCTCCTCTTCATGAGGCATAACAAGAATTGCCAGCCAATATATAAGATATGCAGCAAGATAAGTACAGTCGGGCAGCTCGCGAGGGTTCCACCCCCGATTTTTCGGTGCAACCAAGTATCGCCTGCGCCTTTGCAATTTCAAAGTCAATTGATGACACTGGTCAAAAGGCCTGTCATCTTCTGCGAATGTTTCATAGAAGCAAAATGGCCCGTTATAGATGTAACGGACCCAAACATTGACACTCACTCTCACTATGCTAGCTAGGGTCGAAAGAGTGTCTTCTTTCCTTACTCGGGCCAGGTCCCGCCAGACCTTCATCAAATATCTGAAACTAAAAGACAAGACATACTGTCCTGTGTCGGTGTTCTGGCTCTTGTGAAGATCGTCAAGTGTTACTTCTTCATAAGGGCGCCGGAGATGGGCAAACCAGACATTCTGTGGAAACTCCATAAATCGATAGTTGTTTCCTCTTCGGCTGTGGCAGAAGTGTTCCACCGGCTGTTGAATCTTTCGGCCAAAGCCTGAAGTAGCCCAGTGTGACAAGGTAATCATATAAAGCAGCAGTGGCCGCATGCCGGATCCCGATGAGGTTCAAGGCCTTGCTATAGTGATGCAAAATACCATAGTGTTCTTCGGTGGCTCCCAAGTGAAATTGATGAGAAGACATAACTGACCATTTCTCATATCAACTGGGAGAAGAGCCGCTCATATTCCTGTCCCATAAGCACAACTTTTCATACCCTTCACCTGCATGTTGAGAGCCTGAAGGGGTTGGAACTAACCCTACAACACTGGTGGGGCCAGGCCTGTGCTGGTTGAACAACTCCCAAACAACAGATGTCAGACTGTGCGAGCGGGTACGACAACTGATATCAGAACTTAAGAGCCCAAGTTGACCAGCCACAGGAAATTGGACCCGGTGTGTAAAGCCAACAGGGAAGCTCGGAAATAAAACGACGCAGGTGCTAAGCATGTTGTCTCGGTGCTCCAGAATAGCCCTCTCTAAATGACGACGCTCAGCCGCTAAATAGGGGTCGCCCTCATCCATATGCTCCGGGACATAACTCTGGATGAATGCAAATAGATACTTGTCCAGTGGGAAGTGTCGAGGGTAGTCTTCAACGTGCTAGTACTGGTAAATCCCCTTGTACCTCACAATCAAAGAAAGGTCAACGTCTCCTCCTTCAGAAGTATCTTCAGGGAGGGGCCCTTCAGCAATCATATCCAAACCCCGGTCGAGGGAGAAGATATTATGCCTTGTCATTTGGGGAGGACCCAGTGGCGACATTAACACCTTCAATAAAGAAGGGGTTGAATCCCTGTCTCTCTCGGCACATCCTTGAGCACGGCTCTCCTAGACGCGAGACATGGTGAAAGCCTACAAAATGACAAAACGAGAGTAATCAGTCCTCATATCTAAAGATAAATAATCAGTTTATCAAAGCTGAAAACATAAATTTCTAGACGTCGAGCAAGTTAACATGGTGCACGGGCCACATGCCGTCACCTTCGGCTCCGACGGGCATCCCGTGATGGGCATTTGGTTAACCCCACAATGTCCACCATACACTTTCTAGTTAATTTCAGAACAAAGAAAATGAACTAAATTAGATCTACATGATGGCGAGAAATGGTGTGAATTGTGGCCGTCACACGTGGATTAAATTTAGACACTCTTGGCATCTCGTCGGGCACAATTTTTATATAAAGGATTGCTTGTTCCAGCGCACAGTCATTTCATCGAACACCTGAAATTAACTCCGCTAAATGATGGCGTGAAGCGATTTAAATCGCAGTCATTATAGGAGGTTCAAATTCAAGCGCCCTTGGCATCTCATTGGGCGAAGTTTTACACAAGGATTAATGTGCTTTAACATACGAAAATTTCATTGAGCACATGGCGGGTGGTGTTAAAGCCACACACCTACGCAACAAGAGGTCAAACAAATGGCGGTCTCTGGCGTCCAAGAAACTTTTCCATGGTGTCACAAGAGTATATCTGCACCCCAACACCAAGGACAGCAGGATGGTGGTCCAAAGAAGCCAAGGAAGTCAAAGGAAATCGCCACGTGCCACCGCCTCGTAGGAGAGCACGAAACTTTAGAAAAATTCTAGAAAAGGACGGTCAAAGGGGAGGAATTTATACCCTTTTGCCCCTCCTCCTTTTCTCTCCCTTGGGTGGCACAAAATAATGTGAACCACAGCCGTCACACGTGGTTTAAATATAAATGCCCTTGGCATTCCATTGGACAAAATTTTATGCAAAAATTAGTGTGTTTTAACACAGTCATTTCATCAAACACCTAGTGGGCGGTGTTAAAATTCTGTACCCACACAAAAGGAAGTCAAATAATTGTGATTCTCGACGTCAAAGAAGCGTTCTGGAAGTGCCATGGAGTTATCACTCTACTCCGGTACCAAAGACAACAATACGTCCAATGAAGTCAACAAAATCAAAAGGAAGTCGCCAAGTGTTGCCGCTTTGTTGAGAGGAGCAGAAAGTCTTCCAAAGTGATGGAAAATGATAGTTCAGGGGGGGTTGTACTTTTTAATTAGGGGGGCCAGTAGGGGACCGCCCCTCTCTCTTTCTTCTCTCCTTGGGTGGTGCGTCAGCAACTCGGAGGTGGCACCTCTAGGTATGGTAGACCCGGAGGTGGCTCCTGTCACGCCCCGATGCAGAAAATCGGAACGCAGCAGTTATAACATTCATGTCAATCAGAGCAAAATAATGACCATCAAAGATAGGAGGCAATATACACATAATTTAAATAAACCTTCCAACTTTCATTCATAAATTCCAATACTATCCATACATCAACTCTTACATCATTTTAACCAAGAACACCTGACTCTTACATAACTGACGAAATAACAAAAATTACAAAGTTCTGACACTCCAACATCTTGACAACGACTCATAACCCAAGTTGACCATCAACTATGACACAAGACTGGACACGCCAGGACTGCTAGCTGGAACGCTCCACGGGTTACTCTCGCCCCTCCCCATTAGTTTAAACATCCTCATCCGAGCTACCTGAAAAGGATTGGGAAAAATGGGGTGAGCGAGAGTTCAGTAGGATTTATATCTCTATGCCAGACAATCTTAAAGTGATTAATCAATTAACAAGTCCTTTCATGCTAATGAGAAAAACACGCCTAAAATAAACAACGTAGAGGCAATTAACTATGGATAATCAAACGATGAGATGTGATAATGTAAGGGAACAACAAGAGATAGAACAAGCATATAGCAAGAATTTTCACGTATTTGGCCGTAATAAGCACACAAGTATAATCATGTCATGTAGAGTCACGAATTTCATGTAGAATTGAATGTCATAGATTAACACGCTAGCAAGTACTTCGGTGCAATGTCACATCTTGTCATTACAAACTCCCATGTTCACAAGTACTTTCGGGCGCTCCTCTTAGGACCAGGCCGGGCCCTTTATGATCCGTTGGCATTGAGTGGTGGATCAAAGATCCCAAGTAAGATCTAGACATTCATTTATTTCCGACTGAGAGTTCCAAGGGTAAGCTAAAGTAACCAAGCACTAAGAGTGAGGATAATTCCTTAAAAGGAATTCAAGTTAATTAGATCAAGGGAATAAGTCATAGAGCTATGACTTAGGAACCGAGGATTTCGAGGATGTAACATCAAGGGGGTCATGTACAATTCAAGGTAGTAGCCTGGAGAGACTAAAACTAACAAAGTTCAAACACAACACAAGAACCACGAAAATTCGAGAAAAATTGGAAGAGGTCGCAGTCAACAGGGAATCACTATTTCATAGTAGCGGTCTAGGCATGACCGCTATCAGAAGAGGGTCCCCAAGGGGTCTGCGTCGACTCCCTAGGCAGGTGCGTCGACTCACTAACAGGAAAATAGATCGCGGTCTCGAGAGAACCGCGGTCTAACAGTAGCGGTCTGGGAAGATCTGCATCCAGGTCAGGACAAGCAGTCGACAGACGCCATTTCAGTCGACTGAAACAGGGAAAATCAGTCGACCTGACCAACATCAGTCGACTGAAATCAGAGAAGTCAGTCGACCTGGAACACATCAGTCGGCTGAAACAAGGTTCAGTCGATTGAAGACAGGACTGACACGCAGGCCCAAGGAGAAAAGATCGCGGTCAGTCGGCCGTCCACTACCTGATGGTCGCGGTTCTCAGAAGGCCGCGATCTGGACAGAGCTTGGCAGAACTCAGTCACAACCTCGTGCTGCCTCACTCAAAACCGGTCGAATCCAGTAGGTTCAGGCTTTCAGGGTACAACCTGCTCGGTGTCCTAGTGGGAATCCCAGACTCGCGGAGTCTTACGGAGGCCTTGTGATAGCGGTTCTAGTCCGACAGAAGGAATATCCGGCGGAGAGTCCCAACTATCCCAAGAAATTTAGGGTTCAAAAATGCGAAAAATGGGAGTAATCGGTAAGTCAATACCACCGGAGTGGCATGACCCTCAACAATCCTACAAATGCAATAAATAGCAGGGCTATACAACGCAGGAAATTTCAATGTGAACAGATTTAACAACAAGGCTTAACAAGTTAAGACAACGCAGAGATTTCAAGTATGCATGAGCCTACTCTTTTCATGAAATAGCATGGAAGGGAATTAATCACGAGAACATGATCATGATCTTATTTCGAGATTTTGCCATCCACCATAAGTCCTGAACTTTTAAGTGTGTTCTTTAACATGCTATCACTTAAGTCTTACAGCAACCAAATCACGAGGAAGGCTGGGTTTGTTGGAACCCGAGCGCAGATAGTGGTTTAGTCAGGGCCGCTACCTGATGGTAGCGGT